>WEKW01006422.1:48692-63220 GCA_013389905.1 Sula dactylatra
AAGGAGGAAGGACAGGGAAAGTCAATTACAGTCACAACTCCCAAGTACAGGTACTGCTGAGAGTGACTATCTCTTCCTCTGCTCTTTCCTGATGGTTCTGCTGCAAACATCAGCTCACTTAAGTGCATCAGAAGCCTCGTGAAGCTGCCATAGCCTCCTCCATACATGACACTCCTTCCAGGTAAAAAGGTAAATTATGGACACCGTAAGTCTCCCCCACTCCAACAGGTGGGGACTGTCTCCTCACATCCATCTTCACAAAGCCTCCACTTTTCTAAGTGATGAATGAAGACTCCTTTAGTACATAGAGACAAATTCAGGAAGTGTTTATAACACCCAGGCTATCTAGCTGTTATTTCACCTCTTGGAAGAAATTTCTGAAGAATACAGTGGTAAGTCACATACTACGACCTACAGGAGACTTAGGTTTTGACTGAGTGCCACAGCACTGCATTTCCTGGCACATTAAAAAACATCTTGTGAAATTCACAGTTTGAATACCAATTGCCTTAAAGTCATCTGAATCTACAGCTCCCATGAGAATGAGATACTATCAAGTGGGGTGGAAAAGGGTCTTATTTCTTTGTTGTTGCTACTCTTCTGATTTTGCCTTTCCAGGAGGGAAGATTAGACTCTTGCTGGCTAATCTGCACAGCCATTGACTCAAACTTCCTCTCTAGCTCAATGCATACTTAACATATTTTCTGGCTCCAACAAGAAGAAGCAACAGGGAAGCTTCATCTCAGACTGTGCAACAGAAGCAAGTCTCTGAAAAAGCCCATACAGGGGGATTCAAGTGATATCTTATTCAGATCAGGGATTTGACCCAAGATCTTTTGCCCTCAGATAACTATCATAAGAATCAGACTTCAGAGTTTTTAGAATTAGGACAGCTGCAACATTTCCTGCTGGAGATGGGTCATAATATACAATATATCTATGTGTTAATTGAACCCATGAGCAAATAGGTTAGCATGACTCCTTAACCTTGTAACTGAGATCCTCGCCTGGGAATTTAACTATTTATGTTGAATTATCATGCCAGCAGGAAAGGTTGGGAGCTGCTGACCTAGGATATGCTGTGACTAGAGGGTAAGAACATGTTTTTGGTAAGTCTGAGAATGATACTCTTGGTTTCATAGCCTCACAATTAAAAACCTTCTAGTGGAACAAACATTCTGATTGTCCTACTCTGGATAGTAATATGATGACACATTGGTATTTCCCCTTTTTGTGTCTCTAGTCCTTTGTTTTATTCACTTCTTAAAAAATTGCCTCAGAATGGAAAATTTCATTTTTAGTCAAAGGAGATATGTTTTCAGTACAGTCGATTTTTTTTTTCATTTGGGGTTTTTTGTTCAGTTTTTTTGTTTGTTTCTTTTAGGTTTGGTTTTGTTTGGTTTGTTTTTTTTGAGAAAGAGGAAAGAAAAAGAAGGAGGAAAATGTATCAGTCCAGTTACTGATTTTATTCAACAAAACATACCTTAATATACTTAGGAATATTTTCACACTTTCACTTGGAAGGTAAAATCTGTTCTCCAGCTTCAGGCATTGTGCAAGCATTTTGCCTTTGTTGGTTAGAATGATAATTGCACTGACTTGTGTTAGGTTTCTGCTAAGCTTTAAGTGTTTTCATTGCAGTTTACTAGACTATCAGCCATTTTGATTCTTTTACAAAGGAAGATTGCAATTTCTATCAGGACGGACATATTTTATTTTTATGAAAGAAAAAACCCAAAACAACCCCAACAGCTTTTGAGGGAGAGAAAATTATGGTAGTTGGCAATTATTCTGTATGTGTGTAACAACTTGCATGTAAGTAACTTATATTAGCTAGAAGTACAATACAGAACAGACCTGTAATCTTAGTTTATAAAGCTATACACATATTGTATAAGAGAGCCCACCCGAGTTCCCTGGGGGAATCTAGACAAACAATTAGAGGTAAACACGAAAAATATCCCCAAGGAAAAACATAATAATAAACAAGTATTTTCTATAATAAAGAACTATATTAAAAAAAAGAAAGTTGAGCATTGTATAATAAAAGCACAGAACCCAAGGCAAAAAAGATGCAGTCAATCTTCCAAACGATCTTTATGAGGATTAAGGGAGAGTTGGTGATTTCATGTGAGACCTTGCAGAGCGAGGTACATATAGTCTCATTATACATCGCTGTCTGGGCAATAATGTCAGGGGTAGGGAGAGGGTGGATACAAAGACTATCATTTGGCTTGTCATACATAACTAATAAAGCAGAACTGGAGACTAGTTGTCACTGCTTGTTCATATGGGGCCGATTTCTGGCAACCGCTGACTATGGGCACCTGCCAACAACCCCAGGCACAGTAGTGAGAGCAGGCATCTTCTCCTGGCTCTCCAAGCTGGAGCGGCTGTGATGTTAACCCACAGTGACATGCCAGAGAGGAACATCCCAAGACGTTGCTGAGACCTGCCAAGTTTCTCTCCCCATCTCCCTCATATGTGTGTATATCTCTCAGCAAACAGCAGCCTTAATCCACTTTTCAGGTTTGCACTGAAGACATTTGCTGCCTCCTCTGTAGGAAATGATCCGGGTGAATCATGGTAAGCATGCATCCAAGAGAAATTCCTGAATTAGAAAGCTTAGTAGTGAACTGCATTCTCTTCATGTTATTTTTAACAATTAGAGCAACCACCAATATCACTAGCCCAGTCTGAGCAGAGCCTAACCGGTAACTTTTTCTTAGACTGGTCTATCAAAAGAAAAGAGCAGCTGCACAAGTGGCTTCACAATTCAAAGTTCTTCTTTTATAGCTGTGGGTGACACTGTAGTCCTTAGAAGCAAAATACCCTCTGAGATTGATGGGTAAGTCTACCCTAGGAGTTCAGAAACAAACCAGTGAATTTCATATTTAGTAGGCCTCAAGTCTGACACATATTGTAGTGGCAGGGGAAATGGATCCATCAGATAACTCTCTAAATTACATAGACAACAAACTATAATTTCAGGACTCCAGGATTTTTAATCATAATAAAAATATACTGAGTGGCCATGTATACTATTAATTCACAGATAGAACTAGATGGAAGATACAACATTCAGTTGTAAACTGTTTATGGAGATAGTCAGGCCATTGTATCAGAGTAAGATTTAGTGATTAGCCATGGTGCCCTCATTTTATCATTAAGCCTACAAAATACGGTGGTCTGAAATCTCTCTAGTGTGTTGAACACACCATTCAGATACGTGTGGCATTATTTTGGGATCCAGTCCCTGCAGCTACAGAAGTACTGTGTGACTGAATAACCTCATATAGAACTGGTCCCTAAAGTAGGTTGAGAAAAGCTATCAATATTTTTAGTTCATCACTTTCCCCTCTAACGACTATTTCCGAAAGTTATTCAGGCTGCTTCTTGCCTAACTGGTTATCTATTCCACCCCATACAGATATTTTTCAGAAATGTTGTTATATCCCATCCCTATAAAACATACAGTATGTGTAGCATATATATACACTGTAATTAAAAAGAGACACTCGTGTTGATAAAAAGACAGTTGTTACCACATAAGTGTAAAGACTGTCTTCTCTACCAATTAAGCATCAGCAGAATATGGGCTTTAATAGTCCTCTTGGGGAACTTGTCTTTTGTATCTATGATAAATACATGATTATAAGGACAAATTATATGAGCAGCAATAATTTCCTGGTAATGTGATCATTAAAAGCCTTCGCAACTGCAATACATCAATATTAATTGGGGACAGATGATCATTTTACTGACACGTTCAAGCCATTATCCATATTTTAGTACTTCATGAATACCTGAATAGTCTTAATGATGTGATTTTTTTAAGATTCTTTCTTCAGTGGTCCTAACATTATTGTTTATCTAAAAATTATGAAAAAAGGAGAAGAAAAGAGAATTAATTACAAGTAGTGCAGGTAGTTGTGGGCTAAAGATAGGTAAGATTCAGCAACATTTTGGTTTCTTTTGAGATATGAGAACAATTTATCACAACTATTGTGGAGAAACAGCAGAATAAACTGCCTGCTGGGCATGGGTCATGTTAAGTCCGTGGTAAACATTTGCTGACATGGACGATACTGCCACTCACAGTTGAGGGTGAGGAGTCGACTGCAGCGACCTGCTGAATCGTATTCCTTAATAATATTCATCACCTGCCTGTCTGCTTCAAAGACCATTTCTCATGTGGGTAATGAACACTGATTCTTTGTTTGCATAGGTCTGTCCTTTTATTTCCATCCCCTGTGACAGTGGACTAGTAAATAATTTTGTTACCTAGCATGGACAGGCTGTTGAAAATGCCACACTAACTTGTAGATAATGCATTTGCAAAGAAGAATGATAAACCTTATGTGATAATCTCATGAAAGCTGAAGTGAAATGACAGAATATAACTGCAGATTACATTTTGTGTCTAAAAGGATATTATAAACCCACAACTCCCACTTATGGAGATGTGAATGTCAGGTGTTAGTAAAGTATTTGATCCGTTCCATGATATCATACCTGTTGATTTCTCTTCCACTATAGACTCAAGTCATGATTTGATACAAATCAAAGATTATCCTGACTCTGTGCATTTATAAATATAGAAGAAAGATATAAATACAATAGCTAAGGCTTATGAATAAACATATAAATTATGTTTTGCATAAGGGTAACTGGACACATTAATCACATTTATGCACTCATTGAAAAGTCTTGAAGAGTTAATTTTCACTGCAGTTGTGAGGACACCAGATGTCATCATTAGGGCTGCTATCAAGAACATTTGTGTTGCTTAAGCAGAAGTTAGTAGCTACAAAAAAGTAACTTTTGCAATCTAGACTGCACTGTGACCATACTGTCTCTTAGCGCTCTCATTCCAGTAGCCATGACTGTCAACGTGAGTTATCCTGACATAAAAATAACCACCAGAGCTAACAAAAACATACCTACAAGCTCATGTGCATAACTATATATATACTAACTTGTAATATTAGAAAAACCCGTACATTAATGTGCTGGTACAGTAATGAACATTCAGCTGTGGAACATGTGTAATGTGGCTGTTTAATTCTGGATTGTATATCTTCAGGGTGGAACTTTTATACATATAAAACAAGTGTTTTAGCATTAAGATTTTACAGTTAAATTTTAATTAACATTCTTTACAGTTAAATATAAGTCTAGAATTCACACAGCAAAGCTAAAAATCTTTTTCTTACTCTGCTATATTCATTCTTCACAGAGGACGTCACAGGGTAACACCGTACAATTATGCTTAAATCTGTGGCTCTAGCTATTGGGTGTGGGCAAGAGGATAGTTGTCCAAATAGAATAGAAAAGAAAATCATTTGAGGTTAGCACTAAGTTAAAATGCTGGTTTTTTTCTATAAATTAAATGCAAAGATTGGTTTTGGTTTTGAGAGTAATTATTTTGCAGTTATTTTCAACTTTGACATAAAATGCAGGCAGACGGATTTCTGAAATCTATTTAATTTGTTCATCTGGGGTCTGGAATACCTTGGTTCAGTTTCTTCCCCTACTTGAGTATTCTTGAATCCACTGCTCTCATCAAAGTCGTTTAATGGTCAGGCTGTTAGGCATTGCAAAATCCCATCCTTTATCTTTCCTTTTGATGCTGTTTCATTTTTTAGAAAACATTTTTATAGAAAAAAATTATTGCTTTATTAGTGATTGGGACATTTCCTTATTATTTAAATAGGTTGGATGAAGTAGAAAAGATCCAGGACAGAGGGAGATACACACCTCTAGACTCTGTGTGAGATACATGTCTCCAGAGTGTGTGATAAAGCCATTCATGTGGGAAAAAGGAATTCTTGGTCCAACAGCAACAGCTGCATGATTTATTTAATCTGCCTCTTTTAACTAATTCTCTCACAGCTTCGAACATATGATTTATCTGGTTTTGAAAACTATGCTTTTTTTGTGTGTGGGAAACATACTAAGTGCTTTTTGTTATCTTTTGTACACAGTGCTCTAACTGGATAATCACTTGTGGTTAGAATGTGTAAGTGGTATATCGGAGGTCTAAACTGATGTTCTTTAGAGTAATGGAGCTATTATATTAAAAAAGAATACGTGATATCTCCACCATTAGGAGCATTAGTGCATTAGGTATTTATTATGGAAGAATATTTCTAGTTTTTTTACTCCATTAATTAAGAAGATGTCAAAAGCTACAAAAGTATGAACGTAGCCCAATATTATTCATACAAGATGCTATTATATTAAACCATTCAAGCAATTACACTTATGCTCTGAAGAAAGAACAAAAATGCCAGGTAGAAAACACTGGCTCCAAGAACTTAATACATCCTTAACACAATTTGATGTAAAACTAGAACTTCAGAATAAGTTCTCCTGGTACATTCAGCAGGATGGCAAAACTTCTTATTACTTACTTTTCAGTGGTTATCAAGTGGTGTTAGCAAGAGTTGTCTTTCCTGTTTAATAGAACACAACATTCAGCTTTGCCATATGATCTTTTCTTTGTGAAAGCAGAAGACATGAATTGTGTGCTTGATTTTTTTATCTATGGGACATACAAGTGACAACATGGAGAAAACAATTTTGCAAGTAATGAAAACATTGCTTGATTTAATCTTCAGACTGGAAAATGTAACTGTGGCATCAAATTTCTCTTTTTCTTTATTCTCTAATTTCCATGACATAAATGTAGTTCATTTCTCAGGAAATCAATAATAGACTAAGTTTCCTGTGCTAAACTGGACATCTCTAGAACATCCTATCCCGTTCTTCCCTCTCTTATGTTCCAATTTGGTGGTGGGAGATATACTCCAACCATCATAAAGACTGCTCAATACTGTGAGCTCACAAGTTATGGTTTGTTAGTGGACACTAAATCAAGCCTGTTAGCTGCTAAAGCAAGTAACCCTGTAGGCAGTAGATTGTTACTGTTATTTTGCCAAAAATAAAATTGAGGGAAAGAAAGCATGATCAAACTAAACATAATTCCAATAGTTATGATGATATGGTATCACCTCTGGAGCTGATCGTGACTTGCCATTGTTCGAATTTCTCAGCTTCTATTCCTCCTATTACACTCTCATTCAAGTGAAATTTGGAGAGAGTGAGGCTTTTTAGATTTCTCGTCATAAGGTGATCCAAGTCATTAAAAAAAACCCAAACTACTAAAAAATTTTCTATTGCAAGAAGTAAAGAAAGATGGTTTTGCAGTATATTGGACATGTTTTCCTAATTAAAACTACAATCCAATGCCATAAATGTAGTGTCTATCACTTAGCTACTTTTTCCAGTTTCTAAATCTGTATGAACGCAAACAATTCAGAACCAAACACTTTCATGGATCCAAAAGGATGTTGCTTCTGTTGGAGTTCTTATAAGGAGCACACATACTGCATGTTGCTAGGATTATTTGAAAACTGCATGTGTCCTCCTCTCAATCTGAAAGTATGAAACACTGTCAAAAGAGAGCTCTTCCACCATGGATGCCTCTATGGGATACAGCCATAGCTAACTAGTTCCTGGTAAGAGGAATAGCTGCCTCCTGTGTCAACCAGAATGTAATTATATTCAATACTATGGAAATCTGTTTCTCCCAGGGTAGTGGCATGTTTGGCTGCTATTGCGCACACATCACTCGTTAATAACGAGTTCATGTGGAGCGCGGTGTCAACGGCTTGATCTTGAACATCTAGACTAGGAGCTGAAAGTGATGAGAAACAGTTAACACTGGAGGGGTTTGGATGTTTGCTTCACTCTGCAATTCACGTGCTGCCCAGAGTGACCCAGCTGCAGAGCCATCCTGCTCAGCTATGCTGAAATCTCTGGAAGGAAGCTGCTGTTAATTCAAGGTAGCCTTATCTGCTCCCAATTGCACTGTGCTGTTTAGATGCTGTCCCAACTTGTCTTTATGGCTTCATTGCCTTTTCATCCTGTTCTCTTCTTTCTGGTCCTGGCTACCTAGGAGTATTCCAATTTTCTAGTCTGAAAGAGTGACAGAAATCTTTGTTATAACAGCGTGTTCAGAACACCTCCAGAGAAGTCCTCTTCTAAATTCCTAAGAAAGCAGTATTCATCCAGTTGCCAGTCTGCTAAATCTGTTCTGAAAGATGGCATGGCAGTGCCAGACACAACTGGAGCTTTCTGGGTGGCTGTTAAATTTCATATCTGTTACCAAAATTTCAAATAAATATCAGGTTCTTGAAGAGGATTGCAAGGAATTCCAGGCAGCTATATGAACTCAGAAGCAAAAAAAAAGAATAGTATGTAATACATTTCCCTGGCACAAATACACTCTATTACACTGTATACTCAAGGCTCTTTCCATTAAGGATCTCTGATGGGATGATGCCCTGACAAACCAGTCTGCAGCATCACTGTGGGAAGTCCCCTGGTGATCCCTGCAGAGAGTGCAGCGATGAGTCAGAATGAGAATGGGAGAGTTTCAGAGAGAGACAAACCAGCAGCTTTCTTCCACAAAGCATCAAGATATGACATCACTTACTCTCCATTTCAGTTTCTTCATGAGTAAAATGGGAATAAGGCACAATTCCACAGAAAGAGTGAAGGCTGTGAGAATGCCCTTCTTACGGCTTCTACACTTTACGCTGCAATAAAGATATTTTTTGCCCTGATTGGTGGTCTTACCCTCATCAGTCACACTATTTTTTCATTATTCAACTAAAGCCCTATGAAGATATGATTCAAAATGAACACTTAGTGATTTTTTTTTTTTTTAAACTAATGTGAAAGGTGGGAAAGAGAGCTTCCTATTTTATGGTTATCCTCAGAATCATAGGTATGTCTAACTTCACCTGCAAATTACTTGCACAGAAATTGGCAAGTGCACAGACAGGATGCTTGCAGTCTTTCTAAATGATAACTTATCAATCACATCACTACCTCACCTTTTTTGGGTTGTGCTGAATATTTATCAAAATTTTAAATATGTCAGAAAAATTTAATTACACAGTCTAGGAATGTCACATTACCTTTCTTTAAAAAAATCCATATTGCTAATCATTCAGTTCTGCAGTATGACCATGCTTTCATTCTTAGTATTATCTTCTGGTGTCCTACTGTTCTCCCAAATACTTTGATTTTCCTTTTAACATAGGGTATGCCTCCACTGTTGTGAAACACTGGTTATGTATACCTATGCTTCAAAGCTCAGAAGTAACAAGTCTGCTTGAGACTGGAAGTATTTGTCTTTATGCAACCAGTTCAGTAGACTTTTTCACCTGATTTTCAAGAAATATACTCATATATATATATATATATGTGCACTTATATACACACATGCACATATACATAAGTATAAATATTCCTTTATACACACCCATACCTGATTAAGACAGTTGGCCTAGCTGAAAAAAAAAAATGCCATTCACAGGACATATATTTTTTCCCATCAAGTACATAGAAGATACTGAGTTGTTGGACTTTTTTTTTTTTTTATTTTTTTTTTCCCCCACCAAGTAAAAAGAAAATCCTGGGTTTTTTGATTTTTTTTTTTTTTTAATTTTATTTTCCACACTACACAATTTCCGAGTGACTGTGCCAGTGAAGACTAAGTTCTTTCAATACTTGTATCTTCTGTCTTTAAGGTTGTAGGTAGCTGGAAACTTCTGGACATCACAAGTCATTTCTACAAAGAGGAACATGCTCCTGGTCAACTATTGTCCTAGAATTTTTCTTTAGTTTTCACCCTCAGAACACTTGACCTCTACTGTGGAACAGTAAAATATTTTTATTAACATTTTAGTTAGCCTGGTCAGTAGCTCTGCTCTCTCATTTTGATGCTTTTTCTTGAGTTCTCTAGAGAGGCTTTGATCACTGGCAAAATTGCTTTTTCATGACCTCATTTAGTATGCAGAATAAGCTCCACTACCAGGTGCCATGGTTTTCCTTCATTGAGATTTCCCTAAGCAGATCCTGGCCTTTCTGTAAATCTCCTTGTGACCTCTTTGTTCTTCAAAATGTAGGCAGTGCTGAAACTCCTAATTCTGCATTTAGAAATGTTCTTTCTGTGATTTTTTTCTTTTTCTTTTTTTCAGTGAGACCCAGGCCAACCCCTTTCTTGTATTTGCGCATATTTGAAATGAGGTTTCGCTACCTGTCTTCCACAGCCATATTCTGAACTCTGGGGCTTCCCAGAACGATTTTCTGCCACTCAGATTTTGCCTGTCACTTCTTATTCTGGGTCTTTTAATTGCATACTTCTGAATGAAAAGCTGCTCCTGTACCATATTGTGTGCTACCTCTTCCTCTCTTGGATCTATTGCACATTGGTTTTATAGTTACATATATATATTATAGTTTATTCTGTGTGTCTGAACATTTCTGAAGTAGATTTCAATCTTCAAAGTTATAACTAGTCTTTTGTCTCCCATGTACTCTACTGAAGCTGTCTGCCATAACATGGAGCACAGCACTAGCCACACGGAGCACTACACACTTGTGCGAAGCTACTTCCTCAGGTCTCCAAAGTCCAAAAGTCATGGTTAGGCTGCCAAGCAAGGCTGGACCACTGGGGCTTAGTACACAGGGGCACTGGTGTTATCTCAGGCATCTGTACTGTGTGTGCCTATTGCTCTAGGCAGGCATCCCCCATGGCTCAGATTTACTTAACTAGTAATTGGTAATGTTATATTTTCTCTCATAAGGCAGAAAATATATGTCCCAAAATATTTACCCTCATACCTGAGGCACTAAGCAAAAGCGTTTTCTTTTCACACACAATGCATAGCCAGTGCTACTGAAAATACCATAGCTGGCAATGTAATCCACAGGTGAGGTATGGATTTTTTACTTGTCTCCCAACAGCACCCGGACCCCTAAAGACTCAATTATGTAAAGTGGAGTAATCTCTAGGAAAAGGTAAGTGCTTTTTACGAGGTCAAAACTTGATGGTTTTAGGACAAGACAGATAAGAATCTGTAACATAACCATTTACGGGTCATGTAACATGGAGTGAACTTTCCCAGAGACTCCTACAGGCATTAGAACAATACAGTTTACAGGATGCAGACAGATCCTCAGCAAAGTATGAGCCCACTGATGACCATCCAGGTCAGGCTTTGGTCCATGAAAGACTTCTTCCTGTCAGCCCAACAAAAAATTGCAGAGCTCACAGTATGAAGAGCTTGAGTCTCAGTGAGCCTCAGCATTTTTAGGTGTTATGGAATTTTTCTGAGGGTAGAAAGAAAGCAGCAAGTACCACAGCAGCACTTTGGTATAGAGTAATAATTAGGGTACATCCCATAAGGTTTGCGCAGTGACCGTGAGGCTAGCTGGGGTGCGGGCTGTGCGTCTCCAGAGTTAAGATCCTGCAAGACTGCAGTTTGAGCTAAAACAGCTTCGTGGGCTCTTGCAGTCTCCGTACTCTGGTAGCATGGTCCCAGGGGAGCCATGTAATACCAGTGAGTTACATGTTTGCACCTTTTGAAGGTTACTTCTAGGGACTCTCTGTCAAAAGCAAAAAACTAACGCTTTTCATTATACATCCTTCAGGTTCAGCACATGTCAGGGAAAGAACTGCCTTGTACTTGTGAATACATCTGCCTGCAGGTGCAAGACATTTCCAACAGGAACAAGTGAAAGAAAAAATGTGTTTCAGCCTAGTGCAGTTTCACTAGGAGGGCATAAAACTGATGTGGGAAAATAAGGGCAGGCTGATTCTCCATCACAGCAGTGA
The DNA here is from genome assembly GCA_013389905.1 of Sula dactylatra. NCBI lineage: Eukaryota > Metazoa > Chordata > Aves > Suliformes > Sulidae > Sula > Sula dactylatra. Next base: position 60,388 of record WEKW01006422.1, read on the forward strand.
GAAGGAGAACAGCATAGGAAAAAAAAAAAAAAAAAAGGAGATTAACTGAGCTGGTTCCTAACAAATATAATGCAATTTATAGCTCACAATCTTTCAAATAGAAAGGATCTTCCTAGATAATAGCTCTGTGGGTTGGATTTTATTTTTCTTTTCCAGACTATCCCTTCTTCTAGCTGTCTGTTTCTTCCTTTTGAAATTATTCTATGTTATTCCAATAAGGTTCATAAAACCAAACAAATAAAAAGAAACACATAGCAAGTCCTGAACTAACCTTTAGGGGTTTAAAAAGAGAGAATGAGTCCATTTCTTTAAAGCAGGCTTTTTTCTTTTTTCTTTTTCTTTTTTTTTTTTTTTTTTTTTCCCCAAAAGCTACTTCCATTACTATATTGTTCTTAAAAGCAGTCCCTGAGGCTGTGGAAAGCCAATCCCACATCAGGAAGAGGCAGGTGAATATATATAACTGCTGTTTTTCTTTCATAAAGAGAATCATGGAAGGCTCTGGCTCTTCAGTAGTTCCAAACCCTTGTCTTCTCACTACATATTTGCCCCCTAAATTTTAATATGTATGAGTGTACAGGGGTAGGGAATCTGATGAGTCAGAGAGATCTTCTGAACAGACTGCGTCCTGTGCTGTCCACAGTCAACAGATCCACTGTAAATTTTCAGTGGCCAGGAACATCTACGGGTGTGGAAGAAAAGGATAGTGAAGGTCACTGAGCACCCAAGATTTTTGTAAAGGTAAAAGAATATGTGTGTGTGTATATATATATTTAAATTGTAATTCCTTCACATTTTTAGACCACGGATAAATTCAAACCTGGAAGGAAATTTTAAACAATGTCATTTTACTTTTTCGTGTTCCAACTAGTGAAAGAAACTGATTCTGAATCAGCCTGAAAAAATAATCAGGTAAAATGTGAAAGGAGGCCATCATCTCTGCAAACCAAAATTAAGCTGTCACAATCAAAGTTAAAACCAATGTGATATCTCTGTAAGATGACTGATGAATTTTTCAGCCTGTAGTGGCAAATCAAGCTGGCAGAACAATAGTATGTGCCAGGTGTCAACTGAATGAATAGTGCCACATATTTTTTTTTTCTTTTTTTTTCTGAAAGATGCTGGCTAAAAACATTGTTGGTTTCCACGACTCCAGCAGCAGCTCTTTCCTAAGTGTGCAATATTTTCACAGTCTGGCTATCATGCAGAGTTGCTTAATACATTTCACTGGTCTGATTCACATTGCACTTCCACAAACTGTAATGTGTAAATGTCCTGACCTTTGTAACCATGAGGGAGGATTTGACTAGAAGATGGCCAGAGGCTCCCTGCAACCTACATTATTCTGTGATTTGACAGAATTCCAAAGAACTTCTATGATAGATTCAATTCTTCTTCCCAGATTCAACAAGTCACACTGGAGTCAATGTAGCTGAAGTAATTCTCCTTTGCATCCATGAAATCCTAGTGGGGGAAGGGAGTAAGCTATGAAAAGCAAGGTGCTACAAACAGCATGGCTATTTGGAGTTTAGTAATATTCTAATAATAAATCTAAAAATATAGCTTAGCCTGTATTTTCTCCAAGTTTGTTTAATTTTCTTCATCTGGACTTCTAATCCATAGTAATAATGCAGTGCTGCTATTGCTACCACAGATGGTATAAGTTATATCACAAAGTTTTCGTTTTCTGGGAAATCCTTTGTGACATTTTATAAAGTAAATCAGTGAAAGTTCCACTTTGTGACACTTTATAAACTAAATCAGTAAAAGTTCCACTTCAGAAATGATCATATGCTTAGAATATTATACCAATAGGCATGGAAAAAGCAGCAACAAAATGTTGCAATAATCCTGTAGAAATACCATATAGTATTTTACTGATGTGCAAATTTTCTTTTAGTCAGCTACCTTTGGTTTTTCCGTGTAATATGGGCATATAAATATATTTCAGTTCATCTAAATCCTGTTTCTATTTCTTCCAGTTTTAATTTAGGCAGCTTTAGTGATGCTTTCCTTTATTAACTCTCATGTACATGGTAGTGGTGCTGTCATATATATGATATTTATAAAGTAACTGACAGGAATGATATGGTATATCAGAAATGCATTTATATATTTCCTGTCCATTAGCAGTGGGTGATGACAATGGACAAATGCCATTAATTAATAAAGTCAAAGCAGGCTCCTTACAAATCTGTGTCAGCACATAGTCTTGGAAACAAGTATATTTTTTACAGTTGCACATCATAATTTTAATGTAGGATTTTCTGATCTTGTTCAAAGGACATGTTTTCAAGAACCAGCATTGAGAGTAGCAGTGCATGAGGCTATCAGAAAGCAGCTAATAATGTGCTCTGACACAGCAAAGATGGAATTTTTGCTTTAAGATGTGCCATTAAGGTGCATGAAATTAAAAGTGCTGGGATCATGTGTGACACTCATACGATGAAGGAGAAACACTTTTAGCTTTGAATCACCTTCTGGCATTTGCAAAATAGTTGTTTAAAAGATAGTGATGTTATAAAAAACAGAAATTGCGTTTAAAAAGATTGGAGAGCTAGGAAAATACTGTTTAACACCAATGATATGAATAGTTCAGGGAGTGTTCTACTAGTGTACCACCCAGGTGTGCAGGATGTGTGATACACTTTAGCCTGAGGAGCTGAGTTTATTATTACTGACACTGCATGCATTTTTCACAGTTTTATGTACATCACACGGAAGAAGTGAGATATATGTAGCACAGATAAGCGAGATAAGTGAGATAAAACAAACCCCACAACCGGTGTCCTATAGTCCTCTGGAGTTACATACAGATGTAACCGAGTCCATAAAA
>WEKW01006423.1:7096-52047 GCA_013389905.1 Sula dactylatra
CCCCCCTTTTTTTTTTTTAAACTCATGGGTTATTCATAAATACCATGTTGGTTGTTCCTCAGGTTCAGATCAGAGCCTGTGAACAAAAATTGCATTCCAAGTCTAGCGTTTATCAGTTGTAAAAGCAGCTAGTATTTCTCTCTCCAAAAATACTTGAAAGCAAAGGTAGTTCTGCTTTTTAAGTTGAGTTAGTTCATTTAACCTCCTTCAGACAAATCTGTGGTGAGAACGTACGATTCTACCAGCCCAGAGGGCTTAAGGACTACAGTTGTTTAAACATGGGTCATTTAAACATCAGTCCTGGGCTTCCTGGGCACACAGTCTTTTCTGTCACTCCTTAAGCAAGTTCCTGGGACCATGCATTAAAGATCCGTCCAGGGGCAACGTCCAGAATTTCCACGCAGCTCTGGGACAAGCTCTCCCCCGTACACAGCTCCCAGTGGAAGCAGGGACATGTGCAGGGCTGTATAAGTGATCTTTAGAAGGCATGTGTATGGCGATCTGCTGCGGTGCCTGCACCAGGGCTGCTCTTCTCAGCAGCAGCTTGGGCAGGCCCTTCTGCTTCAGCTTCCTTGGGCTGAGTGTAGGAGAGAGGCGCGCTCTGTTTCACTGCCTGCAAAAGAGCACATTTAGAGGTTTTTGCCCCCCACACAGGAATGTTTTTCTTCATCAGGCTGAGTAGTCTTAACCCACAGTTCTGGTGTAACACCAGCCAATGCTAGGCAATTGGTGAACCGCTTGCGGGGAAAAATTTTTAGATCATTATATAAATGAAATTACTTTTTCTTTATAAAACCCTAGTGTATTGCTGTGTCTGTAAAGCACTAAATAAAGAGTGGGGGCAAGCAAAATCAGCATGGAACCTCTTCTTCAAAGCAGCAGTGTGAGGGTGGGAAAGAAAGCACACCTATCTTTCACAGTGTGCCACGCATGTCAGTGCATTGAAAGGCATCCTTGTTCTTGTATGGTGAGAACAATACTTTCTCTGACTGTTTCAGCAAATTCTTGGTCCTGTCACCAATCTACTCAATGTTTAAGTGGATTTCATAGCAGTCAACTCAAAAGATATTTTGCTCTACTGGTTTTTTTTTTTTTTTTTTGGGTTTTTTTTGGTTGGTGGTTTTTTTTTTTTTTTTTTGGGTTTTTTTTGGTTGGTGGTTTTTTTGTTTGGGTGTTGTTGGTTTTTTTACTGTCAGAAGCTTACAAACATCATTCCATGTATTTTTTTTCCTTATATTTTGTTCCATAGATTTCATTAGAAACTGAAACTTTCATGATCACCAAGTGCTTTGAATATTGATGGGATTTGAGCTTTTAAGTCACTTAAATACTTTAAAATAAATAAGAATCCATCATAATAAAGTATTTTAATAACAAGATGAAATATTCTATCTAAAGATTCTATTTTACGTAAAGGGGGTGAAGCTGCCTCTCCTAAAACAGTCCTTTGGATGTCAAAATTTTTTTTTGCCATGCGTAACTTACTCTTGATGTCCCTGGTATTACACCAGTTTTCTAAAAATAAAAGCACTTCATGAAACTGGGATGTGTTCCCAACTGGGACAGATTGTTACCAAGGTCTGGCTGTATCCTTCTTGGTTGTTTTTGGGTTGGTTTTTGTTTTGGTTTGTTTTTGGTTTTGGGTTTGTTTTTTTTTTTTGGTTCACTTTTTGTCTTCAGTTCCATTCATCTTTTCAGATTGTCATGAAGATAAGCTGTGGATTTTAAGGTGGGGACTTGAGTAAATGAGCAGTGTGGAAAAACAGTATCAAGTGTGTATCTCGAAATGCACATAATTTAGGCTGGTATGAGTGTGGGGGTTGTGTGGTTTGCAGAGAGCTCCTCATTCTGCTGACCTGGTGGTCTGCATTATAGGGATGGCCAAAAAGTTGCTTAGTTAAAATTTTTGCTCTTTTGCTCTCTAACAGCTACAGTTTTGATATTTGCTTTTTTGATAAAATGTGAAAGTGTTCTTGAGTATTTATGATATGAGTGAGGCAGGGTTTTTGTTTTGTTTGTCTAAATCTGGCTTGTAGTTGAAGCTTTTCAGATTGTTTCTTAACCCTGTTTAGGGCCAGAATATGGGGGCACTGTACGTGTCGTTGCATACCTATGTGATTTGGACTGCTGGGCACTTTACTGACTCTAGAAAAGACATCTCATTGCTATCAAACCGTGGGCTTGTGCTGCAATATTAATATGAAGTGGGGTAATTATGCATTAGCCTGTCCTTCGTTACCATAGTCAAGAGAAGTGGCCTGAAACTGTTGGAGAACAAGTTGTGGTATACTTATTTAAAATTAGCGCAAGCTAAATCATTCTTTCTATGAAAGAGGAACTTTCTAAGTGTGTGTGTCCATAGGTGCATGCACACCCCTGTTGAGACTGTGTTGTTGAAGATGCAGATCCTCTTAGCGTTGGAACCATGTCAAAGGCTGTCAATGATACCTGTCTGGGAATAAATAAGGAACACTGCAGTTCAAAACTTGTTAGTGACTTGGACATGACCCATTTCTACAGTGGTTTAAAGATCAGTAATTTAAGTGGTACACATTTCTGGATTTTTTTTAATTTTTTTTTTTTTTTTTTTTTTTTTACTGTACCAAGCATGTTTGTACTTCCAAAGGTTGGGCTGTCATCCCTAACAGTATACAGTTGCATGTGCAGTCTTGGCTCGTGTATCCTTAGCTTCCTGTCGTGGGCATACTCCTCCTAAAACTTTTTTTTTTTTCAACTGGAAAAGTTTTAACACTTGTGTCAACTCCATTACGGAACTTCTGAAGCAAACTCTGAATGTGCTTATGGTAAAGATAAAAGAGATGAGATTTCATGTTAATATTTCGTACAAGTCTTCTAGAAAATGCTCTCATATGAGCCAGAGTTGTTTACATGACTGTAACACAAATTCAGAATGAAACATCAAAAATAGGTAGTGAGTTTGAGTTGCCTTTAAAGTGTCACTTTTGCCTGAAGAAGTTTTAGTTTCCAAAGTTAAATTCTGCTGAATAGAATGGAATTGTTTTCGATTTTCTTACAGTGTTAATTACTTCCAGATGAAAGTCAAAACATTGGTTTATTTTGAGGGTGGGAAAACTCTCTTGAATCATTTGTTTCATTTTTATTTTGAAGATGTGGAATACTTGATTGTTAAGCAACCCGATCACTAATAAGGTAGCGCGTTTAAAATTGTCAAATCTGTGATCGTACCAATACAGTGGTTTTTGTTAAGACTGGACTGTCTTGGGTGCAGTAACCCACACTTCAGTGCAATGTTTATTGATGTTCAGAACAATTTTATCACAATAAACTTAAACTAAAATGTTTCCTCACTTTGTCCTTGAGAATTCCATTCCTGCATCGCTGATTTAGTAAATGTGGGGTTATTTAAATTGTACTCATTTTACATGGAATTCGAGGTGCTCTTCTAAGGACTAGGATACATTTCTCTCGCACTTGATTTACTTTTTTTCAGAGTATTTATACATCCACTAAATAATTGCTGTCATCAAACTTACATTATGTGCCGGTATCGATAGTGGGTTATAACTATTATGAAAAGCAAACATGCATTAATGATACAGAATATCCAGTAACAGAGGCACGTATTGGGAATACACAAGCTGCCTTGAAGAAAATCTTGCAACTGCATAGTTTGAGCTCTTGTAAGTCTGCCCTAATTTGGAGTTTTATCCTAATTCCATCAAAGTTTACTTTTTCCTTTCAAGGCAAAGCGCGTTGTCTTCCAGGACAGTTAAATTGCTTGAGGCAATTACTGTGAGACCATCTTGAAAAAGGGGCCTCAGTCTTTCAGTAGAAACTTAGTCTGCCTGGTCTCTTGCTGGTTTTGGTAAACGCAACTAACTAGCAGCGTACCTCAGAAAATCCAGCTGTTTGTCACACGTAAAAGTGCGATGGATCTGCGTGAAAGTGGAAACTACGTTGTGCCATCTGACCCTCCTGCAGCGTGTGTTGTTTGTGTTGCTGCCACCAGCAGCCGTTTGCTCCCCTTGCGCCCAGGCGCGGAGTTCTGTCATCTTCCCCCCCACCCCCAGCAGCAGACTCCGTTTCTGTTGGGTTTCCTCTGTGATTTTGCTCACAGGCTGCACCCTTCTCTTTGCACTTGGGGCACTTCACTCTTCGCACCACACTCTTCACCGCCCATCTTTCACACCGAGGTCTCGGTACTTGCTTGTCGTGTGCAGTGCGCAACTATGCCAGTGCAAGTGATAGAAGGGTGGCGCGTCCTACCAGTGCCAAATGCTCAGATTTGTTGCAAAAACACTTCTGAGCTGGTTGTTTCCCCAATGTCCATCTTCTCCTAAAGGACTCCTAATGGAATAATCTGGTTCTTGGTGGATGGATTTTTCTGCCTTGGCTGTGTAAAGAATAGAATCATAGAATCACAGTTTCCAAGAACAGGGACTTTGTGCGTGTGCAGGGCGCCGTTTCTAGAGTTACATCATGCCGTTTGTACAGAGGGCCCCGCAACCTGCACCAGTTTGGTTGGGAAGGAGGTGTGCGCTCCTGCTTGGTGCAGCTGCTGGCCGGGCTCTCGGGGCAGTGATGAGCTGAGCCGTGACACAGCTGGATGCTCAGAAGGGTTTTCGGGGCAGATGTCCTGCTTGCTGCACAGAGGGAGTGTGGGGGGGGACAGTTCGGAGCTTCTGGAGGTTTTGCTGTTGCACACAGCAAGAGCTCGTCAGGGTCTCCCTCCTGGCAGGGGCCCCAGGCTGGCGTGTGGCGGTAGGGCCTCCCAGCCAAACAGCCCTGGCGGCAGCACGGCGCGGCAGGAGAACAGATGGCGGGCTGCATGAGAGCAAGGGCTTGTGTTAATGGCTTTCGTGTACAGTGCTTTGAACAGGGCACAATTAGCAGTGCATTGGGATAATTACAGCTAATGCTAAGCCACCTCCTTGGGAGCGCTACACAAGCCTTTGCTTGTAAGGAAATATGCCAGATAGAGTTTTGACTAAACATTCATCTCTAATCTGAAGTAATCTGAATTCAGCTTTAAGGACCGGGTGGCTGCCAGTCTCACCCCAGCACTGACGGCTGGTGCACCTCATGTTTTCTTCCTAGTCATTTCTTCTGTTCTAGTCTTCCCCTTACCTTCTCCTTTTCCTTCTCCTTCCTACCTTGCTGTTCTCTAATCTTACGTTTCCCCACTTCTGATGATACTTCATGTGCACATGTTCTGGTGAGAATAAGCAATGTAGCCTGAACTCTTCAGCCTAGAATTAGCTGAAGGGCAGGGCTCAAAGAGTTGTAGTGAATGGGTCTACATCTGGCTGGTGACCGGCCACCAGCGGTGTTCCTCAGGGCTCAATTCTAGGGCCAGTGCTGTCCAGTATATTTACCAGCGATCTGGATGCAGGAGTTGAATGCACCATTAGCAAGTTTGCTGACAACACCAAACTGGGAGGTGCTGTTGACTCTCCTGAGGGACAAGAGGCCTTACAGAGGGATCTGGACAGATTGGAGCATTGGGCAGTGATTAACGGGATGAAATCTAACAAGTCAAAGTGCTGGATTCTGCACCTGGGATGGAGTAATGCTGGGCACAAGTATGAATTGGGAGAGGAGTGGCTGGAGAGCAGCCCTGCAGAAGGGGGTCTGGAGGTGCTGGTTGGCAGCAGGCTCAGTGTGAGTCAACAGTGTGCCCTGGCAGCCAAGAGGGCAAACCGCATCCCGGGCTGCATCAAACAGCATAACCAGCTGGTCAAAGGAGGTGACTATCCCACAGTATTCAGTGCTGGTGCAGTCTCACCTTGAGTACTGTGTCCAGTTCCGGGCCCCGCAATTTAAGAAGGATGTGAAGGTCCTCGAGTATGTCCAGAGGAGGGCAACAAAGCTGGTGACAGGGCTGGAAGGAATATCCAGTGAGGAGCAGCTCAGGGCTTTGGGTTTGTCTAGTTTGGAGAAAAGGAGGCTGAGGGGTGACCTCATTGCTCTCTACAGCTTCCTGAGTGGGAGACGTGGAGAGGGAGGTGTTGATCTCTTCTCCCTGGTATCCAGTGATAGGACACGTGGGAATGGTTCAAAGCTGCACCAGGGGACATTTAGACTGGATATTAGGAAGCATTTTTTTACCGAGAGAATGGTCAAGCACTGGAACAGGCTTCCCAGAGAGGTGGTTGATGCCCCAAGCCTGTCAGTGTTCAAGAGGCATTTGGACAATGCCCTTAATAACACGCTTTAACTTTTGGTCAGCCCTGAAGTGGTCAGGCAGTTGGACTAGATGATCGTTGTGGGTCCCTTCCAACTGAAGCAGTCTAGTCTATTCTCCAGCAATCAGGGCACTGAATGGACAACTAAGATGGGTAAAAGAACTGTGTTGGCAGAACTTGCGTACCACAAAGTCTATGTAACAGTGCTTGATGCTGAATAAACACTTAAAATATATACACACAAGTTTGACTGAGAAGCCAGAAACTGCAGTTTTAAAGGTGGTGGAGGAGAGAACAAAAATTGTGGCTTACAGTGCTGCTGTGTTCACTGGAAGGCGAAAGAGCATCAAGATGTCACACAACAGGTAAGCTTTATTTGGACATATCTGCAGTTGTTTTCCATCGCACAGTTCTCTTCATGTTCCTGGATATTACGGTCACTCTCAAACATGAATATATGTATACACATGCACACATAAAGCATACTCTGAAATGCAGTGTTCTTTGCTGAAAAATTATAGTAATGTTCCTTTTTTCACAATTGAGATAGCAAAATGGATAAATGTCAGAACCCGTTTATGTAGTAACATGTTACAAGATGTTCTTTGAAGTCTCCCATACACAAAGAAGTAGCAAAGCTGTTCTTCTGCATCTTGTCTCAAGTCTGCAGGGTACGTTGCAGGATTGGTGCTGGCTGGAGTGCAAGTCTGTCTTGTGATGACAGTACACAGCCCCAAGGTATTCCTGGTAATTTGGTAATTTGAACTCTGTGCCATTATCCGGGAGCAACTAGCAGCCAAAGCGTACCTGCTGATCAAGTCTCAGTGGAGTGCGTATTCCTCCCGGCTCCAAGCTGAGACTGTAAATGCATTTGTGGTTTTTGGTGCAATAGTTCCACTACTGTGCCATAACATAAGGACCGACTTAGTCAGCAGATAAATCTCACTTCCAAATGCACGGTGTATCCTCAGGAAACAATTCAATCCTGATTTGAATCTCCTGGTTGCACCTGGGGAGCCCTTTACCTTACATTCCCAGCACAGTTTAAAGCTGCATTAAGTGGTGAGGGGCATTTTGTTTCTATTTGCCTTCCTATGCCTTCCACTTACAGCTCGCATTCTTTCCTTGACTATTTGTAATTTTTCTTGAAGAACTGGTTGGCTTCGCTAAGCTGACTAGGGGGTCTCAGTGAAACTGCACAAAGTTGCTGCAAGTAACCTGGGGTATGTGGAAAGGATACATGGTGGAATACCACAGAACATTCTCTTTGCTTTGAAAGGTCAGTACAGAAATGGTCTCCACTGTCTCCGAAGTCTTAATAGCAAATTAAAATAATGAGGTAGTTTTTCACACATTTTGTGGTGAAAAGTGGCATTCCTGCTTTGTTCCAAGCTTACCTGGGGACAAGACTGATAACGTATGTCACTCTGTTGCCTTTCCCCGTACCTGCTCTAGGATACACTTTCCATGTTCAGCCAGAGCAGAGTCTCTCTGGCTGTCAGCATGCCTGCTTGTCTCCAGATGTTCTGCTGCTAATGACCTGGCTATGGGAATTTACCTGTCTCACAAGTGATGCTGCCTTGGAGACTCTGCTGCTTTTGATACTTGGACAGTCCCTGAGAAACCACCATGCCTTGTACCTGGCCAAGGGGCTGTCAGACACGCATCTGTACAGCTTCACCCGTTACGGTTTGGTTTTCTTCCTGTTTCGATGTGAAACGGGAGCACCTGGCACAACAGATACTGTTTTGCCTAAGAATCTTGCAATCCTCATACACTGCATTACAAAGCTACCTACAAAGCAGATCTAAAAGGCGGCACTGTGATTTATGAAATGGGCAGTGTACCTGCCTTACAGCTCCCGCTTACAGGATTTTTTTTTTTTTTTTAGGCATTCTCTGTTAAAAGATGCTTCCGATTTGAGCTGGTGAATGCTCTTGGATGTGGGAGTCAAATCACAAACCCCCAGTGAGAAGTGTTCCTTTCAGTGCAGGTATTTCCTTGTTCTCTTGTTGGTTCACACTGAAGATGTAAATGCTCCATCAGCAGGCTCTGGGTATTCTGGTGCAGGGCTCTTGCTCCTTCCTTTGAAGCTGGACTGTTCTGTATGGAGCAAACCCTCAGCGGCCCCACGAATGCATCTGTTCCAGCTGCTGCTTTAATTAACGTTATATCCATGCAGTCACTGGAGCAGAGGCTGGAACTCAGGTTCCCCCCTCCCTTTGCTGTTCAGGGGCTAGGGCATTGTGGTCTTCCCAACTGGGTGAATATTCTACCTTGCAAGCTCCAGGAAAATAAATAACCTTATCAGGAGGAACTGAGCCACCTACCCTGATTACAGCAATTACCAAGGAAGTGGTGATTAACGTTCAAGTCTCCCTCAACAAAGGCAGGAATCTAAGACAGCAGTGCCTTGTCATAGTTTTAGCCACTGCACTGCTAGAGATGGTGGACTGGAAACTATCTCTGAAAGCTCTAAAAGGTGTCCTCAAAATACACCGCTAAGGCAATGCTTTATACCTGTGTACAAACACCAGTTTTGCTGCATTATGAGGGCGCAAACAATCTTAGCGTCGGCAGCAGCAGATCCTGGGTATAAGGAGAAACTTCCTTATAGAAGATGGCCCTGTCCCATTAGCAGAACTGGGCTTGTGAGGATGTGTGGGTTGGATTTAGAAATCTGGAGCAGTTAGATAAGAACCGAATGATAAAACTTTTGCAACTAAACTTGCGCTGCTGATTCTTAAAAATGTCTCACTTGGAAGGGAGAAGGCAAAAAAAAAAAGTAAAGGTGGTGGTTGCCAGCTAGGTCTCCCTAAGCACTCAGGTCATTGTGTTTGTTTCCATGAGTCATTTTTAGAACAGGCAACAATAATCTAACAATACTTGAGTCACACGCAGTCTGGAGCCAACTTCTTAGAGAACACAGCTTTCTTGAGGAGAGTGAAAAATATCCTAAAAGGAGAAAAGTGCCTCTCCGGCTTTCGTACATAACAAGAAGTTATGTCTAAAAAAAAAAAAAAAGAGAAGTTGATGTAATCGGCTTTTGGAAACACAGAAAGCAATCTTTCCTGTCTGTCCCTTCAATTTGGGGACCTAGAAAAGCATGGGACAGCAAGGGGCTGTGGATTTAGGACAAAATAAAACTAAGCTCCCCTTGAACAAGTGTGCGGTTGCTAACTGCACACTAACACCTCATGCTCCAGCACAGGTCAAGACAAATGTGCAGGGAAAAGAGACGAGGGTGGCTCCCTTTATCAAGCTGTGAAGTGCAAGTTCACTGTACATCTGTGGCTACTGACTAACAGCCGCTCTTACAGAAACAGCCTTTCTGCTACAAAGTACATCCAGTCCTAGCTTCTGCTGATCAGTAACACCGTCTTTTCTGAAAATTGGGTGCCAAGAGACCTTCCTAAACCAGGTGTTTTAAAACTCCACTCGCAGTTTCCTTCCTGTGCTCACAACTCCCCCAGTGCAATCCTGGCTGCACAGGGACTGACTCAGAGTTCCTCTGTGGAGAGAAAGCTTTTTTTCCACCTGCTTTTCTCAAAAGCAGCTCAACTTCCACGATGCGACAGTTTGTTGTGGGAAGGCCCCATCTCATCGCCTGGAAACAGCGTGATTAGGGAGTATCTATTCCAACACTAAGCAACACAGGCATGAGTCTTCATCTGACCTCCTCAGATGGGAAGGGCTTCAGCTAAACGCACTGTGCTGCTTACAGCACGGGGAGTTCTTCCTTCACCTAAAGGAATTGTTTGTTCTGAGGCTATAAACAGCTGTTTGGGATTTTAAGAAGGAAAATATACTACACAAACCACTATGATAAATACAACTCTACGCACCATGAATAGACTATTAAAAAGATCAGTTTATATAAGAATATATAGGTGACAGCTGAATAGTCCTGCTCTCAGTAAAATGGGGCTGGATTTTTTTTCAGCCATGAAAGAGATCAAAATGCTAACTTAGAAGAGCCAAAACATAATTTTCTGTTACCTCCACCGAGAAGTGGCTAGCATGAGAAATAAAATAGTGTTGTCTCAAATGTGTTTTTCTGTTTAAGCTAAGAAAGTTGCTTCATCCATATAAACAGATGCTGAATATTAAAACAAACCTCACTCAAAAGCACCAGCGCAGGAGGCTGTTAAAACAAAGACTTAGTGCATTTTAGCACTTAGTGGCTGGTTTGTGTACTTGACGGTGTTGGCTAATAAGGCTATTCTCCTGTATCAGCAGTTTCTCCTCTGATTTGTCTTCTACAATGCAACAAAGAAGAAAATTTCCTTTTTAATGCAAATACTGTAGGAGCGCCAGAAACAAACCCTGTAAATTTTTTAAAACTTTTCAAAATTATCCTTTTTCTAGCTAAGTGCAGACAGTTCAAATTTTTCTGACCTGTTTTATTAACTTCAAGCACCAAGCTTTAATCTCAAGAGCATTATGCTTAACTGATCACCTTTTTTTACTGTATCAGTTGAACATGACTGTTCTAAATCTTTTGGTAGTAGCAACTGCACCTTATGCTCATGTCTGCCCAGTGAAAGGCTGAGGTGAGGTAAGTTTCTCCCTGCACAGCTGCTTCCACTGGACTGGAATTCTTGTCTCTCAGCACTGTGTTTGGCTCTTACAAGGGGGAAAAAAGAAAACTGATGCAGATAAGTATTATTTTGCTTTGCACCACCATGGTTAGCAATTGCTTTGAACAAGTTGTTTATGCAAATGCACTTGACCCAAGATATTATTAAATAACTCAAGGACTAAGAAGTCATCAACCATGCCCAATACAGCCTCACTTGCTTGCCCCTGCTTTACTAAAAACATGCAAATAGCTGATCACAACTGTAAACTTCAGTGAAGATGTAAACTTCGATACACTAGGGACAATATGATAAACTAGGGAGAAGACTGCAAAGGCAATTTAATAGGGAATAGCAAAAGCAGAGTGGAAAAGTATCTACGGCAAACGTATTTGTTGTTTAACAGTTGTTCTGCTTGTATGAGTAAACAAGGGCTTGGGAAGGAGTTAACTTAGCTACAGAAACATTTCTTTTGTAGCCACCTCTGGAAACAGGGCACAAGGAAAACATCCCAGTATAGACTATAAACCCATCACTGAAATCAAATATATAAACTGAATATATTAAAGCTTTGAATTTTATTACACTTAATTTCTTCTGAATATCTCACCCTTCTCTCCTGTTCAAGGTAAACCTAAACATGAGAAATGGAAGGATAAAGGAGAACTCCACTAAACGTGGAGTACATTTCGTCAGAGTCTGTGTAGGCCAGTTTGCCTCCTGTTACGACGACGTTTACTTCATCTCCTGCTTTGAGGTGAAGAACAAGGTGGAACGTCCCAGGACCACCACAAGTCTGTTTCCCCGAGTAGGGTTTGTGATACTCCAGCAGTTCCCTTCTGTACCCAGCTGTGTGGAGCTGAGCCACGCTTGCGTTGGAGACAGACAGCACTGCTTCTACGTACTCATCTCTCTCTGGGGCCAGCACAGCGGTGATCAGGTAGCGCCCTTCATATGGTGATGTGAAAATGCCTGCAGAAGAGAGACAGACTGAGCTTTTCAGAGTTACTAAAAATGGAGGGACCTGATCGCTCCAAGCATGACGACAGACAAGGCGACATGGGTTACCCATTGCTACGTACAGGTAACTGTAACAAGGTGAGCCTGGGCAGCTGCCCAACTGAGAGCGGTCATGAAGGTAAAGGGTTGCTGCTTTTGTGTTAAAGCCCACCAGTCCTTCAGGACATAAGCAGGTCTTGTCCACATTCAGAAAGCTCCCAGCCTAAGCAGCTGCCATGTCTGAGAGCTGGGTGAGGAGGCGAGAGGCACCCACTTGCTGTGCAAGCCCCCGGTAGGTTAAGGCACGCCTGACACCCTCAAGTGCCATGACACTCTGCTTGAGGAGGCAGCCGGCAGCTGCTGCTCCTGGGGAGGCAGTACGTAGCCCCTCCCTGCCTCCTCTCCCCCGGGCGCCCCAGCTGGCTGAGCTGCAGGGAAGCGGCTTAGCAGGGAGCCTCACCTCTGCTGCCTGGGCTCAGCTGGCCTGAGGTGGGGTGAGGAGCACAACCAGCTGTGCTGCAGAGCAGAGGTAGCGGTGAGCTGGGCCTCGGTATTACGGGGCAGTTGTGGAAAACCAGTAGTGGCAAAGTGCGTGCCCGTCCACATCCACAGGAAGCTTTTACCTCGGTATGTCTGGTTTAGAGGGACTTATTTTGTTTGTTCAATGCACCAGCAAGGCCTAAGATAGCATCAAACACTGGTAACCCATGCTACTGCCCATCTGGCATCTCTGTGGTTCTGTTCTTTGGCTGTTACCTGTATTGGGGTTGTAATAGTCCCCATCGTTCACAAGCACTTTATTAAAGTGAACCACGCCGACATCACTGGAGAAAGGCTTCTGCGTGAGCCCAGCAGAAAACGACACCAGCGAGGCCGCAGCAGCAGCAGGTCCTAAAATGGGTAACAACATGAGTCAGAGTCACATCAGGATGACAACACAGCCTCTCCCTGTGACGGTTTATAATCCAGTGTCTCTGTTCCTGCACATACTCCACTTGGACTAACCTGTCACCTGAGGGATGCCAGAATTAGCAGAATATGTATTGCTGGCCCAGGTCCCAGGTGTCTCACCATACAATTTACTGAGCACCATAAAATCCCCTCCTTAGCCATAGCCTCCCCTTTTTTTTTTTTTTTTTTTTTTTTTTCCCCTTCTAAGGAAAAGGTACACGGCTTATAAATGCTGGCAGTGGAAATCCTGCCACCTTTCAATTCAACAGTGCTTCTGCCACAGACCTTCTTCAGGATTGAGGCTGCCCTTGGACGTCTCCACCCTGCGTCACTATCACACTGACAACGTTGTTGTCACTGATGTACAGCTCGTGCCAGCTTTCCTAGTCATGCTGAAAAGCCGCACACAGCTTAGATCTCTTATCTTCTCTGCTGAAGGGTAATGAAAATAACTACAAGAAGTAACACTTCTGTATTAAAGCAAAGAGAACCAGCACTTCTCTTTTCTCTCTCTCTCCAGCACTTCTCTTTTGGGGGACTTTTTGGTCCACAGTTCTTTTCTTCTTTTCTCAGCAGATCAAACAGACACTTAGATATTTTATAGTGGCTATCTGCTTACTACCTAAACAGTGCTATTAGTCTGGTATTGGATGAAATACAATTTGGACAATTAAGACAAATTTTTAATTTTAACAGACTGACTTAATGGCAAATGTTTAGTGATTGACCACTTATTACTTCCATTTTAGTTCCCTTCCCTCTAACCATTTCTCCTAAGGCAGGACACACCACTAGAAGCAGTCAACACTTGTTGCTTTGTTTGGGCAATTAGGTAAACAACAAATACACTCAAAGTTGTCCTCGGTTGCTCCTTCTGTTCTTCCCTGTTCAGGTTAGGATCCATGTCTTCTCCATGCTGTTTCACCCCTGCTCCTTCTTCTGCCTTCCTTATATAAATGTTTGATTTTCTCTTCCTCTCCATTTGAGACGCCCATCAGCAACCAATGTTCAATTCAGATTATATCACTTAAAAATTGAAGTTAAAAAGTGACAAACCTTCATATAAAATGTGGATATACAAATGCTCTGCTAACCATTTTTTTTCTTAATGACTTGGCATGGGGGGGTGGGAGGAGCAGACATGCCTGCAACTTCAGAAATGGCAAGTAACTACCTTGGATTTCCCTCAGGGGCTAGTAACCAGCTGCTTCATGTGTCTTTGGAAATCTCCCTATTCAGTATTTTGTCTCATGCTCAGAAAACAGACAGAAGCCCTTTTTCATTACTCCTACCTGCCAGTGTGCCTGCAGGTGCTCCTGCAAGCTAAAATGAGTCTATTTGAAAGGACCAAAATTAATTGCTGGATGTCTACCTACTTAAGCAGCTTCTGTAAAGCTCCACCCCTTAACACCATGCTACTTGCAGAAAGCATCTCTGTATTCTCAGCTTACCCTGAGACTGAAATCAACTGAAAATACACCTCAACTAACTTCTTGTTGGCTCACTTGGAAAAGTTTCTCTCCCTTGCAGTCATACTGCACAGACGGCACAAACTATTTGCTGCCTGCCCAGAAATGCTGCTCTCTCCATTTGGAGCAGCCACAGTTCTGTTGGGGTTGGTGTCATCGGAATAAGGGTGCAACTCCTGCCCTGGCTCGCCATGGCTTCCTTCAAGATTTTCCTGCACTAATTGCTAGAATAGTTATTAGAGTTTGCTGCTGAAATTGCTTCTGCAGTTTCTGCAGCCCAGTTTAGCACACCACCTGTGTTTGACCAAAGGAGAAATCTTAAACCCATCTAAACATCCTGTAGATCAGTTCAGTTGGCAATATAAGGAGGCGCACTAAAGACACAATGTGTCTATGCTCTCCTGTCCTTTTCCCTGCTTCCAGCTGGAACTGCATATGTTTGAAGCTGTCGTAAGTCCTACCAACAGCTCTCAGCAATGCTTTTCTAGAACCTTACAGAACTGAACCACCTTCTCTTACATGTCCCCACTTGCAAACACTTTTCTTCATGCAAAGATCAAAGTTCAGCTTCTCTAGTCAAAGTCCAGGCTTCGCAACAGCTTCCACTTAAGCAGTTAGTGTTGTGGAGTTATAAAAATCAGGAGGAATAGTTTTAAAGCATTTAAAAGCTGGGAACCACATGCACAGCTCTGATGAAGAAATTGCTAGGCAGACAAGAAGTTTCACAGAAGATTCAACCACAGTTTTACAGCTTCTGGGGGAGGAAAAAGACTCTTTGATTTCAGATATATTCAAGAAGAATCATCCTCTATCTCTCACGGGGGCTAGGCGGGGGGAGAGGAGAGAGAGATGTAAGCAGGAGCAGGTATGTATGTTCATGGCAATCTAAGCTAGTATAATGCATTCTGGGGAGTCAAAAGACCACAGAAGATACATGAGTGGCCTTTGTTAGGTCACATCTACTTCCACCTATCTGCTAGTTGTATTTCTGGTTCTCCCTCTCTCTTTTGACTTTCCAGCACAGTTCATGCCTCCCACAGAGCCCAAGGGCTAGAAGGAGAAAAAGAAGAAGAAAAAAAAAAAAGTCAAGCAAAACAAAACCGCACAGCATAGGCATCTTCTATCAAGATGAAAGAAGAAAAAAATAACAGAGTGTGATGGTACTGCTGACAATTGCTCTGCAACTGAAATGAGGACTCTTCAAGAATCTACACAGAAGAGAGACCGTAAGTATGTAATTCATTTGCTGGTATGCACTTATGACTCCTTTGCATATAGCAGGAGTAAGGAGGATATGTCAGATTTCCTCTGCTTGGCCAATACTCCTAAATCTAAAAGAGGGCAAAGTGTGTCATTTCAGTTAGAGCAAATGGGACAAAAATATCAGCAATTTATCACCTCCTGTTTTTTTTTTTTAAACTCTACAATTTGCCCCTAACACATCTCATTTTCAGGAACATTCCCTTTGCTTACGGGCCCATTAGCTCTGCTCTGCTAAGTCACAATGTTTCTCATGCGGATGACAACTCAGTGTGTTACGAAGACACAGCTACTTTCCTCCTGAGTCTGTTAGTAACAGCTCTTTCTTCTCTTAGAGCTCCTAACTTTCACATCGCAGCAAGAGCAGGTTTGCCCTAGCACTTACCTACTGCTCCTTACACAAATATCCACCTCCTGCCCCATCTTTCAGCATGCTTCTGTGAATTGGGCTGTTCTTTCATGCAAACAGCAGAAAAATACAACCGCTGGTGCAACTGCAGGTGATCACGTTCTTTACCTCAAAGTCAGCAAACATGCTCCCTTTGCTAGACCACTGCTGTACTAACAAGAATACTGCTCCCTGTCCAATGATCAAAAGAAAGAGCTAAACATGCAGCAGAACCCGTCACAAGCACAGCAGGGTAATTTATGTATTCAGTAAACTCTTTCTTCAAATCAAGGACCACGTACAACAACATAAATCTTGCATTACAATCACATCATGCCTTCATATTTGAAACGTGTCCTACAGGCTTGCTGCCTGGAGTCACATGGAGAAAGTAATTATGGTTGAGAATCAGACAAGTAAAAAGAATTAAAAAGCCCAAACCAAAATTAGCCCTTCATCTGCACAGATATATACAGCAGCGTTCGCACAGCGGTAGGGCTTGCTAGCTCAGCTGTTTTATTTATTACACTGTACAAGGAGTTTCTTTTAGAGAGGGGAGATGACACTCCACTGGAGCTGCACGGTTAAGGACACAAGCAACACTGCAGACTGCATGAAGGGGGAGGGTGGGGAAGGCAATTTGTGCTTTCAGTGAATTTTTGTCACTGTGACTCTGTGTATGCTGATCAGAATGTCCAAATCCTCTTCTTGGCTCTGTCCTTGCCTAGTTGTGTGACCTGGGATCTTAGAAGCATTTTCTCATCAGTTCCCAGACCAGTTCATCAGCCAATTCATTACTTCTGCCTCTGCAATTTTCTTTGATTGCTGGAGCAAGAACTCTCATAACTGTAAAATTGCCATGCTTCGATAACATTTGTTGCTGATGTTTCTTTAAGTAACAACTGGTTCAACTCTTTCTGTATTAAAAGGGATCAGGTGGATGCACTTAGGTCCTGACACTTAACTCACCTTTGTCATACACTCCTTGCTTGTGAAAATAGAGCTAATATGTAATATTGTACCATATATTCTCCCATTAATACTTTTAAGACCTTGAAGATCTTTACCTACAACGTTATATTGTGAGATGCATGCAAACAGATAGCTAATGAATCTGAAAGGCTCAAGAAATACTTTGGTATTGAACGTATGCAAATCATGCCTCAGCATTCAAGAAGAGTACTAAAGTGGGCTAGTTCAATCCCAGAGGACAGAGTTGGAGTCCTCAACTTCTTCCTGAGCAGTGCTTTTATACAACAGAAGCTATTCAGAAACAGAAATGAAAGGGAGTACTCAAAAGGCCAATTTAATAGTACAAGCTTCCTATTTCAGGAATTCCAGTACAAGAAGGTCTGATCTTCTTTCAAATTTGAATTTCAGTACCACAAAATGAACTGGGTGAAGACTGGCAAAGACATCATAAACTGTGGTCCTGCACAAATCAGATATTAAGAATTCCTTGATGCCTTATTTAAGCATTAAGTTCCTCCTCTAATAAGCCAAAAATCTTCCCTTCTGCAGCTGTTAATTTCCACAACACTGTTAACTGCTGGATTCTACCCCAGAATGCTCTCTTTCTTTGCTGTTTATAAGCAGACACTGACGATTAGGGACAGTGGATGTAAATGCTCTAACTCCACAGAAGTCTAACAGCTATTTGCACCATGCTTACCTCTCTGTTTTCTATGACTGTACCTGCCATTGGGGTTCACAAGGCATTTTGGGGGAAGTTACAGGACAGATCAGCAGGTATATCTTAAATTTAGATAGGTCTTCAGGGGCATGGATCAGGAAAAAGAACTCCTTGGTCAAGCCCACCTCTCTCTGGATCCCAGGGCGATAACGTTTCTTGCAACATGTTCCACCAAGCAGCAAACAGGCGCGCTACCTGCCACACCCTGCCTTTTCAACACTAATATTCACCTACTGTTTCACATAGTTTTCGCATAAACTTATGAAAATAAATGGCAATAAATTGTACAAAGTGGAGGAAAACCCCCAGGAAATCCATTTATCACAGAAATCTAGACATCTATATTGGCTTTGCTGGCATCAAGATAAATGAACATTTCTTTACTTCTTATCCTCTTCCAGAAGCCTCATCTACTGCTGCTTGTTCTTACCACCACAATCCTCAAATGTGAAAAAGATTGCTTTAATGCTATGACAGATTTTTAATTAGAAAGTATAACTATCAGAATTACAGTGTGAACCTTTTTACAACTCTTTTTGTCAGTCCCCAGACCAACCTTCAGGACAGGTATCTGTGATTTTGTTAAGGACATCAAACTAAGTCCCAAGGGTAGGCATTTTGGATGCCATAAAGCCCTAATGTTTTATTTTAATCTATTTCTCATATTTCCTCAAACAAATTTAGATGAAATCATTCTTTTTGAAGAGGGTGTGGGAGTATTCACTTTGATCCAGGATACCATTCCCCAGGGTTTGATAATATCTTGAATATGAAGTTGTAGGGCAGGCAGCACCCAATCAACGTATTTATCAAGGCCAACTAGCATGTCCCATACAAGATTTATACCTGTTTATCACACAAATCCATAAAGGAACTGTGATATTAACAATTATTAAAAATAAAAAACCCCCACCAATCCAAGAAAATTGCATTTTGAATCTTTTTAAACCATGGTTGTCAGCGGCAGCACTGCTGCTTTCACTGAAGTTGGGAACACGAGCCCTCATGATCCTAACAAAGCCAGAAACTCTCCCATGAGGAGGACCAACTCATACACTAGCTCAGATACTAACAGTGCTTCAAGATCTTAGTCTTGGCCTTATTAAATAAATATTATAACAGTCATAAATAAATATATATTTTCTCATTTAAAAGAAAAGGTCAGTACTGGCATTTGCTAGGAAACAGAAACCCTTTGTATTTAAAAAAACCCACTGAAGTAAGTAACAATAACCCAAAATGAATTATTTTTCAAAACCTCAAAAACCCCATATTTTCAGAGGATGCAGATTATGTTTTAATGCTCAGGTATAGCAAAAATCTGACAGATTTTCCTCAATGCTAAACTTAAATACTAAAAATCAACACTCTGTTCTCTCAACCATGATTTTCCAGGGACTGAAATAAACATTATGTACCTGTCTAAAGAATTTCTAGGAAACAACTGCCTTACCTTGCGAGTCCGTGGTAGGAGGAGATAACTTTGGATATCCTACAAAGGTAAAGTAGAATGTGTGACACAGTACGTAATGGAATACATTATGACAAAATATCACTACAGTCTTCTAAAAAGTATTCTTTGTTACAGAACAACAACCTACCAATATAGCTACCAAATAGCATCCCCTATGAAATGCTCAATTGTCGTTAAACTGAGGTGGTCATGGCAAAGAAAACCAAATCCTTACTACAATGTACTAAATCCACTGCAAGGACTACGGCAAGAAAAAAATAATTTAAACTTCCCTAGCGGCAAAGACTGCTGTAGTTACCACAGGTTTTACATCAGCCCTGTTCACGTCACGCTCTGTGCAGCCTTGGCAAAGGCGACAAAACTGGCACTGAATTTGTTTCCCCTGTTTCTGTAGCCAGCTGGAAGCTGCAAAGGCCCTTTCACAAATCATCTCTGTCGTAAGCCCATTCCCAACGGCAATTGCTATAATGGGCGTCCACAAAAGGCTGAAAGGTGGCTGGTAAAGCTCAACAGATCTCAGTGTCACCCCTCTAGCAAGACCTCGCATATCCATTGCACTTAGACGGGAGTAATTCATTATTAGTTTGGTTCTCTCACCTGGTGCTCCAGCGTACCCTTCAGCAATGGGCATGGTGCTTTGACCAGCCTGACCATCCACACTTCTAAGCCGCCCTCTTCCTGACATCAAAACAGTGCCAGGAGGCCCTGCCTCTCCAGTCTCCAAGATGATCCCGGTTGTTCCAGGCAGAAATGGCACAACTCCTGACCCTGGCAGCGCTGGGCGTGGAGGAGGTCTCAGCTGCGGTGGCTGGACGGGGGTCCTTTGTCGCGGGGGTTGTATCCTTGGCCTTGATGGCAGCGGGGATATGCCAGGCTGGGGCTGCAGGGGTGGTCTCGGTGGCAACAGCTGCCGTGGCACTTCTGATCGCCCTTTGAAATGATGAAAGAAGAAGAAAGATACAGAATTATTTGCCTAAAATAGTATATAAAAGTGCATATTTTTGTAAAAAAAAACTTTAAAAGAAAACAGGGCTCAGTTTGAGGCTACTTTTCCCCTCAGACACAAGACTGCACTTAGCAAAACTCTGTTACTCTCTTGCAGTACTACAGACTCCCCTCCTTCCCAGTCTGTGACACAGAGAAAGGAATGAAGACAGCCTGGAGACTGGACAAGCAGCAGTCAAATAACCCATGAACATTCACCCCCACTAGTCCAGCTTTGACTTTCTGCACCAAGCGGGCTGTGTGTCACACCTATTCCCACCAGTGCCTTCATCTCCACTGCATGCTCTCTCTCTACCTTCACTTTGGTTCTCCTGAACCCCTCCCGTCCATCGCTCCTACTTTTGACTCTGTACTCACACAACACCTAGCACAAGGCTGACCCTTTAGCACGACCATAAAGAAAAGTATCCACAGCAAAAAACCTGAGTAAATGAACACTGACTTACAGATTTTTTTCCCCTACTTTAAAAAGCAACAAACTTAAAATTCCGAGTACTCCCATTACTAATATTTTCTGATGATGAAGGCAGAACCCTAGGATATAATCTACATGAAAAGCCTTTATTGTTTAAAGAGATACCATTAGAAGTCTTTTCCAGTAGGGCAGCCAACACATATGACATCAGGGCTGAACAGCGCTGACATGGTTACATTTGTGTATCTGGTCTAGTTCTAAGCCCTTTAAAGGAATTATGGCTTATTTGTAAAAAGGAAGTCCTAGATGACATTTAAAGATGCAATGTCCTCCCAAGAATGAAACTGAATTACATGTACATTAAGAACAGGAATTTAAAAATATGAAGATTTCAGCAGATGCAATGATGGCTTTTACACAGAATAATTAGAATTTCATTCTAAATTAAACATTATCATTGGTTATTTTGGTTGCCTTTTCACACTAAAGCATGTCTTTAGCTGCAGGGATAGAAGTGAGGTTCTGGGGAAATGGACAAACATCCCCTTGAAAATTTATCTGATGCAACTCGTCACACCAGAGATGCTTGCCATGGTCCACAGTGGAGACCACCGCTCTGAGGTGTCAGTGGTCAGAACGAAGCACTTCAATTCATCACAGTCCAAAATCAGCCTGGGTAAAGTCATCAGTGGCTAGGGGTAAAACGAATGGCTGTGCCTAGAAGCAGATGTGGTGTGAGGCTTCCCCTGGCTCTGCTGCACAGCTGGGGACCCCCGGGAGGGCCTTATGCTGCGCCTTCAGGCAAGAGCTTACAACCAAGTCATGCAGGTATTGTCTGTGACGCAAGGCTGGGTCCAGACGGTGTCGCTGGCAACCCACGTGGTGTTTCGTGACTACTCGACACCTGCACTTTACCCTTGTCAATCTCGTTTCTTGTTTTCAGTCTCATAAAAAGTCCACATAAGCCTTCCAGAGTACCAAGAGGATGTCTGAAGTCATAGTCTCACACCACCTGCATTCACTTGCTAGATATCCCTGCTAGAAAAACAATCTTCCTGAGCTCTGCTGGCTGACTTTAACTGTCATGAGAATTGAAACTTATACAAGCAATGCACCACAAAAGCTGGACTGAAGCTTATGTGGTAACTCTATCTACAAGGCAGAGGACTAAGGAGTGAAACGCTCACTTTACACAGATTAAAATTATCTTCATAAAAATCCCAGGTTTAAAAAATCTTATAAAAATTTTCAAAAAAAGCCTTAAAATATCAAAATTAATTGTTTAACAGAGTTGTTAACTTGGTGAGACACCTTCTGTCCACAGTGGCATAGATTTAGACCTTCAACTAAGATCTTCAGATTAACCTAATTCAAAACCCAAATTGACAAAATACTTTACCTTGGGATGCACGTACTTGTCATTTCTCTCGTCAATTAAGCTGAGCTTTATTAAGACAATGACTTGGGCTGACACAGGGAAAACGAATACATTTCTCTGCTTGGTTTTCTAAACCTTTAAATACAAATCAAATCCCATATCCTGTGCAAACTGCTTCCTTGCATGCAACACCAATATTTCAATATTCAGAATTACTCAACTACATCTCCATAAAGCTAAATCCAAAATTATCTGCCTAAAGCTCAACTTAAAGCGCCAGTGATCAGATATGTGGGGGTTGAGAGGGATCTGGTCTGCCATCTTTGCCAACCTTTTTGGCCTTTTCTACTGAGATGCATCTTAGCAAGGCAAAGTACCAATAAATCACTAGATAAAGGTGGTAACACTGGAGCCACCCTATCCTGATGCTGAATTCTGTAACACGTGTTTCCAATTCACAAGGCAATGGGAAAATGAACCCCCGACAAAGGCTGGGGTGAATCTAGCCGGACCTGCTTAAGCTTTGCTGAGCAGTGGACAAAACAGAAATCTTCCCCATCATCTTCCCATCTATCTGGGAAGGCAAAGAGCGGAGCTGAGATCGTTACACAGCTGAGAGCAGTAACCCTGTCCTCAGCAGCCGTGTCCTTGCTGCCCTGGTTGTCATCACTGGTGTAAGTGACAACTCAGTTACCATGTCACACAATGGCTTCTGCTCTCAGATGCCCATCCACAACTGAAACAGAGGGAAAAGTTTCCCTCCTTGATTGAAAGAATGCTTTTGTTCCCCTCCCCCTCTTAAAAATATTTTATTTTATTCACTTTGTTAGCCAGGCAGCTTTAACCTGCAATTGACTTCACTGAAGGAGGAACAATTTGCTGGGAAGGAAGATGAGCAGCGACCTGGATGCATGAGGCAGGTGGATCACAGAATGTCCTGAGTTGGAAGGGACCCACAAGGATCATCAAGTCCAAGTCCCTTCCCTGCACAGGACAACCCCAAATTCACACCGTATCTCTGAGGCCGTTGATCTTCAGGGTGCATGTGTCTACTATCATTGTGCCCCGACCATGCTCCTCTCAGCCCCCGAAACACACAAAGTGTGTAAAACAAACCAGTGAGTAAAGGCATCCGTGACTGCACTCACAAGAAGCCAGAAAGACCCCACTTGAATTTTCTCACAGATACCAATTAAGTTACAAAGTATAATTTTGCACAAGCTCACAGGGAGCCTAGGGGAATCGACTCTATTTGCACTAGAACACTAAGATTTCATGTTGCCCTTTATCGATGCTGTAATGTAATACATTTGGTTTCTTGGACCGTAACTTCAGCAGACGACATTTTGCTGTTGCTTTCAAAACCTTGCCACAGAGACAATTACCAGAGGAATTGCAGTTCAGGTCAAATAACCGTAACCAAAGCAAACTGCACTCCCAGCATGGTATTGGGCTGCAAGACCACACTTCTGATTCCTGGAAAAGTTCATGAATCTATATGAATCGGCAGTTAAGTTAAAAGAGACCGCTAACTTTAACATGGCTTGTAGTTTCCTGCCATTTGAAGAGCAAACCTGCCTGCAGAGAAGCACAGAGTGCAATGCGAACAACTTATCCTACGAGATGTGGAGCTGGGGGCAGTCACCATTTCATGTGGACGAAGAGCTGCTGGATTACGTTACCTTGGTGAGCACATCGTGCGTGACCCCCTACACGCTTAGAGCAGACCACTGCCTGCCGCCACCACCGCCTTGTGCACAGCAGGATGCTGTACTACCTTAACCAGAAATTATAACAAATTAAATACATTTCTGGCCTCTGGGTCCGTATCCGACGTACAATCATTCATTATCCTGGCTTGTTAGTTTGGACTGAGGGACTTGAAACCCCTTAATAAAAAATCTGGAAGAAAACACAGCCATATTCCTAAGATCAGGGTCATTTGACATTGCTCAGGTTTTATATTTCATTTCTTGCAACGTATCCTTGCCTTACTGCCCTCAACAACTGTTATTATTAACAACTTGTTTCTGTTTCAGCCCTTCTGAAGGCAAATGACATCATTTGAATGCTACGATACGCTGGCAAATAGTGCATAAGAAATTCTACACCAATCTACGGCCAGGACTGATAGTCTTCCTTTCAAATAACATCGGTATCAGAGACGATGCTGCAGATCATGAATGTAAAAATAGTTAAAGCCATACCCCAACTCACGTAACCAGGGTTCCCAAACTACTTCCAAAAAAGGCTCTTTTGCCAAAATCTTTCTGCAACTCCAGCCATCAAAACTTACTTGGACTGCTGCGCCAGAGAGTGTTATTGTAATTGGAAACATTTGGGGGCTGAAGCGTGTGCTTCGCGAATCCTTCAGAGGCCAAAGGCACCTCACAGCAGCGAGGGATGCTCAGAGAGCCTGCACCCCAGATCCAGCAGCAGTGTCCTTCCACAGGCTCTTAACACCCAATGGCGGACAGAGAGCTCTGCCCTGAAACAGCATTATTTTATGGAAACCTGGGTGCACTGAGGCTTTTTAATGCTTTACAACTTTGTAAGAGGGGCTGATAAATGCAACCCATGAGGCTGCTCGAACACCTGCTTTAAATAGCAGAAGAAAGATTACTGTGTATATCTTGGACCTTTCTCCAATGTTGGTCCCTAGTGCAAGTTTATTTTGGGCAAGATGGATGAGAAATAGGATTACACAGATACATCGTACTGCATTTTAATGGGGACCATGTCTGCTTCTGCAAGATCTAGAGATGAAGGTCCTAACCCCGTTGAATTTAAGTCAAGATTTCACCAAAAGAATTATCTGAGAATTACAGACCCACCATTCCCCTTCACTTCTTCCTTTAAAGGAAGAGAAACGTAGTTTTTTTTAATTTCACACAAGAGCTTCTCGCCTCAGAAGGATTTTTGTGTCAAGTACTGCAATACGTTTGGTTTTAAACAATTAAACACTCAAAAGAGACGCAATCCATCACAGGCTTTCAAGTCTCCACCTTGGAGTGAGAAGGGTATTCTTCCCTAAAAAAATTACTTTCAGACCCTTCATGAAGCACAACTTGTCCATTCAAGTAAGAGCACTCACAGTCCTGCATCTGATCTCCCCCAACTACCATCAGCGGCAACAGCCCACAGGCTCTTCCCTCAGCACCTCTTCTTCTCATTTAAGGCCAGTCACTGAAATCTTATTTATCTCATACATGCACAGAATTAAAACCAGAAGCATCGAACAACTGAACAGTGCAGTTTTCAAAACAGTCTCCAAGTCCTATGTTTTTGCATCATGCTAACAGAAACAGGAGCTCAGCTTCCTTCTGTAAACTTCGCTCTCTCAGAAAAACAACCCATTGCTGAAATCTGAAGCAAGAACTGCAGAGGGAACTGAGTGGCATTTGGCAAGGTCTCTAAACCTTCATGTCAGGGTTCACCAACATGTTGAGGTTACCATTTCACAGCATTTTGAGCCAAAGGGAATGTGCCTCTGCTTCTCAGCCACTCCAATGCAAACTTTAAACCACCTGCGGAGCTAGATTTGAGCTAACATGTTGGACTACTAACAGAAGTGGCTGAGGTGTGAAAACACTGCCAGCTGGGGTGTGCAAGTTGCCAATTTGCCAACTACATTGTGGGAATGCAAACTTCTGGGAGAGCTATGAAGCAGAAGTCTTACATTGCCACACCAAGATATGCCAGAGCTTGTTTGTGAAAGTCCTAAATCAAAGAGTTGGTGCTGAATTATAAACATTATCTCATGCTAAGAACAAAACTTACAGGGAATCTTTCTTATCATAAATTTGAATTCCTTTGACTTCAGTTTTCTCCATTTACTTTTCAATTTCCCCCGAGGAATCAAGAATAATCTCACCCAACAAAATAAAAATAAAAAAACCCCACCAAACAAAAAAAATCAAATCAAATGAACTGGAATAATACCCACAGATAATTATTACTTAAAACTCACTTTAAACTCACTATCCAAAAATATTAGTTTTCCCACTCTCTTTATTCTGGCTCAAAGTAAACATGAAAGCATATAAATTTTTTTTTTTTTTTTTTTTGGGAATGTTTAAAAGCACTGAAAGTCCTCTATGGTGTTCTAGAGCAAAGAGCCAAAATTAGAGTCACTGTAAAAACAAAGTAGAAATTGTGTAACGTTAAACTTTTCCTCCCTTGTTTAGTTCCTTTAAAAATGATTCAGAAAAGAAAGCCAGTTGGAGAAAAAAAAAAAAAACCAAACAAAAAAAGCTTTAAAAAAACAAACAAACTAAACAAAACAAAACAAAAAAAAAACCAAAAAAACCAAACTTACTTGTGTCAGACTGAGATTTCAGCACGCCTTCAATGTCCGTGGTGATTTTGGAGACCTGACTATAAAACTGTTGGATAGAATTTTTGAGGCCAGAAATATCAGTGGAATGAGATGCTATAGTTCCATTCATTTCACGGATGCAGTTCCATAAGCTGCTTACATGCTTATTCAGACCTTCTTTTATGTTCTGCAAGCTACCTGAGACAGAGTCCAGCTTGCCACAAACTTTTTCAACACGTGAGACTCTGCTCTCAACATCCGAAACGCCCTCCTGGATACCCTGGGTCTTTTCTTTGCACTTGCTAAGATCATTCAGGATATGGTCATTCAGTTGTTCCAGTCTCTCCTTCACTTCACCACAGCAATTATCGCTGGGATGAGCAGTTTGATTTGCAAATGTCCTCTGCATTTGATCGATTTTCCGGAATACACCTCTTTGTGTTTTTCTACAGGTAGAATTGACACCCAGAAGCTGCTCCTTGCAGCTACTCAAGCCATCTTGAAGATTCTTCATATCTTTATCCATAACATTTAGACTATACCGGAATACACGTACATCTCTCTGCATTTTCTGGATGTCACGTTGGTTACCCTTAATTAAGTTGAGTTTCTCATTAAGAGAGCTATTTAGAGACTGCAGGAGGACAGAGTTATTCTCTGTTTTCAAAAGCAAGTGATTGTATTTGTTGTTACAATTTTCTAGCTCTTCCTGAAGGTTCTCCATACCTTGTGGTGCAGGCTGACATTTCTGCCCACAGAGGTGTTCAAGCGACAGTAGTTTGTTCTTCATGAAATTAATCTCTGCTGTAAATTGCTCATTTGCAAATCCTGCATCGCTGGGCAAGATGGGCCCAGGATTAATAAACATTCCATCCGGGTCTGTGGTGTTAGCGATCTCTAAAATAGTGCCGCCTAGCCTGTCTTCTAGTGCCCGCAGCTTTTGGTCAAACAAGTCTCTCAATTCGTCTACCTCAGTAGCGATAGTACCACGGAGAGTTTCCTCAATGTAAAAGCAATGCTCTTCAGCATTTCGTTCCGTAACATTCATCCTCGCATCTAGCTCCTCCAACCTCTCACCAAACATGTCTTCTAGATCTGGAGTCGACAATCGACTGATTTCATTATCTATTCTGACATTCAAGATCCTGTGTGCTTCCACAACTCTGTCAATCTTCCTATCTAAATCTTTTATCTGTTGGTCTAAGTAATTTCTCTCACCCTCCTTGCAACAATTGGACTTGTTTGATGGAATCTGAGTTCGGAGAGTATTTATTTCTTTCCTCAAGTCATTCTCTTTTCCTCTTATAACATCAATTATTCCTAAACAGTTGTTTTCATTGTCATCACACTGCTGCTGGATATCCTGTAGTTTGTATTCACAGGAGTTCTTCAGATCTGCCATTTTCTTTTCAAATCCTTCCAGTATTTCCTGTCTGAGGGACTCAAATTTTGAGTCTATATACTCCCGATATATATTGTCACTGGGCATTGTTATTGTAGGTCCTTGTGCAGCCTCCTGCAGTTGTTTTAATTGTCCTTCATAGCCTTTTACTTTTCCATTCAGTTCCTCCAGCTTGTCATTCCTCATCTTCAAAGCTTCTTTGACCTCAGCTAGCTCAGACTTTATATCTTCCATTTCAAAATCAATAAAGGGGTCTTTTTGATCTTTATTGCTGAGAAGTCCAGGCAGATGAATAGTGTCTGTTTCACCACCAACCGCACTGTCAGGCTCTGGGCGGTCATAAAGGTTGTTCAGCCAAGTGACCAACATCTTACTAGCATCCTCCTGGACAGTCAGCTTTAGGTTTTCATTCACACCTGCCACGGAGGACTGAAGTTCAAGCACTGACCGTGTAAGTCTAAATAATTCATCCTCAAAAAACTGCATTTTCTTCTCATATGGTGGAGGTTCCGGCACTTCTGTTGGTTCTGCATCTGTTTCATGGGAAAAACAGACAAAGTCTGGATGTAAATATTCCCAGTGGTATCTGTTTTAATCAGCTGAGGCTAATTTCACTTTTCTTTAAAGCCAAATAATGATTTAAATTGCATAATGCTTTTTCCCTTTTCTGTTCTTGTTTTCAGTAGTTTATAATTAAAACGTTATCAAAACACTCCAAACTAAAAGTTTTAGCATATTGACCGATTTCTGCCAAGATACAATGGCAATAAATAAATAAATCAGCAAGCAGAATCCCCCTTCTTGCTCAGCAATGAATCTAAGCTATAGCATATAAAACAGCCCATTATAGATCTGTGCACATCACAACACAATCATCCTAGAGCCACTGCATCTCCTATAACAATAATTTGGGAGGTGCTGCTCCCAAATTCCCATTGAAAACTTAAGTGGCAATAATTTATGCGCTTAAAGTGTGTTCATGCTCCAGTATTTTGCTGAACTGGGGTCCAAACGCATATACTGGATGGGGTTCTGCAAGATATTCCAGTTATCACACTTGCTTCAAAAATTACGTGACACATATTTAAGTAAGCAATAAAAACATGTATAAAAGCGTAAGCTTTACACATCTAAAATCGTTAGATTAAAATAACACCAGTATTATCCTCACTGAATGAAAAATATTAAAAGCAGACTTTTAGCTACAGTCTACTTTTTACCTAGCACAAATCAATTAAAGAATCTGAAACCATCCTTCCGATTCGCTTGTCAATCTCATTCGCAGAGCCATGTACAATTCTGGACGTTCAGCTTCAAGCAAAATGTGTAACAATTGTAGAAAATCCAGAAGAAAGAAAGAAACATTATTAGAGGTCAAGAAAGTATAAACTGCAGGAATAGTCAAAGTAATTTGTTACTTAGCCTAGAGGAGAGGAGAATGAAGAGTAATACTCTGAAAGATATCTGTAAACTGGTAGGGAATAAACAATTTTCCATATCTGCTACTGATGGGACAGAACAAGAAGAACAGGCTAGAAACCTGCAGCTAGACCACCAACTGTTTTAGTTTAACAAATATTTAATACCACTTCAATGTGTAGATCCACATGACCAGATTTATTTGCATACTCCCATTATATCTTTGCCATTATGCACAGAGGGGTACACTCTAAAAATACATCATGTATAATCCTAATTGGGATTTTGCATGATACCTTTTATACAATGCATAATCCAAAGACCTTTGCACAGTGAAGGCTTTCTATTGCAGACATTAAAAAAGTAAATGAAGAAGCAGAAGTGAAGATGAAAATATACTTCTATAAATACGACAGAAAATAGACACACAAATTGTTAGCATTAGAGTAACTCTTTCAGATGACGAGTGGTGTTAACAGTTAAATCTTCAGACAAAAGAATTTTAGCACTGGTTCCAAGCTATGCATGCCAGATACGCAGTGGAAAGCAGCACTGAGATAGGGTCTGAAGGACACGCAGTTGAAATTTTTCTTAGTTTTACACTGGATTTCAGCTTAAAGACATTCCAAAGAAGGCAGGATGTCACAAATGTACTCTTTAAGACTGGCATGGTGGCCAATTTCTTTAATAATAAAAAAGTATGCACACACAGAGTGTAACTATTACATACACACTGGCCTATTTTTGCATTGAATTACAGTTCTTTTAGGACCAGAGCAGAAAGAAAATCTCTAGACATAAGCACTGTACAAGTTACTTAAATATATCACCTTTTGGAAATAATACTTTAGGTAGGCTAACAATATTTAAAAAGCTTATTTTTAAAGCAGGTATATGATCTATAGGACTGGTTTGAAACCATGTATTCACTCCCAATACATTCCACTACACAAAAACCACAAGTGGAGATCTGACTAAGCACTATACATGATACTAATCTCCAATGATGTTGGGAAAAAGTCCTTCAGAAGGCAACATCTTGTGTATCATTTTTTGTTAATGCAGGAAAGGCATAATACTGCAGTAACATCATTCCTTCTTACCCTTTCAGAAGACAGTATCTTATACAAACAAACATCATTCATTCTTTAAGGTATTTTTTTTTCAGAAATCAAGGCTTATCATTCCCTTACCCCATAGTATTAAGGCAGGTAATCTTACACGAATCTGTAAAATCTGCACAAGCCCTTGAGCAAACAAAACACTGAGAAGCTGCTAGGGAGCATTGTGTATCATTAAAATTGGTTTTTTGTTTTAATAGTAATTCCTCTCAAATACATCTTTTTTTTCTGACCATTGAAGAAACAACAAAAAACCCCTGTAAATTCTTACAAAAAACCCAACCTTAACACAAAGATTTTCCTGAACAATGAGTAGCCAGCCGGCATTTATGGTCAGTGTTCTACAGCCACCCCTCCATTATTCTTCAGGAAATTCTTTGCATCAAGACTGTTATTGCCTGGCTATTGTTTTCCCACCATGCAGTGTCTTCCATATGGCTTTTGTACCTGCCAGTAGTTGAGTTTAATGGAAACCATAACGGTTCTTATATTTAAAAGACAAAACAAGAAACCAGACATGATCACGCATACCAAAATTCAAACTAAAAGTTACCCAAGCCTTTCTTGACAACAGCTTTCGGTGGTGTTGTGGGACGACGAGCAGCGCTTGGCTTTTCTGCCGGGCCTTCTCTGCAGTTTTCCCCTTTATACCCAGGACAACATCTCCATTCCAGCTCTGTTACCGTCTTATACGCAACTGTATACCGAGGTCTGAAACTCATTCGGTATCTGCCAAAACAGAAAGCATTTTAAACGATCCATAACCTGATCTGCTATTTAGAGTAAAGCTAAAGAGGGTTGGGGTTTTTTTTTTCTTTAATGAAAATCAATTACTTTGACTCATTTTCTCCTTCAAACCTCAAATGAACAAATGCTTCTGTCTAGGTTTTGAAGTTACTTGCACTCAACACAGTCATGTCAGGGAGAGCAAATATGGGGCTTTCATGTAGGAGCAGAGCGATAACATGTTGTGGGAAGTGAAGGTTCAACTCATCAGACACCGCTGAGACTAACAGTGACCACCAGTGTATTAACTCTATAAACTCAAAACCTTTTTGCTCTAACTGCTTTTCATTGCAAACCCACCCACAGGGCTGCTCTGGCAGCAACTCTTCTGGACGTCAAAAAATGCTTCTGCCTGCTTTGTCCCACTTGTCTTTCCACAGTCTCCACTTAAACCATTCCTTGGAATCCGTATACACGGAGCAGTCAAAGCTAGGAGGGCTATTCCAGGGAAGGACAAAATGCTGAAAGCATGAGTCAGATAAGGACATGAAAGCAGTCAGATGAAAGGCTACAACCAATAAAGGGAATCAAGACTTTCCTACTTCAGTAGTTAAGTTGAAGAGAGTCTTGCAGACAAACGTATGCACGCATTATGTACATGCAACCTTAAGTTTCTCCGATTAATCACTCAAAACTTAATAAATGGCAAACTGATTCTGCTTGTACAACTTTCTTTAACCACAGACTTCTTCCATAACTTAACTTCAGTATGTGTAGCGCATGTTCAACTGCAGTCAGGCACTATGGTATCCCACCCGACCATAAGCAGAGGCTGTGCTATTTTATAAAAACTAAATCAATTTAAGGTACAAATCATTTCTGGTTGAGAGATGAGGAAAATAAGTAAAACAGGGATTTGCCACCTGAGGTCTATAAATTGGTATGCTTGGGAACACACAGAAACAAAAAAGTTACCCCAATTTCTCAAGTGAATTCCTTTCTCTGCATAAAACTAGTATCATACTACTAACCTCCCTGCAGCATTTTCAGATCTTTTTTTCTTAAGATTATTTCAGACTAGAACAGTTTGCATCCATTAATGAACAACAGGCTCACTTCACAGCTGAGCTGTCCCTAAAGTAGTAATACCAGCAGAATAAACACAGGACAGCAGCAAAGGACTCAACAGGAGCTCTGCAACAGACTTCACTCATAGCCTGGCTGGGCTCATAGGGAGTGTATTTTGGGACAGAGAGAATACAGTACAGAATGGGCACCAGAAGCAGCCGTGCTATCACTACAATCAACTACATGTTTCATTAAACTTTGTCTTGTATTAACATGCAAAATTCTGTATTGTTTAAAAATAATCAATAATCAGCTACCAAATGGAAAGAGTTAAATCACACACTGGCCGTGAAACGGTTTCTATTGAAAGTCACAGAGTAAGAGTTTAACTGTTACTCTTCAAAGCTTCTCCTGCCATGCGTGCAAATAATTGCTGAAATAATTCTGTATTTTTTTATTCAGCATCTTTCACCTTCAGAGATGTAATTTTAATATAACGTCCCACATCTGATAGCCATTTGCTGTCCCTTTTTGGTGAATTGCTTAGCAAACTTGGGGCGGGGGGGTTAAAATGTTAACTACTAATTATGAATTTGTTTCTTTTCCAACCATATCTTACCCAATTCTGCCACAATATATTCTAGTTTTTGCACTTGGGAAATACTCAGTATTCTTTTACATTATTACTTTACCTACGACATTTCATTTAAGGGGAAAAAGTCACTTTGACTAGAGGCAACATCATATTTTTTCTAACTATTTTGGGGCCAAATTGTAGTTTATTCCAGTAAGTTCCTCTGGATTCCTTCTCCTGTGAATCTTCATGGGAAGGCAGGGGCAGGCTAGGTTGTAACACTGTCTGTTAGCTGATTGCAACTGCAGTGGTTTGCTGTGGCTGTCAGCTTTTCAGATTCTGACTTGGAGCACGTAAACTCAGAGTGGGTTTCCAGCCATTTTTTACCTTCGTAACAGCATATAAGAAACAGCTGTAGACTCCAGCACTCCAGCTCATCATTTCTTTTACAATTTTCAGCGAAACATCTGCTGAATCCTGTTTACAAACGTAAAGTACAGACACCCTCAAGGTCAAGTGCTTTAAAAAATTAAATAGAGGAGTGCAATGTAGAGGGCACCATTGGGAAGGACAACAACCCGGCCACCCAGAAACTTCCTTTTCCTTCTCCTTTATCTAAAGTATTAAACCACATCTTGTGTAGGCAATTTGGGTTTGATTCCTTTCCTTCCAAGTAGCTGCCAGAGTCAGAGGAGTGACAGGATTAGCTAGATGCTTTAGCATTTTGAAGTGGTTTTGAGAGTCATTACAACCTCTCTCACAACCACCACATTACTGAAATGCAAACTTTGAACTTCCAGATCAATTTTCACATGCCGGAGTACGTACTTTTCTCTGATTTCCATAAAACACTTAACTGTTCCAAACTTTGTGTGTGTTCCTCTCTATACTTTCAGGTCCAAACTCCTTCCTGAAAATTACAGTATTTCGATTATCTTCAAACACCATTACACTTCTCCAAGGCAGTTTTAAGAATATAGCTGAAACAAATTTTATAAAAAGAATAAGAACTACTTTTATGCAAATTGTGCACTTCTTTGCTCAAATTACAGAATGAGGCTTTTTCTTGTACCGTTTCTGCCATTCCTATCATATTTCTGACAAGTTTCTCTTTGTATACCTTCTCTGTAGTCGTGTTCATCAATGTGGACACCTTCAGATGACTTCAACATTCAGACAAATCATAAGACACAACCAAATACAAAAGAAGAATATAAACAAATTAAAAGAAATCAAGCAATATTTTTCATATGGGCAAATTACAAAATTCTATATTCTTGCTCTTTTTTATTTCATAGTTTCATGATCCTAATAGGCATAAAATGTTTTCATATGGTTTAATACAAAAATTTTTTGAAATGCAGAAGAATCCTCCCATTCTAAATTATAAAATATAAACACTGTGTATCTACAACTTTTAAAATAACATAGCAGTCTATTCCTTACAAATTCTTGCAAGTTTGAGAGCTCAAGCAAATACATGAATTGGATCTGTGTTGATTTCAGCTATGGTACATCAAATACAGACTAATCTGAATTCTAAACTACAATTCTCCTAGAGCAAAAATAAGCTAGTATCAAAATGCTTCAAAATCTGGATGTAGAACAGCTTTCATATTTTACATCTTGAACTACGGTAACAAGACAGCTATACTCATGGATGGGTCAGAAATTAAATCGGGATTTACTTACCAAGAACTATTGCTCCTCTACACTGCCAGTCCAGCTGAATGAATCACACTGCTAGTCCCATTTACTTCAGCAAGGCTAGTCATGTATGGCTGGGAAACAGGAACTTACCCTAACACTTTTCTAATTTGAATCCAATCACATAAAAGTTTCTTTAAAATCACAGCTTCATTGCTGCAGCTTCTCTACCGATTATATGCTTCATACACAGTTGTGGAAGTTGCCCATGCAAGGAATGGTATCACTGTGCCAGCACCATCCAGGTGCACTGAAAAATGGCAGTCACCAGCATTCAGCCAGCCCAAGGAAGATTCTCAACCATACGTTAAGTTTTTTAAAGCCAGGACTTCGCTCACTCAGTGGATTTCAGTGGAGGAGCTGGAGACTTCCAGGATTTTGCCAGGATATAACAGTCTAACAGCGCTGGACACAATTACATTCTTGGTTACAGTTCTAACAAAACAAACCATAACTTTCTGGTAGGGACTGCATGCTGAGAATAATTTGTGATTCCACATATTTTAATGTCATAGGACTGGGAGCTACTAGTATATACATATCAGACGTCTTTATTTACATTTGCAGTATTCTGAATCCAATTGCTCACTCACAGTCACAGCAAACATATACAAGCACAAACATACAAAACATGCAAAATGCACTCAGTGCAGCTGGAGAGACAAAATGCTGCTTCTCTGTGCAGCTGGGTCTGTCAGAACATAATATGCACAAGTTTCACATCTTTTGTCTTGTAGGTATGAATCTCTACACAGTTACCTAGTGAGGCAATTTGGTCAAAAGGGTTCACAAAAGTTTCGTAAGTCTCTTAAAGAATTGAGGCTCCACTTTAATGCCTGTATATGCTGGAATGTAATTAAAAAATAGTAAAACATTAAATCTTCCTCCAGTTGACTTGGATTTCTGCATTCAAGTAAGTGTTAATAAACACAATTATTTTTAAAAGTGTCTCAAAGATATTTAAAAAAATATTTCTTATGTGGTTAAGTGACATACAATACACCAGCATTTATTGTACCTAGTCACCCTGTCCTCTTGTGGACTTCCAGCCCAAGAGTATGGTCATAATTCTTTTACAAAGGGTTCAATGGTGTCTAATCTTTCCTCGCAACAGAGAAAATAAGAACAGCTGGTTTTTAGGAGTCTTTCCACAACAGGCTTATAACTACCAACGCCTACCACCTTCACCATGAATTCAACATGCTGATCAAATGAGAAAACATGCTCAGAACACTAATGCAAATCCTCCACTTTTAATATCTAAGTATTTCACAGATGAAATAAAGTCGTACAGTGTGGCAATAACATTCAAATATTCCTCCTTTTTGAGAGAAAAGTATTTTCTTGGGAAAATGCTTAATTAAATATTCATGTTTGCTGCAAATGCTAGACATTTCGACTAGGGAACAAGCGATAATTTTCTCATGGTGCTGAACCACAGAAGGAAGCAGTTAGCACTGATATTTGGAATGTCACCTAATAGTGATAAAACAAATCAGAAACATTTGGACGAAATTGGTGGGAAAACATATGGCTCAGTTCTGTAACTAGATACTAACGTTCAACCTTTTGGGAAATGCAAGGAGATAAGTGCCACCACATCCTCACTGTAAGGAAGGGACTGCAGAATCAGCATATGTTTCTACATAAGCAGCATATAAAATGTTTATTCTGAGCACAAAACTTCAAGGTTGGTCCAAAATTCTGTAGTCATTGGAACGCGTCCCATGACTTCAGCAGCCTGCAAATCACAGTCTTATTGAATAGAAGATAACGAATCTTCACTATTTAACACTTTTATTGACTGTAGGTCCATTCTTCATAAACTATATAGTCTGCTCTTGCATGTCCCAGTCATCCAAATCTCCTGTACGTTGCAATGGGAGCGCTGAAGTAGCACACCGACACCCCCCAAAAATACTACCTAGAAGATATAATTAAATGCAATCATATTTTGACCAAGCATTTTTTGTTTTGTAGGCTGCAAAGGTTTCCACTGAAAATATACCTAAGCTGGCCATTTATATTACACAGTTACTGAACTAGAACCAGTTGATCCCAAGTTTTCTGTTTCCCACGAGTGCCGACCTAATTGCAACCCCTACAAATGAAGGCAGAAATCCTAGTTCCACTGAAATCACGAAGACTCTTAGCAATTGTCTGTAACAGTGAATTTCAGCACACCTGAATTTCAGGTACCTACTGTGTAGGTATGGACAAGCACTAGTTGTCTGTATTTCCATTACAGCCAACAGAAATACAGTCGATACAACCAGTAGAGTCAAAACAGGGCTGGATCTCATCCTGAAGTCATTATTTACATCCGATTACCCAAAAAGCATGCTGGACACCATTGACTTGTATTTGAGTCACCACTGCTGCAGGTGTCTAAGCAGCTATGCTCACATTCATCCCTCTGTATGGTAGACAGCTGAAGTTAGGGTAAGTCGAATCCCACCTCTGGATTTTGTTCTTTTATAACCTTGCTACTACGCAGCACTGTTGGCAGCTAGCTTGTGTTCCAGCCCACTGATGAGTTAAATTTGAGAAAAATATGCCTTTACTAAGAGTTTATCCTAAGGCATTTGCAGCAAGTGATGAAAGATGTTTTGACAGTAACAGATTAGCCTACAGAAGTCATGGTCATCAGTGAAAGCAAGCCGTGGAGTCGGTAATAAACCCCAATTATACTCTGCAGCAAAAATCTATTTAAAAAGAATCCTAGTGAACCCCAAAATAGTTTTCAATTTTGATCTGGCATTAGAGACACTAAGCTGCTTCTTACAGATGGACTTAAGAAAGTCTCATCTTTCCACTGCTACTCCTCCTTTAGCTGGCATTTTTGCTTTCCAAAATTTATATAAAGAAGGTCAGTACATGTGTTTGCAGGCGTTGGGGTCTGGGGAATTACTTTTAATTTCAAAAAAACACCACTGACTTTACCCACTAGCCCAATGCCTGGCCCAGTCACAGCCATCTCAATTGAAGTTCCCAAAAGACCGTGGTCAGGTCTTTATATAACATAATAATCAGGTCCTAAGACACACTACCAAAAGCAAGCACAGAGTGTTTTGAAATAGCTTGCACTGGGAAAAAACACAATTTTGAGGCACCCCTGTGGAATACATAAAGTTATGATGACCTCCACTGCGCATATTACTAAGGAGGCTCAGCTTCTCTGGGCTCTCACAGGCACATAAGGGTGCTTTTAATAAAGTCTGCACTAATGTATAGCGTAGCCAACATTTGCACCAGATCTATTCTGAGGTAAATCCTGAATAAAAAAATGCTACCGGCTGAGCGCGTTAACAGGGACTGAAACTGAAGGAAAGCAAGAGAACAAGCCAAAGCACTATGCATCTGCAGGAACACAACTGCCTGTTGTGTACACAACCAGGAAATCACCCGTCCAGGTCGCTGCAAAGAGTGCTTTAATATCAGACTACGAAGGCACTGTAATTTTACTGTATGTGCCATGAAACATTACAGAGCATTAGAGACTAAGTACTTTTTCTGGTGTTTATTCTGTGCCTTCACACCACCTGGGAAGCAGGATGGGCGCAGAGATTGCCTTCCATCTCGAAGAAATTGCTAGGGGCAGAAATCTGGCACAGGTGACTTGTATTCCTCCCTCCTACTACATCCCCAGCTTATCAGGTGTCAGAGCGGAGGGAGAAAAGTTGCTTTCCTCTGCCCCTAAAGAACACTGTCCCCTCATCTATTGGTGC
Organism: Sula dactylatra; assembly: GCA_013389905.1. Lineage (NCBI taxonomy): Eukaryota > Metazoa > Chordata > Aves > Suliformes > Sulidae > Sula > Sula dactylatra. Next base: position 44,939 of record WEKW01006423.1, read on the forward strand.
CAGGGAAGGAGCAGAGAATCATGGTGCCCAAATCAGCTCACTACAGCCTGGCCTCTCTCACACGGTTCTCTTTACTGCTGAACATTAGTTCAACACATCCGAGAGAATCTGGCTGAATTTTACTGCAGAGTTTGGGTTTTTTTCAATAAGAGGGGCAGAAGATTACAGGAGCTGGTAGAAGTCAAAAATGCTCAACTCTTCTCAGACAACACCATAAGGTTTTGTTTGTAGCTCCATTCAAAATCTCCAGAAGTGCCGTTGTTCATTACTTATACAGTGAATTTTGATGCCACTCATCTCAGTTAGAATTCTTCTATCCAGAAAACTAAGATTCAAAATACAATTTTCTCTCTTGGGAGAGAAATGTTTCTTCTTGGGAAGAAACAACCAAGGGACTGCACAGTCTGAAACATGCCCCCATGTCTCATATTAGTTATTTCTAGTTGGTGTGTGTATATATATATATACACACACACATACAATCTCCATACACACACGCACATATCTGTTTATCTGTCTAACTCTCTCTCTCTCAGCTGCCATGGATTTTATTTTTAAAAAGCTGACCACTGAAGTCCAGTAGGAAATGCCCAAAAAATAAGTTTCAGGTTTAAAATTTGAATACTCTTAATGTTCATGAATTACCACTCCTGAAAGCTAGCTAGGCATCCCCTTCGTACAAGCAGAGAAAACAAGACATAGGATGCATTTAAGTGACTTACAGACACAGTCAAGTCTGTGGCAAGGCTCAAAGCAGAGCTTTGTTCTTGGGACTTACAATCTTGAATTACCTTACATGGTTCCTTCCTCCCATTTTGTCACAAGATAAACCTATGCCAGTCAACCACATGCTGACAGACCAACAGTAAGCTACTAAAAAGCCACTAAATAAAATGGGATAGGAGAACCCTGAAAATACAGTCCTTTCAAAAGGATGTCAGAAAAATTTTGTAAAGCAGCACTGTGATGTGCTCTAACAGTGATGGAGCAGGTGCAACTTTGCAACAGGTTATGCGTTAACAACATCCTCACCTGCCTCCTCCAGCAGCAGGGACCAAGTTTCTCACCTTACACCAGTGGAAAGGTCAAGTGAGGATGCAGAGCACTGCTCCTGATAAAGCTGCCTGAGAAACTGAGCTCTGAGTAGTATCTCTTCTGCTTCTCTGCCCATGAAGTAAGCTTCTTTATAGGATCATTCCAAGAAAGAGCTACTGTTGACAGATTATTTGAAAAACATACACAGATAGAATAGATAACCAATACTTTCACGAATGCCAGAGCTAACCTGTGGGATTAGCCGGGACTCCAGCTTTCAGAATAAAATGCAGCATTGTTCTGAGAGCCAATACTTGTCAAGACACCAGATCAAAAGTGAACCATAGGGGAGAGGAAAGATGATATGTGAATGTAAAAAAGAAGTCAGATGGGAGTAATAATATGCAACGTGTAAAACTGGCACTGCCCGCTTTCTAATGGTGCAGAATGTGCCTTGGTTATTTGGATGACTTATGACAAAATAGGCCTTAAACAGATCAGCAGGTCCCTAAAATTAATAATTTGTTGTTTTGGCAACAGTTTGGTGCTTAACAAAAGAGGCCCCAGACCTCCAGGTCACACATTTCTCAAACCAGAAAAGCATAAAAACTCTGATTATTTACATTAATGTGAACTGAGGAGGAGTTTGTGAGTTTTTTGAATTATTGCAACAAACTCAAACGATGTGTGAAATGAAAATCCCCTGTCCAGTTCACAGAGAAAAAAGACTGTGTTGCATTCAGTGCGTGGAGGGAGAGATGAACAATTTCAAGCTCAGAGAGACAGCCAGGAAAGTTTACCACACCCAGCAGGCACCCATAGATTTTCAAACAAGCACTCCAGGAAACTGAAGTACATTCTGAAGTTTTTAAAGTTTCCTTACCCTTTTCAATGCACAGCCCTTAGGCTAACCTCCCTATGCAGTCAGCTAGCTGGAGCCTGTACAAAGAAATTCTGCTTCATACAAAATACACTGAGTAGCAAAAAAAAAAAAAATCCTAAAGACCTTTCTAGATATTTGGAGGGGAAACATTAAACTACCCTCACCTTCCCTTCAAGTTTTTGTGCATCGTGAAAGTTTTTCTTATGAGATATGCATTGCTAGAAGCCAGTGGCAAACATAGGCTCTGATCTGCACTGACTTGTGTATCTGAGGTTTGATCCTGCCTGGTGCTCAGCACTCTGACACTGGTCTGTATGCTTAATTGCTAGCAAATGAACGGTCTCAGAGAAAACTACACTGGGACTGTTGAAGGGCTGAAAACTACACGTGGATTTCCTACACGTTCCTAGATTGGGGCTGACGTGCTCCACTCAAGTCGTTCTGGGGTTGCCAGAAAATGGTAAATTGATGAAGCCATTTAAGTTGAACTGAAAGTTTGATATGCTGTTTTTCAGTAATTAAATTTCCATTTCTACTCAGTATTAATAAACATTGAATACTGCTTATTAAAAGTGGTGTGTTAGTCATAAGTATAGTCATCTATCCTGATATTTATGGTTGCAGAAAATTGGCAGTAACAGTCTCTAAAGTTATTTCAGGCTTTTGCCTTAAATCTTCCTCTTGGCAATGATGAAAACCGTGATTAGTTTGGCAGTGGGCTTATTTACGGACATTTGAAAGTATTAAATGACAAGAACTTGGAAAATATTGCTCAATGAGAGATTTGGAGAGGCTTGTTAATTTAGCTATTGATTCATTCATCATTTTCTTGACTATTTTCTAAGTATGCACAAACTAGTGAAATAATGGGTTTACTTATTATACATTTATCATTAGTGTTAAGATCAGAAGCTCACACTAACTCATGAAATCCACTCCCCACAAGCTAAGGACAGGTGACCTGACTCGTTACACACTTGAGCACACAAGTATCTTTACTCACGTGAGCAGAATTAATGGGGGTTGGTACTTGAATTAGGGGATCTGATAAAACATCTTTTTTTCAAGTCCCTGAGCAACCTGATCTAACTTTCAAGCTGGCTCTGCTGTTAGCTGGGGACTACGGGGGGATTACATGACCTACAGAGGTTCTTCCCAATCTAAATTTTTTTCTATTTGATTTCTACCTTGTACGAGGAAGTCCCATTTGCCAGTTCTGTAGCAAAGATGGAAAGCCAGAAAACACCCCTCTGCTTCAGCCACTTCAGTTCACTGCAAGCTTTCAAATTAAAACCTTAATAGTGAAAGCAGCTTAGCCCAAAAATGCTGGGCCATAAATTGGAGCACCTATGGTACAGCCAGGTGTCCCAACATACTCTACAGCACAAGAGGCAAAACAAACAACTGGTATAACAATATCCTACCCTGAAGTGGTGACACTGACCAGAGGATGTCCAAGATAAGCCACAACCCTAAAAAGCATGTAGGATCTAGCCAGAAGGGCAATACAATTTTCTTTTAGAATCAGACAACACTATTACTTACAAATTGCAAATAATGCTAATTAAGTTACTAAACCATTCATAAGAAAGCTAGGAAAGAAAATTCACAACAAAAGAAGGGGGAGGGGTCAGTTATTTATGAAGCAATATTAAATTTCAAAACACGCAAATTCTTTTTAGTGGGTAAAATCACTAATATTTTTGTATAAGTATCTTGCAGTCTAGTCACCCACTGATAGCAAAGTTCCTCCCTCCTTTGCTAGTCACAGTTTTAAAAAAAATAAATCAGGAGCCCCCCATACTTCAAAGGGAACATACTTCAAAGGGCCCTTCTGCTTTTTCTTTCTACTCCCTCTCTTCCTATCTCTTAAGCAGCCACACTTCAAATCACATTTATCCTTGACACCTTAATCAGCCAAAGCATTCATTAACTTTTCAGTAGGAAAATGCACTATCAAGCCCAAATACCTATAAAACACTTAAACAATGAAGTGTAATAATTTCCTGAATATCAACTTAATGTTTCATTCAGGAAATAAACCCTGTAGCCAAACTGAAATTACAGTTAACACTCCTAGAAGTGCAGTCATTCCAACAGTGGGTTTTGGTTTGGTTTTTTTTTCCCAAACAAATGATATTTTAGTGGGCCTAAAGGGTAGATAAAAAGGGTTCATGCATGAATATGATTTTTAGGCTTAATCACCAAAGCTTTCTATTTCTAAAAAAATATTTAAAAAATATCAGTGCTGACTATAATCCATATCTGCAATACACACTCTCTTGCATGTGAAGAACATGTGGAATTCAGGAGTACACTGTATGTTTAAGGCAGTGAAATACTTCTGTACAAAATGCAGTGGGCTTTTTAATTCAAGTAATTTTTATGCATAATCTAGACTGTACCTAAACACTAGAAGGGCTCTTTAAACCTAGCCTTAAACTGATTTAAATCAACAGTAAATCCACTGACTGATAAAAAAAGCCCTAATAGTACTTAAGTACTAATAAAAACCATACATCTATGGCACAGTTAACAAACTCTTTGTTTGATTTGGATCTCACTGTCCCCACTGTCTGCAGCAGAATGAGCTCTAAGATGAACCATGGGTATCAGAAGAGGACTACACAGGGACTGTAGTTTATTCCGATGAATATCTGCTATTTAGTTCATTTTTAACTTCTCTATGTAAGTGTATAAAGGAAAAAGGAGAATAATTCCAGAAAAGTCCTCACAGTCATTTCTTTGTTGCTTTTATAGCTCTTTCCTGTCCTATTTTTGTCAACATTAGCTAACAAACGTATATAAACACACTTTGTTATTCAGACCACTACTCCTACTGAATTAAACAATACTTTTCACAGGAATGAAGTTCCTCCTGTTCACAGGGTTTTGCAGGATTTGAACCATGTATTTCAAATGCTTTGGATTAGTTCTTTTATTACTCTGTCACTACGAGAATCTGTATACCAGCGACAGAAAGAAAAATAAAAGTCATAGCCTAAAAACAGAGAGTTTTGAACACAACATTTCAAAATTTTTATATTCCAGCTGTTTTCAGTGTTAATTGGCTGGTGCTGTGGTAGGTACTTAAAATATTTTATGTTAAGAATAAAGAATTATTTTGCAGTTGCCATTACAGTTAAGAAGCAAATGGCAGTGATGTTCACCAAAGAAAGTCAAACTGAGGAAACAAAGGCTTATGTATCTAATTCCATTCTCAAAAGAACAAAAAATCCCCATGAGACTGGCCACAGCAGGCGAGACCAAATGTCTGTTTAGCCCCATGTTCTCTCTCTGCCAACAGCCAACTCCAGATGTTTAGGAGAAGCACAAGGACAGACAATGCCATTTCACAGAACCACAGAGTAATGTGGAAGGGATGGGACTTCCGAAGGTCATCCAGTCCAGTCCCCTGCTCAAGCTGGGCTTTCCCTTCAGACTCGTGCCAAAGAGCTCACCCGCTCAAGCAGTTCTCGGTTCAGGAATTTCCTGAGCTAGAAGAAGCAATGCCCTTGCACTGTCTTTATTATCTACTAGCAGATAGTCCAAGAAAATCCTAATTTACCACCTCTGAAATTCCTTATCTTAATGCTTAGTGATTTATGCGTTCAAAGAGCTCAGTTTCAAACGCTCCTCACTCCTCCATGGCTCCACTACTGAGACTTCACACGACAGAGGGCACAACCCATTACACAGCCCATAAACTCAGAAGTCCAAAATGGCCAGTTCGACACTCCAAGGAGAAACAAGGGAGATGACACAAGACAGCGTTACTCAGCTGTCTGCTGCCTTTGCCATTTCCCTCAAAATCCAGTGTTTATATATTCCAATAGAGAAAAGCTGGGGTTTTTTTAACAAAAATAACAATCCAAACAAACAGAAAAAGGTGCATTTGAATGCCAAACGCCCAACACCTATTGTCGCAGACCCCAGGGCGGCAGCGTCATCGATGTCCGCCGTCTATTTCAGTAGCACCCAAGACCTAGCAGCATCAGTCTCAGCCTCACCGCTTCATGTCAAAATAAAAGCTAGTTATTTGTTGTTTTAAAAGAATCCTCACCACCACCTCGGTCCAACTCTGAGCGTAATCCCATAAAAATCTAAGGGTGCCCTTCTACTGACTTCTGGGGGAGGTGAAATGGTTTCACAGAGTGCTCATCACCTACAGCTTTCAAACAGAAGTGTGGAAATACTACTGTTTTTCAACTGGGGATACTGAGGAAAGGGGATTTGCCTGAGTTTAGCCAGAAGATAGGTGAGATACAGCTGTTCCCTGACTCCTGCTGTACCTGAGGGCTCACGCAGCCTTGCTACAGCACACTGTGCTGTAGGTGGTCACTCTACGGACCACCATGCGGTGACACTCAATAGCATGAAGCTTAAAATCAAACAAGTAACTTTGTATTACCCCCTGTAAAAATCTCTGCACTGGCTGCTCTCCTTGCTGGACAACTGACAGGGATACACAGACTGTAAATGTGCTGGCTCACGTTCCTGGCTCTTCCTTGCTGTTACGCGCCGATCCAGCAACACAGAGCAAGCATAAAACCGGTTTTGAGCGCCGCTGCACCCTGGCAAATCTGGACGAGGGTGCGTAGGTGCGCTCCAGCAGGTGCTGGTGCTCCTGCCGCCCGTGGGAAGCAGCCTGCGTGCTTACTGCCTCCCCGCAAGCCCCACCACGCCGCGCCGGGCGGCGTGATGAGTTGTGCCAGTGCAGCTCCCTTTCCGCTGCGCGCAGCGGACTGGCTGTACGGACCAACAATGCGCTCAATCTGGCTCTAATTAGCTTCGGCAGCCTTATGTTTGCAATAAGAGAGAGCGCTTTGTTCGGGGCGTGATGGGGACCAGAAGGCTGTACGCGCCCTCCTGCCCCGGCCGGACGCTTTTTGGGGAGCCAGGATCAACCCGAGCACAACTGTGGCCACCGCCTCTCCGCCGGGGCTTGGCAGTGGGGTGGCCAAGGGCTTTCCCTCCCGAGGTCGCCTCCTCGGCTACTTACACCGGGGTGGGCTGGCAGGGGAACTGGTTCCAGGCGCATCTGTACTGGGCCTGAACGTAGCTCTCCGTCCCGTCCAGCACCGAGCAGCTCACGTTCTTGTTCACGATGTAGGCGCACCAGTTCCTGGGGAGGGATGGAAAGACGACGGCCGTCAGGGACGGGGCATGAGGGGGCCCGCAGAGCGCCCCG
>WEKW01006423.1:52451-74965 GCA_013389905.1 Sula dactylatra
CCCCCCGGGGGCAGCCCCCGCTCCCCGTTCCCCTGCCCGAGCCGGCCGCTGGCCGCCCTCCACCATGTTATTCGTACTGGAAGGCTGAAGGAAGAGCGGGGCGGGTGGGGGACCCTCCCCGGAGTCCCGGGGTCCTGGGGCTGAGGGCAGCCCCCGAACCGTGGCCGTGCGGGACACTGGGTTCGCCTTCAAGCTGGGCTGACACAGGCTCGAGGGACTGGCGACGTGTGAGGGAGGTTTTGGCGGGCTTGCTGCCATGCGGCAGCCCTGTGGCCCCACTCGACGCCACCGCCTTGCCTTGGGCACCGCTCCCTTGCGAGGCCCAAGGGCTCATCCCGACTGCCGGGCCTGGGAGGGCTGCTGGTGGTTGCCTCTGCAGGTGATGTACAGTAGGCCGTTATGCATAAGGAGAACCGTTTGCTGGGCGGAGACAGCAATGGGTATTCAGAGTCATTCAGGCGTTAAAATCTAACTCGGGCACCTTGACTCGGTGACCTGCCCGTGCGAGGCTGTCTGTGATGGGTCCTGCCATGGTCTGGAGCACAGCAGTCCCAACCCTGCCCAAGCACCCCCGGGGGCCTTCCGTGGCCACAGCAGCCACGCGGGCTTTCTAGGTCTCACGTGCAGGGAAAGCAGGCAGCAGGGCTGGGCCCTTTCTTCTGCTGTAGGCAGCAGCCTGCCTGAGCTGAACCCGGACCTCATCGTCTGCCCCGACCTGCTGAAACAGGCAGGTTTCTTTTGCCAGTCTTACAGTCGGTCTCCCCCAACGACTTCACTTGGCCTCTGAGTCTGACAGGGAAATAAGCTTTAAATGCTGAGGTCGAAATTATACTTTCAGACTGCTTTTTAGTAATCGTTTCACTGGAAACACTAAAGCTTTCTGCCCCCAAGAGAAGTGTGTTCCAGATGCCTAGGAACACTTCGCTGGTGGTAAGTAGCAACGGGAAAATACGAGATTATTACTGGTGCTTCAACCTGTCCTGTTTCACTTGAAAAAAAATGGCGCCTCCCTAACGCCTTGCAGCTGCTTTGGAGAGGGTAGCACCTCACTGTCTAAGAACTTATGCTTCAGGCAAACGTTAAACGATTTGCTGTGCCACTGTTTACATTTGCAAGAGCGTGCCATACAGGCATCATTATTTGTGCCAGCAGAAATTATTTGGAGTTTCTCCAGCCTGAAGAAAGCAAGACTACAGTTCAGTCCCTAAAAAGCAATGAAGAATACTCTTTCTTCCTTTCCCCCCTCCTCATCCAGTCAAGGAACTCATGAATTTGGTCCTTTTCCAAAAGTGATGAGCAACATGGAAGAGCTGTACGTCGTCCCACATAGGGAAAGTCATTAAGTAATGAAAGACTGAGGTCATGCCCATCTTAAGAATGACTGCATAGTACAAAAATTAATAGGCTGATTTAAACAAAATGAGCATGAAGCAACAATATGTTTCCATACGCAAAGCTCTGAGCTTATACCTTGGTGAAGGGAGCTGAAGCAGATGTTACCTGATTTGCCATGAGGGCACCTTTCTAACCTGCAAACTGCAGACTCGATTGTGTGATCAAACACAAGTCAGGGCACTGTTAGGAGAGTCAATACAGTCTTCTGCTTACTCCGTGGATACAGCAGATAATGAGTCAGGAGTTGCCAGTAACTTCAGGACTCTGCCCTTGGAAAAATGCTTGTTCACTCAAGAACCGTGCAAGAAAGTCTCTCTCCTGTTTTTCTGATATAGAGGAGTTGTCCCTTTACTGTCTGGATCAACTAATTTGTAAATATTATGGAACAGGACTTTGATAGTGTTTGCTGCCACTACTTTAAAAGGGTATGTGAGACTTCTTCACTGCAAAGCACAGTGTATTTTTGAGTTTGCTTCATTTAAAATAAACCATAACAATGAAAAACAAAATCCTGCAGGACCATTCGCTTCTCCTCGCTGAAACCAGAGCTCTGTGGGAACTTGAATGCAAGCGCTGTTGCAGGGAGTGAAGTTTTATGCGTGGCTGCATGATGGCTCAGTAAGGAGTGACAGCAGAGGATGACTTGTGCTGAGAAGTATTGAGCTGAATAGAAATGGATGAATCTGGGCAGATGCATAGGGTTGACCTCAACTCCTCTGATATTCACACTGGGCCTATGATATCAGCTGATTCAACAACAACCAGAACAGAAACTGGGCTCTGCCAGGAGAATCTTCAGCTCAGGTGCACACTGAACATGCAGTCTAAGCTCTGCTCATGGCTGCATTTTTTCTATGGGTGTAACTAGTTTTATTTCAGAGCATAAGTATGAAGGTTAATAGTGCTCTCAAGGAGACAGCAATGCTCACGCTTTATTTTTCTGTGCTGTTTCCTCTCATCTCTAAAATTCACAGAAATCCCAAGACAGATGATTCTTACACTGCACGGAAAGCACCCCTCCGCCCCTCCCTCCAAATGGGGCCTGTAGTCTGCAAGTGCACTGAGGAGGTCTTCAGTAACTGGCGAGGTCACTACACGTGTTCTTGGGAGATGGAGATCATAGATGTGAGTCCATAAATCCTTTTAAATTGTTATAAAGTTCTTGTTTCTTTACTAAGCAGTCTGGCTGGATTTTCAGCACCAAGATCAACCGCACTTCCATACTTCATAACAGGATAATGATGGGGAAACAACTAGGGCCACGTGTAAGGGTCTGCCAGAGAGAGAAAGGTGCACGGAGCAGGTGGGCAGAATAAATAGCAAAAACATTATCAAAGTGTTTACTGCAGAAGTCCAAAAGAGAAATTTGTCTTTAATAGTGTGGTGCATGGAGAGGAAATGGTGTTCTCCCTGCAGTTTACCTCTCTTACGTATCAGCTCTTTCTGTAGATTTCAGCAGTAAATTGCTTTGTGAATTCTGGGCTTCTTTGCTTCAGGTTCACCGCCTCAAAAAATTGCCACAATAACCTGAGGTGAGTGGTTTTTAGAGAGGTGTTTGTACTCCCTTGATGCTTCTCTTTAATAAAAAAGCTCTGTCACCTAGAAATATTGTGAGTGGCACAGAAGATCTTTCAGGTAGTCCTCACCTGGCTGTCAGATGTGAGAAGCCAGCCTACAGCTGTGTGTAGTCTGGCTTTACAGTTGGCGCTGTATTAACTCCGTCCATGAGTCAGAGCAGGTCACAGTGTCCCTCTGGAAAGATGAAACTGGTATTAGGGAACAAAGAAAAGTTTGAAAGGAAGCTGTAGGAAACTCCAGGCTAACAGAGGAACTTGGATTGAGCTGTGTGACGCATGCTGGTTTGGCTATACCAGGAAAAGCACTCTGTGGGGAGAGAGGAGTTTGAATACTGTTTTGCAGAGACATGATACAGCCCTCTCCCATTCATTTGGCCTGGTGTATATATCACTACATAGTAATCTTAACATTAATCTTAACATTAATATTTCTAATTCGAGTCTAGGATTGGTGTCCTCCAACTTCTCCCCTCTCAGACCAGATCATAAGCTTTTTTTGCAATATCTTTTCAAAAATTATTCCCCACTGCAAGAGTCAGGTTTCAATTTTGAAATTTTTATGTGTAATCAGCTCTCTAAAGTCAGTCAGACACATACTTAGCTGTGCATATTTAATGAAAAATAATGACTGAAAGAAAATTAAATAACAGATGTTAATAAAACTACTATTTATAAACATGTTAAAGAAAAAATCAAAGACCTAGTCAGGAGCGAATAAATTAAAAAAGGAGAGGAGGGAGAGCAGATTATAGTTTCCTTTTTACTGGAGAGCCACCTTGGAGGGCCATAGCAGTTACACAACTATGAAGATTTTGTTAATTCCACAAAAAAGGTCTGTAGCAGAGATCCACCCTGGCAGCTTTAGAGTATGCAGAGAAATAGCCAATGTGGTCCTGACCAGCGCTCAGGCCTTATCTTCACCTAGCTCAAGTGCTATATTTGCCTATCTAGGCGCTAACGGTGTGGTGTCATATGGGCTCCATGGAACAGGCTTGGGGATATTTCAGTGCATGGATGGGCAACCTGGCAACTGCAGCCTTTCTTCCTTGGTGTTATTTCCTTTTAGAGGCAAAACATTTTTGCTAAGTTTACTTATTTGAACAGAAAAACTATTCAGTGTATTACAAACAGCCCAAGCATTGCCCAGTTGCGGCAAGCATTAAATGTTGTTAAGTGTTTGTATTAAAACTGATGCTCTTTATTGTCATAGTCATGTTTTTGGCTAGAGAACAAAATAAACAAGGCCTAGTCCCTGGGAACCGCTATCTGAGCACACTATTACAATCTGCTCAAGGCTTCAAGGCAGGACAGCAGAGATCAATATACATTGTCATCCACCAGGAAGAATGATCTGCCTGAGTGTTGGAGCATTGTAAACCACAAGTATGCCATGCTTGTGGAACGTCCTGTCTACTTTGTACTGAATAGTCATGACAACTAAAGAAATAGTGATTAAGGTCTACACTGCTTCCATAGGAAAGATGAGCACACTCTCATATGACTTACTCTATGATGTGAGAGGACTGAATGATATATCTTCCACTGTTACAGTGGATTTTCAAACACAGCAAGTCTGGAGCCTGTGCAGAGAGAAGACATCAGAGTATCGGATGGCAATCAGAAGAAAACATTTCAGTCCTCCTCAAGACCTTTTGGTGAAGAGCCTGGCGCTGGCTGACACATGTGCAAAGGTGGAAGAAGTTAAAAAGCACTGGAAAGAAGATCAGCGGAGATCAGCATTTCCTGGCAGATGGGCTGGGTTGGCAGGCTAGAGGAGGTATGGGGAGGAGGTTTCTTTTGTGTCTGCTTGTCTTTGTTTTGGTGGAATTGTCAAGTGACTTCAATGGAGAAGGTGCATAATGCTCTTTTGTTCTTTCCACAGCTGCTGCTGCTATAACCTGCACCTACAGTAGGACAAAGTTGGCTGACACAAAGCTACCTGCGCACAGACCCTTCAAAAAACCTGCAGGCAAATTCCTGAAATGTACTTGGAGACTGAGTCTGAAACTGCATGTGTTGTTTACCCTTGCTGTAAAGAGTTTCTTCCAATCTTGCTTGTTATGAAATCAATAATGGTCAACTTTGGTTACAGACATACTGGTTACTCTGGTTTTGATTTCTCACCTCTTGATGGTAGTGCAATATTTCAGAATAAAGAATAAAATTGAGGGCATAAATTATTGTGCAGTACTTACCTCCAATAGAGAGTAGCTTCCAGAGTTTCCTGGCATGCACTGCCTTTCTTAATGTGCCTCTCTCTGATTGAATGTGTCAGATTTCAGCTTTCACAATTTTTTAGAGTTGAGCTGGAAAGGAGAGTAAGGGAGTGGCACATGGCTTTACAGTGTTTGGGACAAAGTTGTCAACAGATTTTGAAACAATTACATTGTTCGTGATAGAAAATTGCATGATTCTAAAGTTCATCACTTTATTGAGTCTCTTGTTGAAGTTACCGGTGTTTTAACTAAGCAAGAAAGTTACATGAGTTGAATCACAACAGCTGCAAGTTTCTATGCAGACATTATAATCTCAGTTTAGGCATAATAGGTGTTGGTTTATTTCAAGGAATTGATTAAAAATGCAGTAAGTCCACTTACTATTAAAATTAGAAACTCTTCCTGAAAACAAGAGGTGGAAATTCTTGATGTAGATAAGACCTCATACTGTAATTCACAACACCGTTCTTGCTTCCTTGGAAAAAATAACTCCTGGCCTAATTATTTCCCAATCAAAAAAAAAAAAGACTGCTAGTTTTAAGGAAGCCTTCTGTACATTTCTTCTGATTCTTACCTATTTTGCACTCAAAAGCAAGGTTAAATTTAACTTCTGCTCAAATTGCACACTGTAAAGAAGATTTAGGGTTCTTAAAGAAATTTTGTGTTTTGAAGTGAGCTAACAAAACACAAAAATGCCAGGAATATTTTAAATAAGACTTCATTAGGTAAAGACCATGGCTGCAAATATTTCATGCTTTTCTGCAGTCACACCGTGTTTTTAGAAGAGGATTTATATAGGCTAGTTCATTTTTCAGATTCAACCATTTGGACACTGAGCAAATTTCTTCAGCTTCTCTAGTTTCTCCCTGGTTTCTCACTGGTAGAAGGTGCTGTTCGTTATTTGTCCTGTAAATTCTCATTAAGGTTACAGCAGCTTGAAGGTGCAAAACCCCAAATAAAAGACAAGAACAAAACCAAAATCTCTTTTTTCATCTGCTTTCTGATGAGGCCACATCTGGAGTACTGTTTTCAGTTCTGGGTCCCCCAGTTCAAGAAAGACAGGGAACTACTGGAGGCAGTCCAGTGGAGAGCTACGTAGATGGTCAGGGGACAGGAGCATCTCTCTTATGAGGAAAGGCTGAGAGACTTGGGTTTGTTTAGCCTGGAGAAGAGAAGACTGAGGGGGGATCTTGTCAATGCTTCTAAATATCTGAAGAGTGTCAAGAAGCTGGGGCCAGACTCTTTTCAGTGGTGCCCAACAACAGGACAAGGGGCAATGGGCACAAATTGGAACACAGGAAGTTCCACCTGAATGTGAGGAAAAACTTCTTTACTTTGAGGATGGCAGAGCACTGGACCAGGCTGCCCAGAGAGGTTGTGGAGTCTCCTTCCCTGGAGACATTCAAAACCCACCTGGATGCAGTCCTGTGCCCCCTGCTCTAGGTGTGCCTGCTCAAGCAGGGGGGTTGGACGAGATGATCTCCAGAGGTCCCTTCCAACCCCTGCCGTTCTGTGATTCTGTGATTCTCCAAACTTATCTTATAGTTTCATAGCAAAATGATGGTATGTGGCTGTCCTTAACGTCAAAAACTACAACTCAAAACATATGACTACAGCTTCTGGTGAGGAAAGTGAAACAACAGCTCCAGTCCACAGTGCCTGCAGGCAGTGAGATTGCTCACCAGAAATGTAAAACTGTGGGGAGGAAGTGGGGAGGAGAGTCCCTTTTAGCAGATCACTCTTGTCATCCTTCCCCAAGGCAATTTCCTCCCCCTATGCACTACGGGAAGATGATTTAATGTAGAACGATACTGGCAACCTCCAACAAATACAGGATGAGACTGTCATACTTTTATGTGCACAGACCTACTAAAGGAGCAGAAATTCCTGTATAATAGTAAGGCTATCACAATCAAATTCATAAAAATGAACACACAGCTTCTACCCAAAAAAGTTTACAGTCAAATCAGTCTCAGGCAGCAAATGATATGCTGCCTGTTTCTCAGCACACCTGTAAGCTCCAGTATTGTGACAAATCGTATCTTGTTTTGTCGTAATGTAAAATGCAAAGGAAACTATCTGATCATTTTTTTGCGGTTGCTTTTGATTCTCTGTTTTTCATTTGAGAGTTTCAAAGGAGGAGGCAGTTTTAAAAAATGAGAAGTCAGACAAAAGAAGGAAGAAGATGAAGTAAAACGTACTGGAGATATGACACAAAAAGGCATTGAAGGTAAGAAGGTGTGGAAAGAGGAGGTGGTGAGCTCCGCGGTGTAAGGATGGGCAGCATCTTGCTCTGGTCATATGCTCAAATTCTGTGAAATTATGTTTTTCAAACAAATGTCTTACTGTATTGTACTTGCTTGAACTTCCTGTACTCTAACATTAATTTCTGTTAGTTGGGGCTGAAGGGACAGCATTTGCTCTTCCTCTGGCCCCCTGTATGATGGGGAGAGGCTGTCTGTAAATGTTCCACTGTTGAACCCTAAATACCTTCTTGAAAGGACGTGTGGTTGCAAAGACAAATATATCAAGAAGCATATGCAACTGGAAAAAAAGGAAAGTTTATATCTTATTTTGTACACAGAACCTACAAAAAATTATCTGTGTTTATTCTAGAGATTGTTCTAGAAATTATTCTCAAGCTATGTTTCGCATTGAGTCCTAATTGTGTATCTAATTGTGTGTTAATTAGACTGTGTGCAAACCATTTGTATTGAATTTCCCAGGGTTGCAATTAAATAATCTGGTGATAGCAGTGCTCTGGTTTGATCAGTTAAGCAATCTAAATGAGCCAAGGGCAAGATCCTTAAAGTACGTAAGTACTTCACTCCCACTGATTGTACAGAAGTGTTTTCCACATATGATGACCTTGTTGACTCTTTCTTCCTAGTACTGGGAGAAGCGGGTAGATAGGTTTGAATACATGCCTCCTAACAAGTAGTAGGCCTTGTAGTTAATTACAGTTAGTAGAAAGTGAGGAATATCTAAATATATATTTAAACTGTCTCATATCTTACCACTGACGTTTCCATTCTGCATCATAACAGCCTTTAGCTAAGTATTTATTAATATTGATAAATATTTAGAAGATCTCAGAGATTTCAGTAGTATCTTTAAGTTATTTATGAGATGAGTCCAGCTCAGTCATGAATTTCCTTTTTCCCACCTAAGATCAAAACCTTGTGGTGACACCATTTCCTCTGATTCTTTCAGACACGTCCTACACTTCAGCACCCTTCCTGCTGCAGGCTGTACAGATGAGTGTTCTTGATCAGCCATGGACTTATATCCTCTTTAATTTGTGTTTTATTGTTAAAAGGAAATATCCATTGCCAAAGGAGGGTGTGTCTTTTATATCGTTTTGGAAGAGCAACATCTACAGGGCTGATGGTTGGTGGTGAAGAAGTTAAAAATGATGAACTTTGCTGGTGTGTTTCCTGTGTGGTGGACTGAAAACTGGTGGATCAAATGACTGTAATACTTTCAGTGAAGAACAACTGTATGCAGTAGTGGTAAAATGAACTCATGGTTTCAGAATTTACTTAAGAGAACATAAGATATGAAGAATTTATGTATAGCAGCATGTGTTCAAGAATGAACTCAGTCATGGACTCGGTTCAGGGCATCTGGCATTGTTTACAGCATTCGCTTTTACTTTTAGGAGAATTTCAGACTTGTAGAGTGTTATTTAAAATACTTTTTTTATGACAGTTAAAATGGAACCCAAACTTTAGGATGAACTCTGTCAGGGATTAATACGCTTTGTGCCTGCTGGTGTTAGGCTTTTCTTTTTATTCTCTTTAGCCATTTACAGAACACCACGGTGGAGTCATTACTTCTCTAGGATGAGAAATGATTAAGGAAGGAATCCTGTTGTTTTATAGGTACCTGTCAGTGATGCTAAAGGATGTGAACAAAATCAGAGCTCTGTTGTCTTCAGTGTTATACAGTCACGAGCTGCATGCCAAGGCCTTGTCTCTACAGAGAGTTTTGCCACTTCAGTTATACTAACAGTGTTAAAGCCAGAAAAAGATCTGTAGATACAGATGTGGTTATCGTGCATAAACCAGTATAGCCTATTTCAGTTTGGGAAGTGGTTAAACTCTGTGCCAGATGAAATTCCCCATATTCCAGTAATAACAGCACCCACGCTAAGTGTTGTAGGCCAACTGAGGTTGGGATGGAAGGGGAGGCAGTGGGAAGGAAGCAGAGAAGGGGTAGGGAGTTTTGGTCTTTTATTTCACCTTGTGTAGCTCTTTCTGAAAGAAATAAAAAGCTTACCTTTGTCATTGCTGTTTAGAAGTATATTGGCTATTGTTTCTCTCCTTTCAAATTTAATTGTGGAGAAACAGGACAATTCTGCTGTGAGATGCTGCCTTACTTCATGTCAGGCTACACATTCAGTTTGAACAGTTTTCCAATGTTACCAACA
Organism: Sula dactylatra; assembly: GCA_013389905.1. Lineage (NCBI taxonomy): Eukaryota > Metazoa > Chordata > Aves > Suliformes > Sulidae > Sula > Sula dactylatra. The sequence continues at coordinate 62,072 of WEKW01006423.1, forward strand.
ATAGGCTACTTGAAGGCAAACATTCAATAAGTCACACCAGCTCACTCCTACTGTTTCCCTGAAGTTTGTCATTAATAAAGAAAAACATCACAGAGGCTCTAGCTGTAGACATATTTTTAAACTGCACTAGGGGAAAATAAGTTGTCTGAAGCACATTAGGATGTTTCCTAATTGGAGGTCAAGGAAGTCACTGCAAATTATTACACTGTAATGTCACTGTAAATAGTATACTGCAGGAGATTAGTACGAATTATGGGGACAGTTCTCTTTCACAGAAGACGACATCTCTATCCAGAGCATATAAAGTAAGCCAAATGTCTAGAAACATCAACTGTGTTTAACTGAAGAGGTTTAGATTAGGTTTAGATAACTCAGAAGAGCCACTTCACTGACTGTATCCTGAGACAGCCAAAACTTCAACTGCCTCATGCATGAGTTGTCCTTTTTGCCCTGAAAAAGTGGGAATGCTCCCAAGACCTTTATTCCTAGAGAGGTCTAATCAGTTCAACAGACTTGACAAGTTACAACAGTGAAACCTCGGTGGAGGAGGAACGTCTTATCATTGTTAGATTATGGGATGTATTTTGAAACAGCAGTCTTCTCTTTAAAAAAAAAATGAGGCACAAAAAATAATGTCTGCAGCTACCGTGCCTCATTTGTCTTTACATTTTTTTTAGTGTTGCAGATCTCATACATTTTGCTTTTTCATTCAAGCTCCAGTTCCTGGAATTCCAGCGTGATTTGAGCACTTCAGATTGTATTGCAAGAAAAAGTTAGTTCTGGCATTCCTTTGCAGAGAGTAATTTGAAAACCTGACTCAAAACCATCCTACAGACTCAGAAACAAAAAGGCAAGTACAAAGGCTTGTCTTTTTAAATCTCCTGACTTTTAAGCCAGTCTCCTGACATTTTTATTGCTAGAGCTTTGCAGTAACTCACTCTCTTTATCGAACTGCTTCTGACTTTCAGCAGTCCTCTGGAGTTGCTAATGCAGATTATTTTAAAGCACTGTTTGCTATGTGGCATATTAAAAGGCAACAAAGACTTTAACTACCTTCTCTATCCAATTAAGGAATCAGAGTTCTTCACTCTTCTATTTTATGGCTCAGCCTTCCTTTACAATTACTTTGTTCCATTTTCCTTGTGTGTAAGCTTTCTCTGATACAGGTCATTTATCTGGGATGAGTTGCTGGTGTGCAACTTACAGAATAGGTACTTACTGTAACTTAGAGTAAAAGACACTTTCCCTTCTTTTCCCTCAATTCAGTTGGCGTTAACTGAGTATTTATATTTCAGCTGCCCCCAAAATCTACAGACAGCACTTCCTGCCTGACTCATTTCTTGGTGACTTGCAAAACTCTTCTGAGACGAGTAAGTGTTCAAGCTTCATAATTGCTTCCAGGCTTTAGTGATTCTAAGTGTGAGGAGCTCAGCTTAAAATTCAAGCCTAGATCCTTCGCATGGATATACTCCTTTGTTTTTAGGCAGACAAAAGTCCACAGCCAAACATTGCAACATAGGTTGGACACATATCCAGGGGTGGAAACAAAACAATCCTTTTCTACATACTGTCTCTAGGGTCTGGTGTTGTTTTGCAATTGGCAAAAAATGGTTATAAAAGATATTACACTGACAACAAAACCTCACTGCTGTCAAGGACAAGGTTGGCTTGGGCCTTTTGAAGGCGAGGGGCCTCTACAAAGTTCCACACTCTGTGCGAAGCATTCACGGTCTGTGAAAGTGAGCAAAAGCAGTAATACAAAGTTGCTCAGTGCATGTGTGGTTGGTGCTGTAGCAGAGATTGTTGATAATGCACAATATATCCATTTGTGGTTCTTAGACCACTAGCAGACTGGTCTGCAGGGGTATTGAAAAAAAGTGGCCCGTTGCTGTGAAACTAGGCAAAATACCAACAAAAACCATTTTTATTTGCTTTTCCTACCAGACAGTGCATATGATTGTACAATACAGGGAATCAATTTGTACAAAGTATGTCTTGGCTGGTAGACCCTGGGAGCCATTTCAGATGGGAAGCCTGAATTCTGGCTCCCAGTGTCTGTGTTTTAAGGTGTTAGCGTCTGATGTGGCTGCAAGGACCTGCTGCTGCTGCTGAAAATACAGATTTGTGGAACATTCAAAATTGTACACATGTAAATGAATTATGGCTTCTACCTCTAGTCAATACATTTATCCAGTGTAGCAGAGGACCAGACCATTGAAAAAGACAAGACCCATCTGCAGCTGGTCTCTACTAATTATTAGAACCTTGGTTCTTTTTCTGATATTTTCAACAAAGAAAAAGGGAGAAAGTATTTGGTTTTAAAACTTTAACTTTGAGTGCAGGTTACTAAATGACCAATCATCCAAAATAGCCAGATTTTGCAGCTATAACAGTCAATGATGAGCAGATCAAGTCTACTTGCCATCACCGTCAGGTACGCAAATGGGTACTGAAAGAGCCACCATATTGTGTTCAGAGGGTAGAAATCCACTGGCTTGATTTTCAGTAGTACAGAATAGCCAGCAGCTCCCACAGAAGTCTACTGCATCACTGCCTACAGGAATGAATCCTATTTAATAGTCTTTAATTTCCATCCTGGAGGAATTTATACCAGCAGACTTCAACGGAAGTTTAGGAGAGAAAAAAATTGATCGTGTGAAGTGACATCCAGCAATTCATCTTCAAAGCCTTTCAGATCCTTTGGCAGAAATGAGGTCATAGTTCTTTTTTTCATCATTAAGGTTCTAGTTTTCTTTTTTTCTTTTGAGAAGAAATTTACATTTACCACTCACAAATCTTTCTGAATCTTTACTAAATATATATATGCGGAGGATTAGAAAACAGTCCTTTTTTAAAAGGTAAGCTGAAAAAGGAAATTACGCAGACAAAAGCTCTGGATGTTATGGATTCTGAGGTGGCATTATTTATTTTTCACCTAAGTGAATTTTAGTGGGATTTGACTACTTCTGTATCTCTCTTTTTGTGTAGTTGCTTTGTCAAAGTATTCCAAGAGCAATAATGGGCATTGCCTAAAACCTAAGGAATGTTCTCACAAAGTTCTTTCTTTCCCAGGAATCAGGAGCACTGCTGGAAAGAGTGAAGGGAGATATGCAGTCAGTGTGCACGCAGAATATGGCAAATAGGTTCCAAAGACAGAGCCGACTTAAAAGCGATAGCTGTGATTTTGAAATTCAGAAACATTCTGAAAGCTGAGAACAAAAGAACAAGGTAACAATTAGTAAACTTGCTGATTTCCAGAGTTCTAACTGCATTGTAAATGTTTTGCAAAATTGCGTTTTAATGCAGAACACTGAACTGCTTTCTGCTTTGCCAACTCCGGAAAAAGAGCCCAGATTTCTTTCCAGTTCTTACCCCCCAAGAAGATGGCATATTTTCATTATTATTTTTCACATGCAGGAGGGTTTTTCAACAAAGGGAAGGCTCACATTTCAAGTAGCGCTGTGGAAAATATTGCATATCATCAGGTCCTTGAAACACTACATAGATGTGTCAGCATGTCTTTATAAGGCTCTGGAACAGTCAGTCTTGGCAACAGAGCTAGCCAGCAAACTCTTTGACCCTGGATTCCTCTATTTTGATAACGTTATCATGCATTTGACACAGGGTCACCGTTACTGTCTTACATACAGGAAACGTTCAAAAGAGAAACTGGGTAACGCTTATTCAGGAGAAATCCAGTTTGAAGTGATAAGCTGGACCCTAAAACAAATACGTTGCAAATATTCTTTGTTTGATGGCTATGCTAGTTTTCTTATCTGCTGGGTGCAAGAGGGTCTAAAATATGAAACAATTCTGACAGATCATTTGAAAACATGGTTCTGCTATTTAGAAGATCCATTTGAAAAAGCAAAAAGAAAAAACCAGTGTGAAAATATACCTTTTGATTCAACATCATGAAGCATGAATGAGGTTTGAATTTCCTTAGTAGCATCCCAAGTGTAAAAGTTGGAATATAAACAAATCTGAATAAACCGTGTTAATTCCAGATAATTCTATTTGCCAAAATTCTAACAAAAGCATCCACCTTCTGCTCTTTCTCCAAGCCTGGCAGAGACCCCTGCAGACCCTCAGAGAATGCAAAAACAGTTCAAAAGTTCACTTGTTATTTGCACTTCAACACATTTGCTTAAAATAATGTTTCTAAGCTTTCTTTATGCTACAAGTCATACATATTGCCATTCTAAAAGAAAGTAGAGCACTTCAGAAAAAAAAATTCAACATGAACATTTAAAATGTATTTATGGGATTTAAGAATCAGCCTATCAATACATAAGGAGCAACTCTTCTCCAGAATACCTGATATTTTGTATGTAAAGCACATGAAGTATACCTGCATATAGTCATGTCATGGTCATGTCTCTTTCTCCAAGCCCACTTAACTTCATTTTCTAGAAACTGCTGCTTGTACTTCTGAAATATGACCATAAAAAATGACTCGGACTTCCACAGCCTAGAACACATGTTCCCACACCGTGATTCAGTGGGTGGTTGAGTAACTGGGGATTAGATGGCTCTGGGAGCCACAAAAACCACCAAAAGTAAGATACAAAATCTAAAAAATCACTGTGTTTTCTTTCTCATAAGAAAAACAGCTTATTGTACCACCAAACCTTGTTCAAATCGATTCTGTCCCCCTAACTTTTCAGCAACCCAGGGAAGTTACGTGATTACAATTGTGAGGAAAAGTGACCCATAAAAAGTCTTTTGGGACAGGATGTTTCACATAAATTGCAAATCTACTACACAGAGGTTTTGCAGTGTATAATAATTAGAATCCTGAATCCACGCCTGCCTGTCAGTGTGGAAACAAATAGGCTTTACGAGTCTTGCTGGTGAGGTCATCCATAATTCTACCACAGTAGCACTCTCTCATGTTGATAGATGTGTCCACCTCTCAGTTCAGCTTTCACGTTACTGCTTGCATACTTACCTGGGATTTTGTTTTCAGGAACTCCAGCCGTTTCTGGATTTCTGCTCATCTTCTCTGCGCTGTCAGGATCTAATTGTAGGGAACTCCTACCACAGAGCTGAGTCTTGGGGGCTCTTGAAATCATCTGCCAGTAGCCTCCATGGTTGGTTCATCTCTAACCTGAAGCTGCTTCAGTCTTGTAAGTGTCCCACAACAAACAGAGGCCCAACAAACTGTCAGGTCTCCTTTTGGGAGATGTGAAGCTTCAGACCCAAATTTCAAAGCCAGTGATGTCAGATTCCTTATGCCTTCTCCAGTGCTTCCACACTTCCCCCTTCCCAGCCACACACTCCACCATTCAGACTTCTCTGAGGGCTCTTGTTTGTATTTGAAATATCTTGGCATATGTGGGCGGCAAAGTTTGGTAGAGGAGAGAGACCGTACCAGCGTCACAAGCTTACTCTCAATAGCAGTCAAGAGGAAAAAGTAGAGACCCTTTTGCCTTTGTGCAGTGTGAGACAGCCTTCTGCCAGCGCTGCTGCTGCTGGCCTCCCAGCATTTGCAGAGTAAGGAGGAGGACAAGCATGGTCAAAATCTCATACAAGTTGGATGCTCAATTCTGCAGGTAAATAAAATCTCCATCTTGAGTCCAGATGGATAAGTCAGTCTTGGCCTGACCACCCACTTTCAGAGGGACTTTTTTCCTTTCAGGATGTGCATGACAATAAACTGCCTTTGGCATCTGAAGGCTCTCCACTCAGAATGGAACATCGAGCTTCAAAACGGTGGTTAAAATGCCAGTGAAGGACATGATTAGTTGCAAGCTTGCACCTGTCTGTCTAACAACACACTGCAACAGCAACACACCGTAACTTAGTAATTTACCTAACCCATCCCCATTTTTACCACACTGTTAGAGCAGTTTGACTCAGCCAGACTTCTTGTATGCCTTCAGGTCAGTTCAGGTATGGATGATGGAAGATAAAGTTGCTATACTGAAGGCAGCTCTCTGTAGCCAATTTATCTGCCAAAATTACTATTTGCAACAGAAGCACACTCAATTTCAGCATGTGAGGCTTCTCCCATGTGTACCAGTCTACACTGTGCTTCCACTTCAGCAGCTCTGCTTTGATTTCCCCTCACAAAGTTAGCTCTGGTATGCATTACTAAAACTACTCTCATGACTGCTTCTGCCAGAAATCCCCAACATTAAGAGGACTTCTAACCATCCCTTCTCACTTTTCACAGGACATCCCCTGTCCTAGAATTGCCCCAGGACTCTGCTGAAGAAAAGAAGCTCTTGAGCAATTTGTGGAATGGCCTCCTCCATTGTTTCAGAAGAATTCTTTACACTGCATTCCTCAGGCTGTCATGAATCTTCCTCTTGCACAACCAGCTCTTCCAGCTTAAGCAGAGCAGGATCTGCGATCTGAATCTTCCAACACAGGAGTTGTTAATTTAGGTCGATATTATACCTGCACACACATATGTGCTAAGAGTTACAGTTAAAAAGACAGGTTCTTGAAAGTAAGACAAAGTGGGAGCATGCCAGTCCACCTTCCCTGTTTATTATGAGGCAGTCTTTAATTAAGTAGTAATTTTATGATACTGCCATTTTATTTCTCTACTATATTTTAGATCTCGTACGAACATGCTAAAAGCAGGAGCTGTATGTGATATGAAATATTTGTTTTCCCTAGCTGTTTACTGGGGAAAGTTAACTTTAGTTTTTTGGGATCATTTCCATTAAACAAAGCAGCAGCAACTTTTAATGCAATAGCCCAGTTTTTATTCAGTAACTTTTTAATCTACCAAGTTTTTGTGAAAAATGATGAATGAGATGTTCTCGCAGTTAGTTAATTGGTTCACCAGTCTTCCAAACTTACAAGTACATTGGGGGAAAATAAAGTAATTTTCCTGTTCTAGAAATTAGGATTGAATGCAACAATTTGTGTATTTCTTGCATGATATGGTTTAGTTGATTTGCCAAAGTTATAGGATGAGCGATAAAGAGGGAGTGGGTAGTAAGAAATGGGAGCCCTAAATGTCCTTCAAGCAACTAAAACATAACATTCTTTGCTAAAAAGAGTGACTATTATATAGTTTAGGCAAAAATTCTTGGACACTTATTAGATGAAAAAAAATCTTACATAATTTGTTCTTATGTAAGACTGTGAAACATAGTTCTGGTGGTGTAAAATATTTTCAGTTCTGGCAAATTGGAAGTCTATTCTTTGTGGCCCATTTCTGTTGCAAACTGTATGCGTGCTTGATTGTGTGCACACAAACAGGGCCTCAATATTGTAGTCATAAACAGCTAGCTGCTAGCATACTATAAAATAATTACCCACAAAGTAACAAGCAGGGGTTTCTTTAGAGCCCTCATAAATACTCAGTCCTATAAAAACTAGCAAGAGTTGTAAGAAACCATTAACATACATTCACATACAGTAAAAATTTTGGAGTTAATATATTTGCAAATTGAAGGTGCTTGTTCTTTGCCTCTAATGTCTGAAAATTTTCCCTAGTTTTATATATAGGTTGGTTTAAAATAAATTTGTGTTCAACTAGTTTACATGCACACATTTTTTTATGTAAGTTTGGTTTGCTGAAGCTGAGACTGCTCTGTTCTTTGGAACCATTTTGTTGCAGAGAGGAGAAAACGCAAGCAGGGATAGAGTATCTGTGCAGCTGAAGTACATCTAGTCAACACAGTTGCAATTTTATGAATTTCCGTTGTCACAGGGGGTGAGGAAGAGCCTGTTTACGGAAATTTAGAATAGGAATTGTATGTATGCATATACATATATATCTTTGTGTGTGTATGCACATATACTTTTTATGAAACAGAAATGATCCCTGTTGCTGAAGCCTGGGGAGATGATCTGGTGTGGCAGGAATGTCAAAATCACTGGATACACCCTTTCCAGCAACAGGCAGAAAGGGAGGCTAAAGGCTACTTTTTACTGAAAGATACCGTTACTGCTACCTTCAGCAAAATGGCTTTTAATTCCTAGAGGATAAGCAAACAGACTTTTTTTTTTTTTTTTTTTAAAAATACTAAAATTCATTCGGGCTTCTCCTATGCTGGACTGGGTCCTGGCAGGTGAAAAGGAACTGACTGCAGATCTGTTCCGTGATGGGTGCCTCAGTAGAAATGATTATACTTGCTGCGTGATAATGAAATGCAAGCTTAACTGGCTTTGTTTCCTAAATATGAAACCAACTTGGGAGCAGAATTTATTGGGAGAAAATGATGACGCATGAAGACAGACAACATTTTAAAAAAATGACAATTCTTACTAATCCTTTATTAAATGTCCATAAAATGACACTACCACAACCCCAGCCCCATTCTGTAATCATAAAAGTCTTTGATTAAGAGCCCTTGTTCCACTGGCTGGGGAAAGAGATGGAAAAAAAGACTTTAAAAACTATGCTATCACATGGGGAAAAAAAAGAAAGGAAAAGAGAAGTACACTTGATGAGTCAGAAAACACAAACTGATAAAGGAGGATGAAAGTATCAGTAGAAAATGACCATTAGGGTTAACAACAAAAAGAAAGAATGGAAAGTCTGAAGCAAACTGACTCCTAGAATGATCTAATATTTGCCTGAACAATTAATACTGATTTTTTAATGAATCTTCAGAGACCTGAGCAGTGTCAAGTAAAAAATGGAGTTCTTCGATTGAGTCACAGAACAGGGACCTTTAGAGGCCTTGTAGTCCAACCCCTCTGCAATGAGCAGGCACGTCCCCAACTAGATCAGTTGCTCAGAGCCCTGTCCAACTTGATCTTGCATGTTTCCAGGGATAGGACATCTACAACCTCTCTGGGCAACCAGTTCCAGTGTTTCACCATCCTCATTGTGAAAGATTTCTTCCTTACATCTAGTCTGAATCTGACCTCTTTCGGTTTAAAACCATTATCCCTTGTCCTATCACACCAGGCCCTGCTAAAAAGTCTCTCTCCATCTTTTTTATAAGCCCCTGTTAAGTACTGAAAGGCCACAATCAGGTCTCCCCGCAGCCTTCTCTTCTCCAGGCTGAACAACCCCAACTTTCTCAGCCTGTCTTCATAGGAGAGGTGCTCCAGCCCTCTGATCATTTTTGTGTCCCTCCTCTGGACCCACTCCAACAGGTCTGTGTCTCTCCTGTGCTGAGGGCTCCAGAGCTGGATGCAGCACTCCAGGTGGGGTCTCACCAGGGCAGAGTAGAGGGGCACTTGGCCTTTTTGAACCTCATGAGGTTCACATGGGCCCACATCTCCAGCTTGTCCAGGTCCCTCTGGATGGGATCCTGTCCCTCAGGCATGTCAACCGCACCACTCAGCTTGGTGTCATCTGCAAACTTGCTGAGGGTGCACTCCATCCTGCTATGTCATTGATGAAGATATTAAATAGTACCAGTCCCAAGATGGACCCCTGAGGGACACCATTGTCACCAGTCTCCATCTGGACATTGAGCCACTGACCCTCTGGATGTGACCATCCAGCCAATCCTAATCCACCGAACAGCATGGCCCATTCATCAGTGGTGACTGCAAATCTCTTGACCAGCTTAGTTGAAATGGAGTTCAGAATAGCAATATAATCCTAGCTTCATCAAATATGCACCTACTTTGTAGGCTTCAGAGCAAAATACCCAGTAATTATACTGCTCAAGTCTCACAAGGTGTCTCATGAACATTTGGAATGGGTGCGTTTTTCATCTAGGCTACTGACGTAGCAACAGCATAGCATCATCCTGCAGCAGTTCCCTGCCTCGCTTACTGCTCTGCCTTCCTTTAGCTCCCCTGGGCACTACCCTTTCCTCCCTCCTTCTCACTGCTCTTTCCCTGAACTGGAGCCCTGGCTGACAGTGAGACTCAGAGAAGCCTTGGAGGAGGCAGAAGGAAGTCACAGATGAGATGCGTGTGGCTAGAGGAGTACCAGAGAAGGTGGAAATACTGGGACGGTAGAGTTGTGAGCCAGGGCCATGGTACTGATGGTGGGGCTGTTAATACCACAACAGGATGGTTTGGAAAGGAAGGATTTGTCACTGGCCAACATCACTGGGATACATGGGGTATCCCCATTCACCTGACACAGGCAGTCTCTGCATCCCTGCTTGCTAGAGGAAGAGCAGAAAGCCCAGAAGTACGTACCAGCCTGGGGAAGCAGAGCTTAAGCACCAAGTCCTTTAGGGGTGGGTGAAAGCCTTGCCATTGATGTTTTCTCATCTGCTGAAGGGAGGGAGACTGGAAAGAAGAAGAAAAGTGCAGTTGCTGACACAAGCCCAGGCACAGGATTCACATTAGTTTTGCTCTTGATACACTTTTGCCAGAGCTTCCCTGTCCTACAGAACTCAGCAGCTTACACCACAGTCGTGCAGCCCCGTCTCTCTGTGTCCATCTTCACTGACAAGCCCAGCATACAACACAATGATATTGGGGTCTGATGGGCAGGGAGCAAGGAAAGCCGCAAGCTGGGGAAAGGGCAAGGTCTCAGGTCTTCCGATGAGAGAAATCTTGTCTACCTTCTTAGCAGGAAAACTGCTGTGGGGGGTACAGGGCCTGCTGTGTGGAGTGGGGTCACCTGGCACAGCAGTGGGCCTCTGCTTCAGCTTCCCAACAGCAGCACCATGCAAGTGTCTCTGGGAGACTCTGTTGGAAAAGAGAGGGAGAAGGTGAGGTCCTGTCTCTCTGGGCTGGGAGTGGCGCCAGCAGACACGAGGGAACCAAGGGGACTCCCAGCCAGCCCTGCTCGGTGGCTGGTGGCACCAGCTGCAGTACAGGCTGGTGCTGACCTGATGTGCCCGCAGCCCACTCCTCCATCCCATCACCACCCAGCCCTGCTGAGCGGCTGCTCTGTCTCCCCGTGCTGGCGCAGCAGGCAGCAGCACTTCCCCACCCGGAGCTGCTTCTGGCCTCCATCAGAAACCCGCTCCTTGTTCCCATCAGCTGGCCCAGGCCCCAGCAAGAACCGCTTTCTCTCATGTTTCCTGCACAGCTCTCCACCAGCCCCTTATGAAATCAGCGAGCACAACATACACACCTTAGTTTTCAGTCCCATTTTTAGTCCCTAGTTTGCTCTGTTACAGAGTAAAGAATGGGTGAAGAAAAAAAAAATTGACACTTACCTTCTGAGCCTGAGTATTTTGTCAGGACCAAATCAGCCACCCTAAGCAGCTATGCAAAGCAGTAACTTGCACTGTAGTAACCTTCAATCACTGTACTGGAAAATCCTGAAAATTCCCTGGTGAAATTTCCTGAAATCTCTAACTCTGGAAACCATCCTTAATTTCCTGTTTGCTTCTGCCAGCAGGGAGATACATCACATGACACTGGCAGTGCCTACACTGACTGCAGAAGGCAAGAGATGAATTTCAAAAGGAGACATTTCTGCTAGAATAGGTATTTAATCTAATAGGATTGAAGGTAATGCAGAGGTTGGAGGTTTAGGCTAGGCAGATGTCAGAATTAAATAAGAAAATAATAACTAATATAAAGAAGTACTGCCAAGTAACTTAGTGCAGTGGGACAACTTCTTACATTCTTCAAACCCTCCATTATGGCTGCCTAGTTCAAGTCTTGAAGTCTACATTTAGAAGAACAGGACAAAGGGCTGAGGCAGGGCTAGCATAGTCTTTGGCTGATGTTACATTATACTTGAATAGTGTCACAGAGATGTGCCCCAGGGACCAGCATTCTGAAACTTCCAGGAGGATACCAACATGTCTTTTTAAGTTTGAAGTCCTTTTTTGGAAAAGCTGTGTATAAAATACTTGTTGTTGAGTGAGTATAAATCGGTAGATTTGATACCAACTTTCATGCCAAAGCAGAAATTCTTTGAGGTTGGTGTGAACCAACATGTCCACATCCTTGAACACCTTCTCCTGCCATGTTCTTTATTTACGTAGCTTCAAGTAATAGTTTTATGCTGTGTCACGATTAGCTTTTGTCTCTTGCCCTATCTTCTTCATCCAGTCAAGCCTATTTCCAACTGATCGCTCTGACCCTGGCTGAAATTTTATCTTTAGTCATGCCTGGTCTTTTCTGCCCTGTACATTCCTAAAATCCTTCTGATGCAGATCACTAGAGGTGACCTTTGGCTATGCCCCCCCTTTTTTTTTTTTTGGTCTCATGTACCTGTTTGACTACTTTCTCTAGCATTTTAAGAGTCCATTTCTTAANTTTTTCTCCAAGAAAGCTGGAGACAGCCTTATAAAGTAAAATTCTGTCCAGGTATCTAGAGTTTCCCAACATGATTATTTTACTTCTGGCTTAAGTCTCGATTTCCAACTCTTAATTAAAATGTATACACAGTTCAGCTGCACGGATTTTTCTTTTTCCTTTGTTACATAACTGTTTCCTACTCAAATCCTTCTGTCATAGTTACATTTTTGGTATCAAGGACCAATTTAAGGACAAATTTTTGATCTGCTTAAGCAGCGAGGTTATTTTATGAGGGCAGCGTAATACCGATGTTGCAAAGTGGTTAGCATTGGTACTATATTATATCTCATTTGCACCCATGAAGTATCCCTCCTCACCACTCTCCCAATCCATAGAAGAGCCTCCTAGTAAACCTGTTATATTTATCATACTCACAGGTAACTACTTTGGTTTTTCCATTGGCACTGTCTGAAGAAGATCTGAATTCCCATGACAACACCTTGGACATACCCTTAGGACACAGGCTTGCCGTTAACTGCCTGAAGACTCAACAAACAGCTGTGGTTAGATCTCAGTATATCACTGCTCAAACCCTCCCTTTTAAATTGATATTCCCTTGACACCTCATCCATCAAGAAGAGCAGTCCAGAAAGTTCTCCTCCCCAAGACAGCCTGGGATGCTTTTTAAATGAAAATCTCATTTCATGGCACAATCTGTTGACTTAATTATTACAATCAATTATATTGGCAGTGCTTTGTATTGAAGCAGTTTTATTGAAAAGATTGATTGTTTTCATAAATAAAAAA
>WEKW01006424.1:0-10337 GCA_013389905.1 Sula dactylatra
TAATAATATAATAAAAAGGAAAATAATGAGTGAGATAGAGATGACACCTTGGAAGAGGGGAAAAAAAAAACCAAGTGCTGCAACCGCTCACCACCCGCCAACCGATGCTGCCGGTCCCCGAGCCGCGATCGCTGCTTCCCCTGGCCACCTCCCCCCAGTTAATATACTGGGCATGACGTCACATGATATGGAATACCCTTTGGCCAATTCGGATCAGCTCTCTTGGTTGTATCCCCTCCCCTCCCGGCTTCTTGTGCACCTGGCAGAGCATGGGAAGCTGGAAAAGTCCTTGACTAGTGTAAGCACTACCTAGCAACAACTAAAACATCAGTGTGTTATCAATATTATTCTCATACTAAGTCTAAAATGCAGCACTATACCAGCTACAGGATAACCTGAACCCTTCCCCCCAGTCATGCCCTGCCTCTGGAGTTCCTCTGGGGAAGCCTGTACTCTTCTCCCCAGTTGCACCTGGTCTCCATGATGGACTGAATACTTCCCCCCCAACCCTGCCCGGCCTCCAGGGTTCTTCCAGGGTAGTCTAAACTATTCCACCCTGTCCCACCTGGCCTACAGGACTCTTCAGGGGCAGCCTGAATCATTCCCATCAGTCCTGGACAGACTCCAGTGCTCCTTCAGGGTTTCCTCAACCCTTCCTCCAAGTCCTGCCTGGGCTCATTAGGGGCAGCCTGAATGCTTTGTCTCATGCTTCCATCCCCACAGGTGACCGACCTCACTGAGTAACAGACCAATGTTATCTCTGATCCTCCTTTTGCTGTTAACATATTTTAAAAAGCCCTTTTTGTTGTCCTTCACAGTGTTGGCCAGCACAGTGCTGGCCAGTCTTGGAGCTGCCTGGAACTGGCTCTGTCCAACTTGGGGGCAGCCACCCATTTTGTTAAATGCCATAACCCATGTTTTTCTGTACTGCTCTGTGATTGGCTGATGGCCATTTCTTGACACCGTCATACCCACATGTTCTCAAGCAGCACTGTGATTGGCTGACAGGACTAGACACCCCTTCCTGTGTAGCACAGAAGGAAGTCAGAGCAGGGAGCCCCCCCTCTCACTAAATACGCACAGTCTGCCATGTTGTTTCAGCCACAATTTTATGGCAGGTAGCCATCGTTTTTGACAATGTCATGACTCGTGTGTTTTCATGCTGCCCTGTAATTGGCTGGCCGGACTAGCTGCCCCTACCAGTTTATTAATTTAAACAATATGAACTGAGAAGCACCACACACACCACCTAAGAAGAAAAAGATACCTAAAGCCCAGTGGCTCCCCCTGTGAAGTTTGTTGTTAAAAATAAATAGCTATAAAAATCTTTCAACTTAGTTTCCTGTAGTGTCCATTTAAAAAAAAAAAAGCTTGGCGGGGGGGTGGTGTTGCTTAAAGAACACACACACAGCTCTTCAGTTAGCTTCAGTTAGCTTGTAGGTTTTATTTACAGAATAAATTTATAAAAATCATTACAAGAGATGCAGGTCTGGGCTTTCCCCAAGCTGCATGTGTTCCAACATGTTCTCAAATCTCCCTCTGACTGACTGTCCTCTTCCTTTGGACCAGGAAGTGCTCAGATATTAAAGAAATACACATTTATATACATATATATAAATATATATAAAGGCATGTACAAATATGTATATATATTTATACTTAGGCACACTATTTTGCATATACTTATTCATAAGTGATGTTAAGAGCACGGCTGTCTCCTCCAGCCACTGCAGCCCAGGACACCCTCCTGCCCAGCCACTGGAACCCAGCCCTATGTGCCCAGAGACCCAGGGTCTCTGTTCAGGCTGAGGGATGCAGCTGAGGCTTTCCCATTTGCAGTTCAACCAGTAACAAAGTTGAGCACAGATCAAAGAAACACACACATGGACACACACACGGACACTAATATGGCCAGTTAGACACAGAAAAGGCACTGCCTTCATCAGCACCTACATACAGGACCCACATAAAACATAAACATAGACAGCCAAGTCCCCTTCCTCCTCTTCAACTGGTAGAGATAGAAGGTCACCAGTGAAGGCACATGCACACACAACACTGTCCAGAATCACAAGCACATGCACATTCACAGATCCCTCGAGTACTTGCACGGCCCCTCTGTCCGTCTGGTACCCTGGCCTGGATCCCAGGTGCTCTTACCTGCTTCACGGGTCCCCTACTTAACAGCTAGTCCAGCTTGATGCTCACTAGCAAACACACATGCACTCACACACTTGTCCCACAGGCACTCCACATTCGCAAGTCCCCCTGGGCATACCAGCATGGACCCTCTGCCCACTTGATACCCCAGCCTGGACCCAAGGCCCTCCCATTTGCTGGCTAGTCCAGCTTGACTTTTGCTTGCGAATATACACGTACACCCGCACACACACCAGGTTTGGGGAAGATACAGACACTTGGTCCCCTCCCCAGCAGCCAGCACCAGTCACACAGGCTGCGACCCACAGTTCTCCTCCAGCTGCCAGCGTTGAGCCCCTCATTCGCCTCACTCATGCTGATCCCTCCCAGTAGCTGTTTTTTGGGACACACACCATTCTCGCCCCAGTGCCTGGGGGATAAAGATCCCCACTTGCTCCAGTAGCTGATGCCAGACTCTGCTCGCTCCAGTAGCTGACACCACAGGCCAGGGTGCTCACACCCTCAGTCTGACTCCGGTAGCTGGCACCCAGTCTCCTCACACTGGTCCCCCCTGTATCTGGCACTCCAGGCACAAAGTTGCAGGACCCTCCCTAGGTCCAAAGAGCTATGGCCCCTCCAACTACTAGAGTGAGTGAGGATCCTAGCATCAGTAGCTGACACCATAGGCTGTGGGGTGCCTACACTCCAATTTCAGAAGAACATGTGCATGAGGACAATAAGAAAAAGACCCTAAGGGCTTCGCAAAAAAGATGACCTGAACCAGAGGAACCAGATGATGGGTCATGAATCAGAAACTGTTTCAAGCTAAGTTTAACAGAGAGGGTGGGTGATGGTTTTAGTTCCCTTTGCCCATGGATTCAGGGGCACTCACACCTACCTATAAGGCCACTATGAGGTGCAGGCTCCTGTTGTATGTGCTTCCTTATCCTTAGGTCAATAACCTTGTAGAGCATTTAAAAAATGTCTTCCTGGTTCATTTCTTACATGTGTGTAGTAGCACCATGTTAGAAGATATGTTTACATCACTTCTGCTAAAAGACATTTACTATGCTCCTGGGAAGCTTTGAGAGTTGTCGTGGTTTAACCCCAGTCAGCAACTAAGCACCACGCAGCCGCTCGCTCACTCCCCCTCCAGTGGGATGGGGAAGAGAATCAGAAGAGTAAAAGCGAGGAAACTCCTGGGTTGAGATAAAGACAGTTTAATAGGCAAAGCAAAAGCCACGCATGCAAGCAAAGCAAAACCAGGAATTCATTCACTACTTCCCATGGGCAGGCAGGTGTTAGCCATCTCCAGGAAAGCAGGGCTCCATCACGCGTAATGGTTACTTGGGAAGACAAATGCCATCACTCCAAACGTCCCCCCCTTCCTTCTTCTTCTCCCCAGCTTTATATGCTGAGCGTGATGTCATATGGTATGGAATATCCCTTTGGTCAGTTGGTGTCAGCTGTCCCGGCTGTGTCCCCTCCCAGCTTCTTGTGTACCTGGCAGAGCATGGGAAGCTGAAAAAGTCCTTGACTAGTGTAAGCACTACTTAGCAACAACGAAAACATCTCTGTATTATCAACACTGTTTTCAACATAAATCCAAAACATAGCCCCACACTAGCAACTATGAAGAAAAAATTAACTCTATCCCAGCTGAAACCAGGTCAGGAGTATAAATCCCCCTTTTGAAGCCACTAAAAGGTGAATTGCCAATCTGAACAAAAGCCAAGTGGCAACCTGGCTTGCAAACCAGGACGCTTACAGCTTACAAAAGGTAGCAAGAAAGCACTTTAAAAGAAACAAGGTGATTGTGGCAGAGGTGGATGCACAATGGCAGGGTGACTTGGTGGATATATAACAGTTTTCTAAGCACAGGGATGGTACTAAGTACATCTTAACAGTGACAGACATATTATCCAAGCATGCATGGGCCGTTGGTCTAAAAGGCAAAATGGGCTCTGAAATAGGCAAGGCTTTTAAAATACTTTTTAGTAGGGGATGCAAACCTCATAAATTACAGACTGACCAGGGAAAAGAGTTCTTAAACCAGCTGTTAAAGCAGTGTAATGATCATTATTTTATTACTAATAAGGAATTAAAAGCCTCTGTCAGAGCATTTTAACAGGATGCTCAAAATGAAGATGTGGAGACATTTTATAGCGAGCAATGTCGTGAATGAGTGGAATGCACCTCACTCAAAAGAGAGAAGCAGCAATATTTTTTATTATTAATTACTGCATGGAAGAAACATACAAAGGAAAATTCAGTTAGAATTGAGTTAGAATGATTCACACAGAGACCAGAGATGCAAAGGGTAAGGAAGACCCTCCCGTTGAGTCACAAGGTTCAGAGTGGACCCCCTTGCCTTCTAAACTCCTTATGGAGCCTAGGTGCAGCTAGGTCCAATCTTAGTCTCAGACTTGGACAGCAGTTTATGTCTAATGGAATTATCTATACAAAGTTTATAATAATTAATATTGAATAGCTACATGGGTTAGTGATGTTTCATTAATATTAATTCAGCATGCTCTCAGTCACTTCCCAGGGATCTGTCGTGAGTAAGGGATCTCTCCGCCTTGGGCAAGGAAGGATCTCTTAGTCTCAGGTAAGGAATCTCAAACCTTGAGAGGCGTCCCTGCTCAAGGGAAGAGTGACCTGGTGCACAGTCCAGCTGCAATTCGGGGACAGCTCAAATCGGACTTATCCAAAGATCTGCTGTTGGTAAAAGGTCTCTCTGCCTCAAGGAGCAACCTTGAGAGGTGTCCCAGCTTAAGGGGAGATCACTGCCATGCAGCCACGCTGCCTAGCAGGGAGAGCTCAAAGAAGGCTCACTTAGGCTGTCATATTTATGGAATAAAGTGGTTGGCTCATAGTCAAATTACATGCGATGGAAAAGTAGGCATGAGACTCCTTGTACCCACAACTTTCTTTGTTCCTTGATAAATGAGTCTTGGAAAAGCCACCTGCTATTCATGCGTTAATCGCATGATCGGTGTTGCAAGCTCATATCCATCAATGCTCACTGTGTCACTCTGCTCCTTTGTGGGTTTTCAGAGAACAGATTGAAACTAGAGGAGTTCTTGTCCCGGCTACGGCCCAGGCCTTTGCCTCCTTTGGAGCCTGTACCAAACTACTGCTAGTTTGGTTAAGGGGTCGAGTGCACCAGTCACAAGCAACACTTTAAGCTGCATTGATGTGTTATCAGAGTTTAAGAGCTACAACCATAGCTTCCACAGTTCTATTAGGAGAGACTTTAAGGAATACTTTCATCAGTTTTCATGGGTTGATCATATCCTCTGCCCTTCCTCTCATCAAAACTAACATCACAAATTACACATCAGCATAGTTTGGCATCAATTCCTTCTTATGTCCAAACAGACCACTCTTGCACTATGCCTGAGATCAGCTAAGCTGGTATTTGGGCAAAGGAAAATAAGGGAGTGGCATTATGCTCTATTTGCTTTCATAATGGCTGAATCTAGTGACATACAACATGCGTAATATTGATGTTCTAACTTCTAAGGGCAAAATCAGAGGGGGGGGGAAGATGACCATAACAACAGCAGACAGGGCATGGAGAGTTTACACCATACTAGGTGTATGAGAGAGCTAACACCATACTAGAATCATGAGAGTAGAACCAAAGGACTTGGTCATCCTAAAGCCATGGAAGCCATCTTCTTAGCATTTCTTTCACAAATGATTCTCTGCCAAGACAGCAAAGGGTATGAAATCCTACCTAAATCTGGAGTTTCCTCATTAAAACCAACATTTAGTATTTCATAGAACCGTAGATCATCAAGTCCAACCGTCAACCCAACACCACCATGCCTCCTAAACCATGCCCTGAAGTTCCATGTCTACACGTTTTTTTGAACACCTCCAGGGATGGTGACTCCACCACCTCTCTGGGCAGCCTGTTCCAATGCCTGACCACTCTTTCAGTAAAGAAGTTTTTCCTAATATCCAATCTAAACCTCCCTTGACGCAACTTGAGGCCATTTCCTCTTGTCCTATCACTAGTAACTTGGGAGAAGAGACCAACACCCACCTCACTACAACCTCCTTTCAGGTAGTTGTAGAGAGTCATGAAGGAAGTTAATAACAGATTAGTCCAGTTAAGTGAAAAAATAATACTCTTCCTAATTAGTCAGCAACAGTCCTAGTAAGCATAGCTATGAGCATGATATTATAAAAAAAAAAAAAAGAAGAAAAGAGGTTTGCACAGACATGTTGCTGTTTATTAGACTTAATACAGATGTTTCTCTGTATAAACAGATTCGGATCACAGGTCATGTCTTGTCAGTCTAATAGAAAATGGGATGTGTTCTGAATGATGCTAACAATAGTTCTGCTCAGTCATCCAGTCTAATTCACCATCATGCAGGTCTGTTGACAGAATCACTGAGGTTGGAAAGGACCTCTGGAGGTCCTCTAGACCAACCCCCCTGCTTAAGCAGGGCCACCTAGAACCAGTTGCCCAGGACCATGTCCAGACAGTTTTTTAATATCTCCAAGGAGGGAGGCTCCACAACCTCTCTGGGCAACCAGAGTGCTTAGTCAGCCTCACAGTAAAAGTGTTTCCTAAT
The DNA here is from genome assembly GCA_013389905.1 of Sula dactylatra. Taxonomy (NCBI): domain Eukaryota; kingdom Metazoa; phylum Chordata; class Aves; order Suliformes; family Sulidae; genus Sula; species Sula dactylatra. The sequence goes on from WEKW01006424.1 coordinate 6,735, forward strand.
GTTCAGACAGAATCTCCTGTGTTTCACTTTGTGCTCATTGCCTCTGGTCCTGTCACTGGGCAACACTGAAGAGAGCCTGTCTCCATCTTCTTTGCAGCCTCCCTTCAGATATTTATATACATTAATAATGATCCTGGTCTTCTCCAGGCTGAACAGTCACAGCTCGCTCAGCCCTTCCTCATAGGAGAGATGCTTCAGTCCCATAATCATCTTAATGGCACTTCGCTGGACTCTCTCCAGTATGTCCCTGTCTCTCCTCTACTGGGGAGCCCAGAACTGGACACAGGACTCCAGGTGTGGCCTCACCAGTGCTGAATGAAAGGGAAGGATCACCTTCCTCGACCTGCTGGCAACACTCATCCTCATGTAGCCCAGGTTAATATTGGCCTTCTTTGCAGCAGGGGTGCACTGCTGACTCATGTTCAGCTTGTAGATTTTACTCCAAGTAGGCATGCACACACACACACAGAGTACATGTATACACCACATATATACATGGCCAGCCACACAGATCACAGACAGACATTCAGAGCACTTGCATGAACACAGACAGCACCAACAGTCTCATCCTGCTCCCCTCTCTGGCTGAGCAAGATAGAGGTTCACTAGCAAGAGAAAATATACATATGTACAAAGTGGAGCCCCTCCAGCAGTTGACCTCAGACACTCAGTCTGCCCAGTAGCTGGCCCCTGGATCCCGGTCTCCCCAGTTGCTGGCACCTGCACATACGAGCACCCAAAGCTGCAACCCCACTCCAGTTACTGGTATAGACTGTCTCACACACATGCGTGTGCTCACACACATGCACAGCATTGGCCAGGAAAACACTGGTCACCCATAGCCGACCCCCCGCCCCCCATGCTCTCTGCCTTAGAAACACACAGGTACTCTCACACCCAGAGCTGGCCCTTAGAGACCCACACACACCCCTGGACCCCAGGTCACTTCACCTACTCAACAGCAAGTCCACCTTGATCTTCACTAACAATCACACACTCACACAGCTATGCTTGCTGGCACCACAGACCCCCATACACACACACATGCACGTGCACATGGAATTAAGAACCCCTTACCAGAAAATAGTTGAAGGCAGAGCTTAATAAAGAGACAGGACAGATGGAGCTGATCAGGTGCAGGGCATGGCCAGGCAAGTATACTGAATAGGAGCTGTTTATATGCAACTGACCCTTTTTATACCCTTTATCCCACTATTTTCCCATACTTGATCCTCCCCGAATCACCTAAATCCATTCCTTTCCGCGCCTTTTGTTCCTCCCCTAAACATCCTATAATAAATCCTGTGCAATCCCAAAATGCTCTTCCCCTGCATCCCATAACGTGTCCAATACCCCTAGGCAGTAACACACACACATACACCAGTCCAAAGGGCGCTCTGGTGTTGACCATCTTGATGGGTTTCACACCTGGACAACAGAGCTCATGGCTCACCTGGGACAGCCTTGAGAATGGCCTGGACAGGTGTCATGGTTTTAACTGGGATAGAGTTAATTCTCTTAACTGTAGGTGGCATAGTGCTGTGTTTTGGACTTAGTATGAGAATACTGATAACACACTGATATTTTAGTTGTTGCTCGGTAGTGCTTACACTAGTCAAGGACTTTTCCAGCTTCCCATGCTCTGCCAGGTGCACAAGAAGCCGGGAGAGGAGGGGCCACATCCAAGAGAGCTGATCCGAATTGGCCAAAGGAATATTCCATATCATATGACGTCATGCCCAGTATATTGACTGGGGGGAGTCGGCCAGGGGAAGCAGCGATCGCGGCTCGAGGAGTGGCGGCGGTGGTGAGCGGTTGCATCACTTGTGGGGTTTTTTCCCCTCTTCCCCCAGGTTTCATTTCTCTCTCTCGTTATTTTCCTTTTTATTATATTATCATTTTTATTATGATTATTATCATAATAATTATTATTATCATTACCATTATTACTATTACTATTTTGTTTTAATTATTAAACTGTTCTTATCTCAACCCACGAGTTTTCTTGGTTTTGCTCTTCCAATTCTCTCCCCCATCCCACGGGGAGGGGGGAGTGAGCGAGCGGCTGTGTGGTGCTTAGTTGCTGACTGGGGCTAAACCAGGACAACAGGGTGTCCATTTCTTTGAGTCTGGAATTTGGGTTCCCCACCTGCCATTGTGCTCCTGCTCTCCTCTGGGCTTGTAGAGGTTGGCCTTTGATGGACTGATGGCTCTCCTGTGATGGGCTTAGTGGGGTATTATTCAGGTTCTTCCACCCATCACTGTGTCTCTGCACTCCTTTGTGGGTGTGCTGATGAGTTTTATCACATAATCAAACAACCGGCCTGTATAGCTTTATGACCTATGCTCTTATCAGGTAAGAAGTGCAATAGAATATGATACCTGTTACAACAGTGACTGTTCTCAAAATATAAAGAACACTCAAGCCACATCATACTAACATTCAGCAAGCTCTCTGGGACTAGTGCTACTCCTAACAACCATTCTGTGGTATGCTTTTCTCCTGCCCAATAAGCAACAAGAGCCAAGTATTCTATGCAGCTACCTGACCTTTAGACTTTTTTTGCTTTTAAGAGAAAAAAAAAAGATCAGTTGAAATATTAATTCAAGAAAATTCAAAGACTAAACAGAAACAAAATATTTCTAGCTTAAAGGTAACAGCTTTAAAAGTAAGTCATAAGATTTTTACTAGTAAGAGATGAAACTTATATCACAAGATAAAGTCTCACTTCATGTTATGTCCTATGAAATCTCAACACATCGGGATGTCAAAGGGGAAAGAAAAGTACACCTAACCAACATAGCACGCCTTTTTTCAAGTATATTTCATATGGATTATAGTTTAATTGAAACTTACTACTGAAATGATGGTTTGTTACTGTATTGGGTGTACATGGCGAGGTTTTGGCAGTGGAGGGGCTGCAGGGGTGGCCTCTGTGAGAAGAGGTAAGGGGCTGCCCCCATGCCAGACAGAGCTGGTTCCAGACAGCTACAAAATGGACCCACCAAAGCTGAGACAATCAGCAAAGCTGGTGGTGTCTCTGTGAAAGCATACAGCTGGATAAACACGTAATGCAGTGGGCGAGCAATTGGCTGATGGGTCAGGCTCAAAGGGTTATAGTAAATGGGGTTACATTGGGCTGGCAGCCAGTCACTAGCAGGGTTCCACAGGGATCCATCTTAGGGCCAGTACTCTTTAATGTCTTCATAAATGACTCGGATGCAGGACTGGAAGGAATACTAATTGAGTTTGCTGATGACACAAAATTGGGAGGAGCTGTTGACACTCCTGAGGGCAGAGAGGCCCTGCAGAGAGATCTGGACAGACTGGAGAGCTGGGCAATCACCAACTGTATGAAGATTAACAAGGGCAAGTGCCGTATTTTGCACCTGGGGCACGGCAACCCTGGATGTACATACAGACTGGGGAATGAGAGGCTGGAGAGCAGCTCTGCAGAGAGGGACCTGGGGGTTCTGGTCGACAGCAAGTTGAACATGAGCCAGCAGTGTCCCCTGGCAGCCAAGCGGGCCAACCATGTCATGGGGTGCATCGAGCACTGCATTGCAGCCGGTCGAGGGAGGTGATTGCCCCACTCTACTCTG
>WEKW01006424.1:10544-20725 GCA_013389905.1 Sula dactylatra
GCTCCCCAGGGAGGTAGTCACGACGCCAAGCCTGACGATATTCCAGAAGCACTTGGACAATGCCCTCAGACATATGGTATGAATTTTGGGGTTGTCCTGTGCAGGGAAATGAGTTGGACTCGATGATCCTTGTGGGTCCCTTCCAACTCAGGACATTCTATGATTCTATGATTTATGAAAGGGCAAAAATACCAGACAGGCTGCAAGGAAAAAGAGTGTGAGAAACAGTAGTGCAAACACCAAGGTCCCCTGCAGCCTGTGGAAGAGACCACAGTCGAGCAGGTATTTCCCTAGAGCCTGTGGAGAGGACCACATTGGAGCAGATATCCACAACTGCAGTCTTTGGAGGACCCCATGGCGGAGCAAGTAGATATTACCTGAAGGAACTGCAGCCCACAGAGAGACTGTGCTGCAGCAGGAAAAGTTTGAGAAGGAAGGAGTGGCAGAAAGGAACTGTTATTTACTGACCTTAATGCCCCCCCTCCATTTCCCACCCCCCCTGTGCTGCTTGGGGGTGGATGAGAAGCAGAGGGGAGGTAGAAGAATCAGGAATGAAGGGGTGAAGTTGAGCTTTGGGAAAAAGAAGGAGGGGGTGCTGTTTTAATTTTTGGTCTTTGTTTCTCACCATTGAAATCTCTTAACTGGCAATAAATTAAATTAATTTTCCCCAAGTGAAGCTTGTTTTGCCCATGATCATAATTGGTGAATGATCTCCTTGTCTTTATCTTGACCCACGAGCTTTTTCATCCTATTTTCTCCCCCTGTCTTGATAAGGGCCAAAAATGAAAGAGCAGCTGGGTGGGCATCTGGCCAAGGTCAACCCACCACAGTTACACTTCTGAACATGCTCCAGTAGTCCCTTTTACACAGTTTACCTAAATGCTGTTCTCCTTTGCACAAAGAAAGTGAGAGTTACAGCATGATAATTTAGACCTCATATTTTCACCAAGTCAGTGTATCTTGAGATATGCCTGTTTTCCAGTTAAATTATAAGGATTACACACACAAACTAATCGTAAAAAATAAACGAAAAAAACCAACAAAAACACCCATTCTGTGGTATGCTTTTATCAACTTGGTGTCCACCAGGATCCCCAGGTCCAGGTGCAGAATTTTGCACTTCCCCTTGTTGAACTGCATGAAGTTCCTGTCAGTCCATTTCTCCAGCCTGCAAATGTCCCTCTGGATAGCAGCACATCCCTCTGGCATATCAGCCATCTCCCAGTTTTGTGTCATCTGCAAACTTGATGAGGGTACATTCTGCCCCAGCATCCAGATCATTAATGAAGATGCTGAATAGGATCAGACCCAGTATTGGGGCCAATACTGGGGTGCACTGCTAGTCACTGGTCTCCAACTAGACTTGATGCCACTGATCACCACTCTCTGGGCCTGGCCGTTCAGCCAGTTTTCAACCCACCTCACTGTCTGCTCATCCAGCCAATACTTCAACAGCTTCTCTATGAGGATCTTATGGAAGACAGTGTCAAAGGCCTTCCTGATGTCAAGGTAGACAGTATCCACTGCCTTCCCCTCATCTACCAGGGCAGTAATTTTATCATACAAGGTTATCAGGTTGGTCAAACATGACTTCCCTTTGGTGAAGCCATGCTGACTACTCTCAATCACTTTCTTGTCCTTCATGTGCCTGGAAGTGGTTCCCAGGATCAGATGCTCCATCACCTTCCCAGGGACTGAGGTGAGGCTGACCAGACTGTAGCTCCCTGGGTCCTCCTGCCTGCCCTTCTTGAAGATAGGAGTGACATTTGCTTTCCTCCATTGCTCGGGTACCTCTCCCAATAGCCATTATCATTCAAAAATTATTGGCCTCTCAGTGACATCAGCCAGCTCCCTCAGCACTCTTGGATGCATCCCATCAGGGCCCATGGACTTATGTTTGCTTAAGTATTCTCAGACCTGATCCTCTTCCAAGGGTATATCTTCCTTGCTCCAGACTTTCCCTCTGGATCCTTAGATTTCCGAAGGCCAGTCTTACTAATAAAGACTGAGGCAAAGAAGGCATTCAGTACCTCAGCCTTCTCCATGTCCTGTGTCACTAGTGCCTCTGCCCCACCCAGCAGCTAGCCCATGTTTTCCCTAGTCTTCCTTTTGTCACCTATGCACTTACAGAAGCCCTTCTTGTTGCCTTTGACATCCCTTGTCAGATTCAACTCTAGGTGGACTTTGGCTTTCCTCACTGCCTCTGTGCATACTCAGACAATGTCTCTGTATTCCTCTCAGGTTACCTGTTCTTTCTTTCACCTTCTGCATGCTTCCTTTTTGTGTTTGAATTTTGATAGGAGCTTTCTGTTCATCCATGCAGCCCTCCGGCCATTTTTACATTTCTTCCTACTTGTTGGGATGAACCATTCTTGAGCTTGGAGGTGGTGATGCTTGACTGTTAACTAGCTTTCTTGGGCTGCTTTTCCCTCCGGGGACTTATCCCATGGGACTCTTCTAAGCACATCCCTGAAGAGGCCAAAGTCTGCTCTCTTTAAGTCCAGGGTTTTGATCTTGCTATTGGTCTCATTCATTACTCTGAGGATCCTGTACTCTATTATCTCATGGTCACTGTTGCCAAGGCTGCCTTCACATCCCCAACAAGCCCTTCCTTGTTTGGTCCAGCAGAGCACCTTTCCTTATTGTCTACTCCATCACTCTTGTCAGGAAATTCTCATCAATGAATTTGGTTATCTATCTGCACTGTTCCATAACAGCTGTTGTTGAGTGTAGTGATAGCTTGCCAGCTTACCATAGTGACTGAACTTCCATTGTTTATCTTGGACATCTGGTTCTCAAGACAGAGAATCTCAGTCTCATAATTAAGTTCAACCTTTCTTATTTTTCTCCAATCATTCTTCATTGGAGCGCTCTTTTCTCATCCTTCCCATTACACTCTAGCAAGCTAACACTCCCTGGTTTTTTGGGGGTAACTTGTTAGAGGTTAGGAGATGTCTATTTGATGACAGTATAGATCTACTTCCTCAGAAAAGTCCAATGTGAAAAATCACTTCTGTGTCAAGAGCCGTGGAATTAAAGTTTTAAGTATGATACTTCCCACTGACTGGAAGCTAGCAAACATTATTCCAATTTACAGGAAGGGCACGAGGGAAGACACAGAAAACTACAGACCGGTTAGTCTAAGCTCAGTACCTGGAAAAATTATGGAGAAGATCATGCTGGGTGCTACTGGAAGGCATTTAAAGGACAGTGCAATCATCAGGCACGGCCAACATGGGTTCACAAAGGGAAAGGCCTGTTTAGCTAATTAGATATCCTTCTACAATAAGGTCACCTGTTTAGTGGATGAAGGGAAGGTGGTGGATGTTGTTTTTCTGGATTTTAGGAAGGCTTCTGATACTGTCCCTCACAGCATCCTTCTGGACAAGTTGTCCACCTGTGGGATGAGCAGGTTCACAGTGTGCTGGGTGAGGAGCTGGCTGAAGGGCAGGGCTCAAAGGGTTGTAGTGAATGGGGCTACATCTGGCAGGCAACCAGTCACCAGCGGTGTTCTTCAGGGCTCAGTTCTAGGGCCGGTTCCAATCAATATTTTTACCAATGATCTGGATGCAGGAGTTGAATGCACCCTTAGCAAGTTTGCTGACGATACCAAACTGGGAGGTGCTGTTGACTCTCTTGAGGGACAAGAGGCCTTGCAGAGGGATCTGGATAAATTGGAACATTGGGCAATCATCAGCAGCATGAAATTTAGCAAGAACAAATGCTGGATTCTGCACCTGGGATGGAGTAACACCGGACACAAGTATAGACTGGGAGAGGAGTGGCTTGTCTGGAGAGCCGCCCTGCAGCAAGGGATCTGGGGGTGCTGGTTGACAGTAGGCTCAACATGAGTCAGCAGCGTGCCCTGGCAGCCAAGAGGGCAAACCGCATCCTGGGGTGCATCAAACACAGCATAACCAGCCATTCAGAAGAGGTGATTATCCTGCTGTACTTAGTGCTGGTGCGGCCTCACCTTGAGTACTGTGTGCAGTTCTGGGCCACATAATTTCAGAAGGATGTTAAGGTCCTTGAATGCGTCCAGAGGAGGGCAGCAAAGCTGGTGAAAGGGCTGGAAGGCATGTCCTATGAGGAGTGGCTGAGGACTCTGGGTTTGTCTAGTTTGGAGAGAAGGAGGCTGAGGGGTGACCTCATTGCTCTCTGCAGCTTCCTGAGGAGGGGAAGTGGAGAGGGAGGTGCTGATCTCTTCTCCCTGGTATCCAGTGACAGGACGTGTGGGAATGGTTCAAAACTGCGCCAGGGGAGGTTCAGAGTGGACATTAGGAAGCATTTCTTTATGGAGAGGGTGGTCAAACACTGGAAGAGGCTTCCTAGAGAGGTGGTCGATGCCCCATGCCTGTCAGTGTTTAAGAGGCTGTGGGAAAATAATGGAAAATTGGTGAGGAGGATTATAAAGATGCTCAAGTGACTTGCAGCTGGGGTGTCAAAAAACACATATATGATATTAGTTGTTGTTTAGCCTTGTGTGTCTGACAAGTAGACCATCTGTGTTCAGATAACATAGGCCTGTGATAGACTTAAAGGCACCCTATCGAACGTGCCTGAGATTCCTGCCCCACTGTGGTAAAGATCAAAGCACAGTGGTAATTATGCCTGCATGAACCCCTGAAATACAGGCGGAAACAGCAGGTTTGGTGATCCTCTAGCATGGACCAAGCTCTGCCATGCCTGCATCCCCACTTGTGTGCCTCTCTGCCTGGGTGCTGCTTCGGGGAACCCCCGGTTGGCAAGGTAATGAAAATAAATTTACTCTTTGCATTTCATCTGTGGTTGTTCCTGCATCCTGCCTGTGTTGGCTCATACATGTGGCGTAATTGGCAGGATCCAGGAACACCCAGGCCATGGCTGGCAAAAAAGTCAGGGACNTGCCATGCCTGCATCCCCACTTGTGTGCCTCTCTGCCTGGGTGCTGCTTCGGGGAACCCCCGGTTGGCAAGGTAATGAAAATAAATTTACTCTTTGCATTTCATCTGTGGTTGTTCCTGCATCCTGCCTGTGTTGGCTCATACATGTGGCGTAATTGGCAGGATCCAGGAACACCCAGGCCATGGCTGGCAAAAAAGTCAGGGACTGGGGAGGCCACAGTGGTGACTCCCTGTATTCCTGGATGACCCAGTACTGAGCACTGGACCCCTGTGGCCGCTTTCCTGGCTACATTGGCTCCACAGAAAGCATGGCCTGAAATAGATGACAGGGCGGTGGTTAACCCCCCCGCCCTCAGACAGTTGAAATGGCTATGCAGATTGCCATGGAAAGTGGCATCGGAGTCTTCTTGCAAGTTAGCAGGGAGATTGGGATGGTTAGTAGTTACCAGCCTTAGAGCTCTTGACCATAAAGTTGTTGCATTATGGAGTAAATGAGACAATTGGAAAGGGAAGTCGGGACTTTCCAAGATGCAAAGGCGATCACACAAGAAGTGAGTGCACAGAGCGGTGCAATGGGCTGTAAGGTACTGTAGAGTGGTTGGTAGCGTGTATTGCTAAGAAACGAAGGGACAGATATGGAAAAAGTAAGGTTTTGATTTCCTAAGTTTGTGCTCTCACCATAAAACCTTCATGGGATGCAGAGGAATGGGATGGAAATATCTGGAGTGAATCCTTGGACTCCGAGGTTGAGTTTGAATTTGAGTCAGATTTAAAAGGCAGGGAGGTGGTGGAAGCACGACCCCTCATAGAAGTGAGTGGGCAGCAGGAACAAGCAGACAGGAGAGTGCAGATCATGCATACTACACCCTGAAAGAGTTAAGGGAATTTTTAGAGATCTATCAGCAAAAGAGTGGGAAAGGCAAACTGGCATGGATTTTGCAAGCTTGGGATAGTGGAGCTGCATCTATCTACTTATTAATGGGTGAAAAAGATTTTTTAAGCCCTATAGCCAGTGATCAGATATAACGAGGATACAACTGAGGTTGCAAAATATCAGAGGTCCTGATGAACAAGATATTATTGCACCTATGCTATATCAGTGGTTGTGTGCAGCAGTTTCAACAGCATATGCTGAACCTGTCGAATGAGCGTCGTCCCTTGGAAATTGGTGTACAATGGAAGAAGGTATTAATTTGGTGCAGCAGATGGAGATGGCTCATGCATTAGTTACGGGATCCAATCTGGACAGGGAAACACGTGAAGTTATCAAAATGCAGCTTTTGAGAGGAGCGCCTGCCTCACTAAAACCCTTGATTATTCCAGCAGTCACAAATGCTACGGGTAATGTAGGCGCTCTAGCAAATACTTTGAGAGAAAACGGGGCTATAACTTCGGGACCATCTATTTGGGTGGTGAATAAAGGAAAGTTGGCAAAACCAAAAGGAGTTACAGCACGAGGAAACAAATGCAGAATGATCTTGTACAAGCCAATATCCCACGGTCAGAAATAGATGGGATCACATCAGAAATGTTTTGCTGATGGCAAAAGTTAGCACCTACACAAAAAAGCTGACTGCCCCTGGCCCCACCACCAATTCCGCACCCACCCTCCACCCCGCCTGCCACCTCAAGGCAAGGCACTACCTGGCAAATGCCAAAACAGCAGAAATGAAGGCTTGGCAGGTCCCCTAAAATTGCCACCACTGTAGCCTCTTACCGTGAGGGGAACCAACGCTACTATGTTCCTTTAACTATAAAGTGGCACTCTGGGAGGATTTTACATGTGTTAGCTCTGGTGGATACTGGAGCTGAAGTTACTGTATTACATAGTAATATTAATAATAAAGAAGTCACATCGCAGATCTGTGGATTAGAGGGAAATCCAACCCCTGCCCTCCGAGCTAAGGTTACCGTAACAATAGGAAATGCCACTCCATTTACCACAACGGTGTTAGTTGCCCCAATTAAAGAATATATCTTGGGTATTGATGTGTTGGCAGGACAAACAGTTGGAACTTTAAATGGTTGCTTCTGCTTCGGGACTTCGCAAGCAGAATTTGCCGTTCGATCTATAACTGTCGCGTGGATTCCTGAAGTGGGATCCTGTTATGCTGCCCATGCCTGCCAAGGTGGTAACTGTAAAACAATATCGTATTTCGGGGGGGAGGAGGAAATTGCTCAAACCATTCAGGCACTTCAACAAATGGGAATCATTAAGGAAACCATGACTGCTTTTAATAATCCTATTTGGCCTGTTTGAAAACCAGACGGCACTTGGAGAATGACTGTAGATTACAGAGAATTGAATAAAGTCACTCCTCACTTGCAGTTACGGTACCAGACATGGTTACTCTTACAGAAAAAAATCAGCAAAAATTTACAGCCCTGGAAGGTGGTGATAGATCTTGTTAATGCTTTCTTTTTGATAGCCATTGCTTCAGAAAGCCAAGACCAGTTTGCCTTTACCTGGCAACAAAAGCAATATACTTTTCAAGTATTGCCTCAGGGATACAAACACAGACCCTCCATTTGCCACCAAATGTAGCTCATGTAGCACTATTGTCATGTACCATTACTGTTTACCATCATATTGATGATCTATTGACTATGGCAGAGTCATGCAACAAGAAATTGAAGCAGTTGCCAAATCGCTGAAAGCGCATTTACAGGATGGAGGCTGGACAATTAATCCAAAGAAAATACAGGGCCCTAGTACTACTGTAAAATTTTTGGGAATAGTTTGGCACGGACAGATTAGAGAAATACCAAATAAGGTACAGCAAACAGTCTAGCGATTTCCTGTACCAACCACAGTAAAACAGCTATAGACCTTCTTGGGACTTTTAGGGTATTGGAGAACTTTTATCCTACATCTGGCGGTATTAATGCGCCCTCTGCAGAAATTGACCAGGAAGAAGGTTGTTTGGCAGTGGACCAAGCAACAAGAAGCCTTTGATGCCTGCAAAAATGCTTTGATTGAGTGTACACAATTATACACTCCTAGGCAAGGACATCCTTTTGAATTAGGAGTAACTATTTAGATGATATAGTCTCGTGGGGATTGTGGCAGATGAGTGGGCCAAAAAATCAGAAAGAGCCTGTAGGATTTTGGTCCAAGGCATTACAAGGCTCTGCTATACATTATACCCTGATAGAAAAGCAAATTTTGGCTATGGTTTGGGCACTACAAGAAACTGAAGGAATCACAGGCCAAGATAACGTGACTGTACACAACCCCATACCTGTTCATGGGTGGGTTACTGGTGATTCCATTAGGGCCCATGCAGGGGTAGCTCAGGCAGCCACACACTGGAAATGGAAACATTATTTACAGCAATGATTTCTACCGGGAAAACCACGTGTAACCATTCCACACAGCACTCTTCTAGGAACTGTATCATTTAATCATATGCCCACAGTAGGGGAAACTCTTCCCCTTGGAGATATCCCTCCATCTCCTGTGGAGGAAGCTCACCCTTATGATGAGTTAATAGAAGAGCACAAAAAAGATGCCTGGTTTACTGATGGAAGTGCAACATACATGGCAACTGGACAAAGACAATGGAAGGCAGTTGCATATGCTCCGGTTCCAGGAATTATATTATGGCAAACAGGTGTACACCTAGTCAATAGGCCTGGCAGGACGATTACATGGGCCCCCTGCCCCTGTCGAGGGGGTGGTGATATGTATTCACTGCTGTGGATAAAGTGTCAGGACTGTTTTTTGCTAAACCCACCAAATATGCTAAGCAACATAGCACAACTGAAGCATTAGAACAATTCATTCATCAATATGGACCTCCTCACCAAATACAAAGTGACCAAGGAACACACTTTAGTGGACATAATGTCCAAGATTGGGCTCAAGGGCTAGGGATAGATTGGATACTCCACATTGCCTACCATCCCCAAGCTAATGGCTTCATTGAAAGAATGAATGGGATGTTGAAGGAACAATTAAAAAAGTTAACCAGTACTAAAACTTTACAACACTGGAGTTCACATCTTATTAAAGCAGTTTTTTTGTTGAACAGCTGGAATATTCATAATCAAACACCCTATGATCATATTACAACACCTCCAGTACAAAATGTGGTCAGGATTGAAATTTTTCCAGATGGTATCTCTCCCAAAATATTAACTACAGGGGAAATNGAGATAGCATTGGAACGGTGTTATTGGTGTCTCCGAACCCAACACTGAATTGAAGTTCAATCTGAAAAAGCGCAAGCCATACCTCCTCAATCTGTGTGGGCAATTACTCCATATCAGGTTATCAAACCCAGAGTGATATTAGCTGAAGGAGTTGGAGCAACGGTGTATGTATTACTGGAAGGAGATGATACTTCTGTTTTCCTCCCTTAACACAGGTTGGCTTGTTGTGCTTTGTAGTCTTGTACTACAAGCACATGTCCTGGATACATTTCCACNTTCATTTCTGTGAGATCAACATGTAAATACTTGGATGTGGTTGGCCTCTACTGTAACTAACTCATCTGCCTTTTGTATTGAGAGAGGATTAACAGCTGTAGATCTTTTGACAACATGATTCATTGGCATGCCAACCTCAGTAGCTGTATTACAGAATTATACTATGCAAAGTGCTTTTGATATTAATGTTCCTCATTGTTATTCCTTCTGAGCAGGTAATGGCTGTAACGCCAAGGGACATTACAAAATCAATTGGCAGTGGACTATGTCCTTCTTTGACATCATAAACGCTGCTCTGATTTTGAAGGCATGTGTTGCTTCAACATAACTGATGAATCAGCCAGTGTAGAGGATGACGTTCAACATCTCCAGGACTTAATGCATCAAATGAAACAATCTACTGGTGGTGCCTGGCTGGCTGAGTGGTTTAATTCCTTGACAGGATGAGTGGGAAACCTGATTCAAAGCATTATTGTAAGGATATGTTTATTTCTTTTTCCTATATGTGTTTATCACATGCCTCTGTAAATTACCCTGCCCTACACCCCACAAGCCCAAACGGACACCTCCAGCTTTGCCAGCCCCAGCAGAAGTAGTCTCTTGAGCGAGGGGGTGGAATGTGGGAAAATAATGGAAGATTGGCGAGGAGGATTATAAACACGCTCAAGTGACTTGCAGCTGGGGTGTAGAAAAACACATATGTGATACTAATTGTTGTTTAGCCTTGTGTGTCTGACAAGTAGACCATCTATGTTCAGATAACAGGCCTGTCATAGATTTGGAGGCACCCTATCGAACATGCTTGAGATTCCTGCCTGTGGAATGATTACTGGGGGGTGAGATTACTGAGGTTGAAATTATTGAGGC
>WEKW01006425.1:6676-64689 GCA_013389905.1 Sula dactylatra
AGGTCCCCGGGGCCGCCGTGTAAGCGCGGGTGCGGCGCCCCCCCGGCTCCGAGGTGCTGAACGGCCGCCGCCGGACGGGTTTAAGGCTTTTCCAGCCAGCCTGTGTGCTGCTTTCCTTGAGGGAATCGCTCCAAAGCTGCGGGGCTTTTTTACTCTGGGAAAAAATGATAACGTCGGTGCAGCAGCAGCGAAGATGCAAACGACGAGAAGAGCTGCACCACGTATAGAAAGGTGTGAGCCGCTCGAGTCTTGGGCTTGCCGGTGTAAACAGACGCTTTAAAATACCACTGTCGTGACAGTTGTTATGTTCTGCAGAGACAGGTACGCTCCGGAAAGAGAATGAGATTTTGAGAGAGGATAAATAGAACTGTTGACTCCAGATTAAGCTATTCCAGTGGTCCCCCTCCCAGTTTCCCAGAAGTGAATACAAGGCCACAAGTGCTGCGGCAAGGGAGTAGCTGGTAAAAGGAGAATTGGCAGCAACTGGGGATGAAGCCTTCAAGACATCATGTGGTTTATTTGTTTAGTATCAGATTTGTGAATGGGAATGTTTCTGACCGACAAGTGGCAGCATGCTGCTCCAGCAGATGCAGGGCTATCAAGTGGTCAGCTCCTCAGTCTATAAACTCCAGACCTGCTCTTCTAGAAAACACATTTGCTCTCAAAGCAGAGCTCCGTTCAAATGCCCACGTTAGTAACTTCTTGGTGTTGTGTATTTGCGTTTCAAATGCTTTGAAAGGTGTAAAACCACAAAATAAGAGCATTATCTCCTTCCAGAAGAAAGTACAGCCTGGAGTTAGCTGAAGCAAAGAGGGATGTGGTTCGTAAAAATTATGTGATTTGACAGTAAGTCATGAAACCTATGGGAAACCTACAACCTACCTAAGACTGATTGTGCTACAGCCTGTCTTGTCCAAGTTGATGTCAGATGATGGTGGCAGCAGCTCTCTTTTCTACTGAGATTGTCATTCTGCCATTGGGAGACAGGGGAAAGAAGAGATTTCCAAACATCTCGATGGAAATCTTGGATGAGAAAGGATACTAATTTAAGAGGACAAAGAAATCCTATCGGTTCTGAGCATCTAGGAAGAAGGAAAAGGAAATAGTAAAAATTAGAATCAGATTAGAAAAAATGAATTAATTATGGTTATCTTTGTCTGTTAGAAGTGTAGCTTTCATACCTGGACTTTTAACTTTTCTGCTCTGAGCACTTCATTTAAGGACTTTGGTGGGCACAAGAAGCCCTAAAGGTCCTTCTTAAGGACCAGCAATAGCTTTTACTCCCAGCACCTTTCATGTGGGAGCAATCCCTGGACGTTTTCAATTTTGGAGCTGGGCTCTGGCGAAAATGAGAGAGAGAGGGAGAGCGCGTTGTGAGGGTTGGGAAGCTAGGCAAGCCCAGAGGCCCAGTGTTGGTGTGGCTGTGAAAGGGCTGCCTGGGTTTAGCCCAGGCTAAACTTCATTTGGAGTTTTGGGAGGGTCTCGCAGTGAAGCAGGAGTGTTGCCACGCTGAGTGCCTGAAACCGACTGAAGGGATATCTAAGACACAGTTATTAAAAGATAATGGGTGGCACTTTGTTGGTTTTACTTAATAAAATTATAGGTTAACATTTTTCCAGAAGAAAGTCACCTTTCAAATAAACTTGGGTAAAACCAAACAAAAAACACAAAACACAACCAATCACCACAACAAAACCCCCCTATGCCTTTATTTGGAAAAATGTTCAAATGTGTCTCTGCATGATATGCTCTCATAATAGACTTTTTTGGAATTTCTTTCAAATTGCTAAGTTGCAAGATACCATCGGTTTTTGTCCTTCTGAATATACCGGTTGATCAAAATTTTAGGTTTGGTCCTAGTTGGTTTTTGCTAGCAACAATGTCCAGAAATTTTTAGGAGGAATATTAAAGAAAGGGACAATATCCTGTCTTTGAAGTTAACTGGAAGCTGCTAAAAATATAATTGAGACCTTCCCCCCTCACCCCCGCAGCAGCAGGCAGCTATTGTATGGGCAAGAGCTGACCGAAAGAATCCTGTAGAGATCTTATGGGAACGGTGCACTAAATCTATTCAGCAGCTGTGTCTTGAAGCAAAAAAAAAAAAAAAAGTAAAAGCTCATAAATGTTACTTCCCAGAGAAAACTTTAGTAAAAGGCAGATTATTAACAGGACCTGAAAACAAACAACTGTGTTCCTCAAACCGTACCTGACTTTTGTTATCTACCTACCTGGTTAAATCAGGGTTTTGAAGACTTGCTCGCTCACCCTCTGCAGCTGTTAATGTCACATAACTCAATTCAGACAGGTCTTACACCGCTCGTGATCACTGGTCAGGAGAACATGACAGGTAACTTTTTTCACTGTTGGGTTTTTTACTTCTTTTTATTTAGCCATTACTGGTAAAACATCTGCTAATGAGGATTACAGTCCAGCCCAGCTATCAGCCCAGTGATTATATTTGAATTTTTTGACTGCCCATTGGTATACAGACATTTTTAGTACCTTGGATTTGGTCTAGGTCATAACTGATTTTGAGAAACTGAAGCAATGTAAAACTGTTTTCTTATNTTGCAGTTGTTTGTGTCTTTAAACTATTGGGGTTATCAGTCCTACCCTATTAGCAAAGTAGCTCTCCTGGAAGATCCACCTAGCCCCTTGATCGGTGGAGGGGTGAACTTTCTGAACAGGTTTTATTGTAAATACATACGTTTTCTTTTTTAATACAAAATTAATTAAAACACTGCAAAAAGTCAAAGGTACTGTGTAGTAGTTTAAGGTCTGTCCTCCCATCACACACCCAATTTCTTTCGTCTGCTGCTCACACCACTGTAGGAATAGGTGTATACCTACCCACTCCTGGCCAGTATCTGAATGCTTTGCTCTGAATGGATCCAACTTCTTTTGGGACAGAGTTCAAGATCTTCTATTACTCCAGAGAGGAACATCTTTTTTCAGCAGCAGCTGAGTAAATGGGACATAACTTCATTCATGCCCACATTTGTATCATTACAGGCAACATTAGATCTTTCTCAGTTTGTGAAAGAGACTATGTATCTTAAAATCAGGTAGGAATTGCTCTCCTGGTTCTTCAATGCTCTTCAAGTCTCTCACCCCTCTTGTGGCTGCGTTTGTACTCTTGTATCCCCTTCAGAGTATTAATGGACTGTAGCACAAGAGCAAATGGATATAAATTGGCCCCTCTTTTAACAAGCTCTTCTCTGTCTCGTTTGGAGCTGCCTGACATGTAGTAGGAAGCAATCAGACACCATCTCAGCTTTTGGCTTGTTCATCTGAAGCCAGGTTCTTCTCATTCTTTCTAAAACAGGTTTTTCATTCTTCATAGATTTTATTGTCATATATACCATATATAATTCATATTTCTTCAACATGGATGTTAAGAACTGTACACAATACAACCTGATATGGCAGTATTAAAACTTTCCTAGAATTTTGACTGAAACACCTGAGAGTTCTACCTATTTTATAATGGTGCTAGTGGCTCACGGTGTTCTTGTGATAGCAAATATGGCCAGGCCTTTCTTTCTGTTGCCTTGACTAAGGAAGCCCTGGCTTATTGTCAAAGTTCTTGTTATTCATCTTCAATATTCTTTGTTAAATGCCATCCTACTGGTGTCAGCAATATCACAGCCATATAAAATCGGTTCGTTTCTGCTGCCTGGGCACCCTGGATGGCTCATTCTGCCACTTGTTACCTTTAGCACTAGTGCTGTAAGCTGCTGACTCTCAGAGGACAGAGTTCTTCACTAGAAATGCGGAGACCGCCCTTGCCACAGCGATTCAACCTGCACAGTCTACCTTCTCTTGTCTTTCTTCTTCAGTCACGTATTTAGGCTGCCGGTTCTTCAAGGCCAGGCATTTTTTGCACACTGAGCAGACAGTGACAAGCACAGCGATCTCACTCAGGCCTCTAGGTACTCCCTGTGAAATCCTATAAGAATATCATATAGGGACAGATCCAAAGCATCTGTGCTTCCAGTCTGCAGTACTTCTCCCCCAACATCCAGGAGGGTCCATGAGACATTCTGCTAGAAACAATCTGCCTGCCTGAAAGGATCTCCTCTTTCTGAATTTCTTTCTTTTGCACAAAATGCTGAACTCCTGACAGCAATAGCTGAGCTGATGGCTGATGGTTCTTCACAAGTCAGAGGGACTAACCTGGCAGAACTGGTTTTCCTCCCAGATTTTGGGATCCAGATGGGCTGTCAATGATCTAGTTGACCTTTCCCACTGCCAAAGGTAAGCTTTAACTTGGTGCTTGTTGTGGAAGTCAGAACAAGTGAAAGGCCTTGTCCAGGGCAGTTCAGCTATGTTCATTTTGTTTGCAATTTTATGGAACATTTCCCAGTTTTAAGACAAGTCTGTACTGAAATCTTGTGAGATATTGTATACTTCATAAAGACACTTTCATTATATGATTTTGAAGTGAATTATTAACCCTTACAGCTAAGCACAGAAGGATACGTGCAAAGCACTGCTGGAAGGTGATAAAGCAAAGCCTTTATTGTGCATCAGGCTAAAACATGCAAAATTTCCTGGCCTGTTAACTTTTTTCTATTTTTTTCCCCACTATGGGGATGTTTGTTGCTGTGTATTGCCCCCCTCAATACCCCGAATCACTTACTATGACGTTCTCACAGATAAGGTGTTTTCTGTGTCAGAAACAACACTGGACTCTTTGAAGAAAGTGCATTTTAAATTACAGCCTGGAAAAAGCAGAGGGAACAGAGGATTTGGATAAAGAAGAGAATTTCATACAAGGGACAGGCATGTGACAATGGAGAACTTAAGTAACAACAAGCAGAGGGAGAAGAGAACCTGAGTCACAGCATCCGTTGCAGCATGGAGTAGGTCGAGAAGACTTACACAGTTGTGGATTTCCATCAGATTTGTAATTTTGGCAACTAATGTTGCAGGTTTTCCAACTCTTGCAGCTGTTGAACTGCACAGTGACTTTGAATTCCCTGGGTTTATTGGCAGATTAAATTAATGTTAATATTTATGGTCAGGGAGTCCCATGCAACCAGAACGCACAGGACTGTCTGCACTTATGCAATCAATTTGCATGTATGCAGTGGCTACAAGCCTGCAAGTCACTAGCTTTTATGGGGCTGACTGATGTTCAGAAAGCTGCTTTTCTGTGGAATCAGTATTTCATCATCCAAAGCAATAGCGCTGTCAGGTATGGCATCATCTATCCAATAATCCAGATTCTTCATGTGGTGCAAACTGGCGCAGCCCCATTGACTTCACTGATATTAAAAATGACTCATTCTAGCAGGACACCTGCCTGTATTTTTTGCCTTTGCCGCATTTATGTTGCACACTTACGTTGCACAAGGATTTATGTTGCACGCTTAATTTATTGCAGGTGAAACATTTCCATCTTCCTTGTTTCTCCAACCAAATGCAACTTTGCATTCCTGTCTAGGAACGCTGTTGAATGCTCCAAGCTTTGGTGAAATGAAAATGCCTGACAGTGGATAAAACATGAGGGAAATGTACAAAGGAGTACATGGAGCAATGGATTAAAGTGTGTGTGCCTGCTGGAGCTAGTGTTTATCCTTCTTTATACAGCTCAAGAGCTCGTGGGCAGCTGGTGACTGTGAGCCAGCCTGGGGTGTGTCGCTATGGTTCTAGGCTGGATTGCTGTTATGGCTGGAAAAAGAACAACAAGGGCCACTGCGAAGGTAACATTAACTCTTTATGCTTGTTTCCTCTCCATGGCTGTGTACTTGGTACTAATAAAGGGATTTCATATACATCTGTCAGAAGTTACAGAAAGAAACCTTCTGAGGAGTGAACTCTACGAGAGAGTGAATAAAACATGTTTGAAAGACCGTCTCCTCTGCTTTTTAGCAGAGGTTTGGGTAAATAACACCAAACAAGAAGATAAATATTCAGAAATTCTTAGGTCCAGAGGGACCGTAAGTTCTAACCTCTTGCACAGCCCTGGTCAGCACCTATACTGTTACAGCTGTCAAGTAAATGCCAAAAATGCAGTGTCTTCTAATGCTACATATGGACTGCTGAAGTGTTTGGTTTTTATCAGTTGGTATCCTTTATCTTCAGAGTACACAGCCTCTTAGAACCAGGATGGTTTAGCTTTCTAAATATATAAATAAAACCCAAGCAATAAGTGCACCTGACTTGAGCTTGGGTAGCTGGCCAGTGTTCTGGTCTGTGGATCATTGGCTTAACGAAGAGTTGATGACTCTTAAGAAACTTCAAATTTGTTAAAGGTCTTCAGATCCCAAGGAGAAGGGGATGTAGAATCTCTTTCTAGCTGCACTTGGGCAAAACACAACAAAGTCATAAAATACATGTTTTAGGAATCTTTCTCAGATGTTCCACTTGTCCCAGAGAGTTTGGCATTGTATAATCCGGTGAACTTGAATAGAGACTTAGGGTTATTCATTGCTGAGAATCAACAGACTGATGTCTAAAAGGGGAAGATGCAAAAAGTCTCTGCTCTGTATATATAGCATGACAATTTAAAAATGGAAAAACTGATTAATACCTTTATTTATATTTATGCATTTCTCAGTAGCACCTTAGTTTTGATGCAAATGAATACCTTGAGGGACAACTGGCAAATGTAACTTTGATCAGTCGGTGGAGTAAGATGTCTTGTAAAGCAATAGGGCGCTTTATTAGTAAAATTCAGTTTTCATAAACTTTTAAGAGTCTTCTCTGGCAGATTTCTTTAAGCCAACTGTAATGTAATTCTGCACTGTAAATCCAGATGCAGTGACGTTCTCTGCTTCAGTGTCAATACTCAGCTGGTTTCACGCTATGCCATGCTGTATTCGGGGATAGGGGCTGTGTTGAAGTATGCCTTAATCTCAAGATCTAGTACATCTGAATAAATCTTTAAATATAAGGAAGATATCAGAATTCAGCAATATGAATTTTAGTTAAGAACTTTACTGTATAGTGACTAAGACTGTGACTTCCCTATTTCCTGTTGTTTGGATAGCAGCGTAATTACACAAGGTAGCGAGATGTGCATCCTGGTGCATACTCTTCTTTGTTTTTCCAGAGCTAGTCATGATTTAAATGCATGTTTGGTTTGCTTTTCCTGAATAACCCTCATGTTGATAATCACATTGACTTTAGGAGCCTTAAGCCATATAAAAGCCAACATTTAATTTCTGACTAATGATCCAGCGGGCGGAGAGTTAGAAAATTTTTACTTTTTAATGCATCCAGGCTAAGCACAGCCCCCTCAAGTTGTAAACCTGATGCAGTTACACATAGTGGGATGTGTGGTAAGGATAGTTGCCTGATCATTTGATGGATGTGCTCTGGATGTTCCACCACGGGATGGACATGTTCCTCAGCTGTAAGTGAGGAGGCCCAAGAGTGGAAAACTGCTGTAGGGTAATGTGTCTCCTGTGGCTGCAGGAGTGCTGTTGCCTCTTTCCTACTCCAGATGCCAAGCGTAGCAAGTGAAGCTGCTGGCTAGCTGCTTCTCACATAGGCTTCTTAAAAATAGGAAAAAGGCAAGAGTACAAATCTAAAAGTGAATGATAAGCATGGCAGAAAAAGCATGAGGGAGAGAGCTAAAAGGAGCCCCTTCTTTTCCAGGTCTTTACAAACCTGGAAAAGCACACACTTGTGTAATCCTCGCTAGTGGCGCTTTTCTCCAGCAGAAATAAAGCGCTGATCAGCAGCCACCATGCCTAAAGTTGAGGGAGAGTTATGGAGGATGTTGAACTTGTGCAACAAGTTTTTAGGCAACTAAGCAGGGCAAAAGTTCTCAAACACAGTATTTCTAACTTCTTCTTTTTCTCTCTCCTTTCTCTGCCTGACTCCCCCAGCTATCTGTGGACATGGCTGCAAGTATGGCGAGTGCATGGGACCAAACAAATGCAAATGCTTCCCTGGATTTACAGGGAAAACCTGTAATCAAGGTTTGTGCACATGAGGATGTTACTCCAGAAAGCAGACTGTTGATGTTCTGTCTCCTTATCTTGTAGTAAGGATTGTGTCATCCACCAAAATAGTAAAGCAAGATATTTTCTTGTTTACATAGAAAAGCTTAGAGTTTAAGGCTGTTGGATCTCCAGCATCCCAGACAAGTTCTAAGCCTCCTTCAGCACACAGAAGTTTGAACCTATATCATGTACCTCCTGTGGGCTGATGACAAGGGCAAACTGTCATATTTGTAGTCAGAGGATTAAGGCATGGAGAGATTATATAGGAAATTGTAAGAAGAGCCAGAAGTCAAATCCAGAACCCATGTTATTTTCTTAACTAGTAATCCATGTTACTTTCTTAACTAACCTTCTAATCAGAAAGACATGCAGTTACATGCTAGACATGTAATTTCTCAAGCCTCCTGGGCCAATGCCATCTGCATGTGCTGATTGGTATTTCTGAGAACACAGAATTTGGACTTTTTAGGATTGCATATTCAGAAACTTCAAATGCACCGCTTTCCCTCCATAAACCTGCCGTTAGACATTGAAATATTTCAGCTAACACATTGGTGACAACTCAGTCTGTTTTTTCCTGTTCTGATATATGAGACCCCCGTGTTGGATCAGACGAAAGGAGCAGGTCACTGTGCATGGAGAGGGGCCATCCTGCTGCAGTGCAGATGAGTGAACTGCAGGTGTGTGAGGGGAGCAGGACATAAAGGCCACAACAATGGATGGTTCTATCCTTGCTACCTTCCTAAGCACCTGCAGCTTTTGCTTGAAAATGTTGCATTGATGAACTAAACACAGAGTCAAAACAAGCCATTTATTACACAGTGTCTTTCAAACAATATGCTAAAAATACTGTTAAGTATTTTAGACAACTTCATCTTTTACACTTTTGATGTTGCTTGCAGGGAAATAAGTCAATCCCTCAGTACCACCAGAGAGGAAAGTGACACAGCAGCCCTGGTTGTGTGTAATAGATATGTAGGTATCACTTACAACTTCAGCCTCTAAACCCAGAAGTTCAGCCTGAAAAATGATTTGGCAGCTTAAATGTTACCAAAAGGCAACAGAGAAGCTCCCAGCTTTTAAGTGTTTTCTGTGCAGTACCTCCAGCTGGATTTGATATTCCCCCCGTACACAAGCAGATCAGTTCTGTGCGCTTGTAGTAGATTCAGAGTCTGAGGCTTGGTGGAAGCACCGCACAGACCTACATGTGCAAATTGCCTCTTAGCTCCCTGGGCTCTTCTACTTTCTGAAGCGTGGCCAGGAATTTTTTAGTAACGTGGTGGCTGGCACAGGCCAGGAATGTCCTGGAGCTATTTCAATAGTATAGCCATATAGGTGGTGATGTTCCAGCAGCCAGGAATGCTCAGAGCCACTTTTAATTTACAGGCAGATGTAGCCTTGGTCTGTCCTTACTGCGAATGTCCTGCTGAGCAAGCTCAACATGAGCTAACTAAAATAACAGAGATAAGGGGACTGTATTAGTCTGCCACTGAGTCTGAGCTAAATTAGCCTTATCTCTGTAGGTTCTCTTTCAGAGCTGTGGATGTTATCTGTGCATTACTGTGCATTGTGCCAGATAGGTGCAGCTAAGCACTTTTGAAAATGTATGGTCTAAGTGGAATAACTTTTGTTCCCCTCTAGTTTCTTTGTTATGAGAATCTTTGTTATTTAGTGGAGCCACAGTAGCACAAAAATCCAGTGTGATCTGCAAGCTGATAGGTTTTCCGCTTTCAAACAGACCCTATGTTTAAATAGTAGTATACAACCCTTGCTTTCTTCCCTGGACTGAGCTGTAATGAACATTTCTGCACATGTGTAACCACCAAAAAGTTTATGCTTTGAACGGTCTGGAGATTTTTCTGTGGTCTGCAGGGCTCATAGACATGGGAACAGATGCTTCTCTCATTAGAAGTGGAGCTGCACAAGCTCAGTGCCTGGGGAGTTGCATCTTTATTGAAATTATATTATTGGAAATATGTGCCATTAAACTCATGTTGAATGGGCTGCATATGCTGGTACATTCTGTTAATGAGTTCTGTCTGTTTACTAATGAGGTTTCAGAATACAAGCGGGATACGTGTCAGTTCACAGAAGTCACAAGCACAGATGTTGTCCCCTTGTCATAGGACCAATAACAAACATTGTCAGCACTGCCTATGTCAGCACTGCTCTGCCTATACCACACAAATTAAACTTCTTAGGATTCTAGCTTTCTCCCTGTGAAGGATAGCTATTAGGAATTTGAAATCAATTTAGTTTCTGCAAAGCCTTTTAAATCCTGGATTTTGAGAAGGTTTTAGGATGCTTTTATTCTCAGGTTTTTGGGATTTTTGAGATTTGTCCTTCTGTTCTTAAGGTCACATAATTTTTATCATATATTGTATTTCATTTCCGCTACTGATAACCTAGGTGCCAATGTGTAGCTCTGGAAAAAAAATAATCTTTTTTTCACTTTATCTCATGCTGATTTGCTGTTTTTAGTCTCATGTTTTTGCCTTTCTAGTACAGAGGTCAACTGGAGGGCTAAAATCTCCAGCTAGAATCAGAGAAATCCAGAAAAATAACTCCCAGAAAAGAGACTAACTGCAATTCTCTCCCCATCCCTCTACCTCTTCCTAACAAGCTGCCAGATGTGGCCAGAGTTTGCATCAGTTTTTCAGGTGCAGACGTCTGTGTATGTTAGTTTTGCTAGCAGTCTTTCAGCCAGATGGTTTGCTAAACTCTCATCTTGCAAGGGGCTGGCTCATTTTCAATCCAGGCAATTTTACTGTGGGGAATTCAAGGCATTAGGCAATACGATCCACCAATATGTATGAATATATTTCTATAAACCCAGCACTCACTTCATTCCAATGACTTCTGCAGATCTGAATGAATGTGGACTGAAACCACGTCCCTGTGAACACAGATGTATGAATACACATGGCAGCTACAAGTGCTATTGTCTCAACGGGTACATGCTTATGCCAGATGGCACATGCGCAAGTAAGTAATAGAGCTGATAGGGCAGGCACATCAAAATCATCTAATCGCATTTGATCCCAGCAGATTTTCTTCTTGTGATGAATGGATTTAGTTTATTCAGGATAGGGTCTTTGCCTCAGCTCTCTGGTACTGTTAGCAGCTGAAAGAGGCTTTCTATTTGGCAGTATCCGGATAACGTAAATGAGGTCATACTTGTATTTTGGTGTTCAGAGAAATTTTTGTCCTGCTAGAAGTAAAAATCTTTGATAGTGTTACTTCAGATGAACAACAGCTAGTATAATCTTGGTGTACAGTCCTGCAAGTTCATCTGTTGAGTAAGGATGAATGAATCTGTCCAAGCAAAGCACCAATGTAGAGTACTTTTTAGTGTGCTGAATTTCACGCCATTACTCCTTGCTAAACCTTTGTGTGTTCCCTGACTTATTTATTTTTTCTGAGTGTTGATATGCTTCCCACTTTTGCCACCAGCTTCTTGCAAACATTTGTTCACTGAGCTAAGGCTTATCTAAACTGTATTTCTACCTATTTTCTTTGTCTTTAAGCCAGCATTATCATGGAAAGTATTCTGCCTTCTTAGCCAACATTTTTCAGACCTGAGGAAGCTTCATTTTCAATTACAGTTTTGTTTGTAGAAAATGAGCTGTTCCATACAGGTATTTTAGCTTTGAATTTCAAAAACCCTAGTTAACAAGGTGACAACCCTTTCTGGAGTCCACGGGACTGAAGCAGATGCATCAGTTGGACAAGGAAGCTAGTTGGTCTCAGCAGTGGAACAATCTGCTTGAGAGGTCTGTCCTAAAGCAATGGACAGACCTGTATGGGGTGCAGCACGATCTTTCCCATGTATATGACAGACAACCATAAACTTGGAAAGGCTTTGCCCTCCAAACCTTGGAGACAACCATTCTCCAGGCAGGGTGCCCATCTGGCAGGTTTGCTGTCAGTTTGGGGATAACTGGAAAAATACCCAGCCTTAGCAAAACCTCGCAGGAGTGCAGGGTCTGCAGCTCTAGGGCAGGCAGCAAAGCCAGAGCTCCTACTCTCTCTCTTGTGGCAGGGAGACTGAAATTGCTGCGGAAGGTGCCTGGAGCCAGAGCTTTTGGAGGGTTTCCCTTCCCTGCAATGCAGCTCAGGGTGGTGCCTCTGCGTTACTAATCATGGTGGGTATCACCAGCAGACAACAGCTGCGGGGCCCTGAGATCCCTGAGAAATGGATATGTATTCTTTCCGTTTCTTCCAAGATAATTTGTGTATATGCTGACATCATACACTGAGCAGGTTCCAGTAAGGCTCAAAACCAGTGAGTTTCGCTGTCCTATGGACAGCTGAAGTTGGCAGAAGCCAGAACTACAGTCCAAAGTAACTATCTTTTGAGCCCAGCAGCAGCTTTGTCCCATCAATCCCTCAGTCCCGCTCCTCTGAGCACAAACACTTGCTGCAGCCACACTTTGGAACCAAGTCAGAAAACTAGATCCAGGTTGTTTACTAACCATTTCTGCTGGATTAGCTTTAAGCCAGTCTTAGTACAGGACTGGTTTCCTGATTTAAGAATCTCTGCATTTGTACCAAATTTGTAACAGGTGCACAGTTGCACCGTCTCTTGCTTAAGCCAGCACAAAACACTGAACTTCTCAGCAGAAGCAGTGGCCAGGGTCGCGTATATGTATGAAAAAATTGCCTGAGCAGCTGTGAGCCCTGGAGCTTGTGTTTCACTTTGGCACACAGAAACATTATTTCTCAGTGGAACCTCGACAAACACTGACACAGAATGAAACCAAATTTCAGGGGGAAAACCGGTAGAAGGGAAGTCTTCATTCTTCACAGTTCTAGTGAAGAAGGCAAAAAAATGCTGATCGAGCTTGTGCTTCATTAACCCAGCCCATCTGCCACCTTCCAGTTACAAAGAGCCTTTATTTTCTTAAGCAGGAACTATGGTTATTAAATGAAGTAGTAAGTTATTTACTCAAGTAGACATTATTCTTGGTTAAGTCTACTAGCCTCCCATTTCATTTGATGCTAACTTAATCTTGTGCTCAAATGAAATGCTAGGTTATTTAACCAACTCTCATTGTTTTATTCAGGCAAACATTCTGAGCAAAATGTTGCTGCTTTTGAATAAAATATTCCATGATGTAAGTCTCCTTAGCAAGATGAAGTCCACCTAGTCTGAGCAGTCAGGCTTATCTTCGACTATGCCAAGGGACCGTGGAGCTGGAAGAAGGGTGTCAGAAAAATGTGGCTTTGGGCCACAGAGAATCATTGCTTAAAACAGATAATGTTAGTACCTAACACATAACCACCTAAACTCTGCAGGAGTTACTGTACTAGATCTGACTAGCAGTTCATCTAAGGCAGTATTATGTCTAGCCAAAGCCAGGAATAGGAGCTTCAAACAAAAGAGGAAATGGACTATTACCAATTAGAGAAGAATAACGCTTAGTAAATGTCTTTATTATCACTTAGGAAGTAGATGATGTGACAAAGCATTACGATTTACAGTCCATCTTTTTTTAACTCTTACTTCCTGTATGTTCTCATTCATACACAAGTAAATGCATTTGCAAATACAGTGAATTCTTGGCCTTGAATATTTATCACTTAGCCACAAAGTCTAAGCAAACCGGCCTAAAAAAAATAATTTTATCACAGATTAAAGAGATTAATTTTAATAGCACACAGAACTAATACACATTATATTTTATATTCAAATATGGCTGTAGCTATATATGCACCTGCACACATCATTGTCTTTTCTATACACTGTTATTATACACTGTTCTGAAAGTGCTAGTACCTCTGACAATAAACACGTTGCATTTTAAAATAAAATTCATATAATTTTCTACCTAAGAGGTGAGCTAGTTTCAAGTTCTTGCAGTTGGTTTCTGTCTCAAAAACACTAACTATTCCAGGCTTTCCACTCACAAAGAACCTATATATAGTTCTGTTTCCCTGAACACAACCAGAGTGAAGTAGCCAGAAATACTTTGCACACACCTCCATCTCTTCCAGTAAACACTTCCAAATACTTATCTCCCTGGCATCATAACACTAATGCTTCCTGATATCTTCAGGATTTTAGAAATATCTACCTACATATTTAATACATCTCCCCTACTTTTCTAGCCTCTCATAAGTCTCTCAGACAAGATCTAGACCCCTACATTTCTCTTTAGAGGCTAATCAAAGTAATCTCCAATCCTAACCAACCTATGGCAACCAAGACTTGTGTTCTGGCTAGTGCTACATTAGATTCAGGTATCTATTCCATAAAGGGTCAAACTAAAGGGCAAGTTTTAAGTCCATGAGGTGAAATAGTTTTTTAAATCAAATTCTGTACTAGAAGCGTGTTTAATGGTAGCTGATAAATACAAATCACTACTGAATAACAGTTTTCTGTTTTCTGTAAAACTATTGCAATAGAAAATATAAAAAACATTTTATTCTACTTTGAGCAGTTTTGTCTCTGAATCTAAAAGGTAGTAGCAAGAAGTCACAGAAATGGGAGCAGCGAAAAGAAGAGGAATAAGGGCAAATAAGGAAAGAACAAAGTGAAGGAAAGGGGTAATGTAAGATCTATCTCATGGACTCCTGAATTGTATTATTAATGTGTTAATGTGTAAACAGCTTGATTAATGATGAATGGAATTTTGCTGTTCTGATTGATCTTCTGCATTCATCCAGATCTAACTTAATTTTAAGTGTGTGATCCCAGCCTAGATTTTTGCTCTTTTTGTTATTTTAAATACTGTTTTTAGGTTCCAGGACATGTGCCATGGTGAATTGCCAATATGGATGTGAAGAAGTCAAAGGGGAGGTACAGTGTCTTTGTCCGTCAGGTGGTCTTCAGTTGGGACCGAATGGAAGGACATGCATTGGTATGGATAGAGAACTCACTCTCAGCTTCTTTTCTATAGGATCCCAAAAAATTTCAGAGTCTGGGGAAAGGTTAATAAGTAGTTAGCTCTCCTCACTGGCTTGAATAATGCTTCTTGTTACTTGTAGTGTGATGTAAAGCTTGCATGCTTTTTTTTAAAACTGTTTGCGTAATATTTGCCATGTAATTCTTCGGGCAAGTCCCATCCTCAATAAATAATTAAATGTTTTGACATAATTTGGAGCCATCAACAGATTCGGTTTCTCCCTATTGCTCTGAGATCTGAAATGTTTTGCCTGCAGGAAGCTATCCTACTGACCTAATGCATTATAGGATTTGGGGGTTGTGTTTGGATGGGTTTTTCTGTTATTGTGATAAGCCACAATACAAGCTTCCAGATTTTTCTTCAGAAGCCTCAGGATCACTTTACCTGGGGGCTTCCTGTGGGTTGAAGAAACCATTACTTACAATGCTTGGTACTGTTCTGTGATAATTTTTACATTGCCATGTGACAAAGCAGTGCTACAGCATTACAATCCAATGTTGACATAGTACCCATTTCAATACTGAAGCTAAATAAGCTCCTTTCAAAACCCAATAGATATGAAACAAATCCTCCAAAGCAGGGACCACTCCAACAACTAGAGAAGAAGGGGCAGTGAAGTGCATGTCAGGGAGCAGCAGGAGCAGGGCTGTGAGCTGGGAGCCACGTCTGACCCCAGCATCTGCAGGGCTGTGCCCTGATAAATCAGGTCCAGGGTCTGCCCAGGCATCTTTCCAAAAGCTGGAATGGTCTTGTTGCTGTTCATCACAGACAAACCTGAAAGGCTCTGAAAGTGTTCATTTTTCAGACTAGATGCTCTTTGTTTTAAATTTAGGGGAAACACTGCTTTGCATGTACTTTATGCCATTTCATTTTAAAATAGGACCAGCAGCAGAGCTTCATATGTGAAATAAACAAAAGAATTTTCCATTCCAGACTTCTTTACAATAGCTGTAGCTAATTCTTGAAATGCAAGTTGTCCTTTTGAATCAGTAAGTACATTTTCCTGTAAAATGCTAACTTGTAGCATTTGAACAACATCAATTTAAAAAAAAAAATCCAGAAAATGGTTTTTGTTTCCTTCTTTCCTTCTTTCCCTCTTTCCTAGTCTAGCCTTTCTTTCCTAGTCTCACCTGCCTTTAAATTGGTAACACCCCTAGTCAACCCCAGAGAATGAAGTCTTGTGTTTTTTTAATCTTTATTGCATTCAGGCAAGCAGAGAATCATAGAATCATGGAATCATTAAGGTTGGAAAAGACCTCCAGGATCATCAAGTCCAACTGACAACCCAACACTACCATGTCCCCTAAACCATGCCCCGAAGTGCCACGTCTACACGTTTTTTGAACACCCCCAGGGACGGTGACTCCACCACCTCTCTGGGCAGCCTGGTCCAGTGCCTGACCACTCTTTCAGTAAAGACATTTTTCCTAATATCCAATCTAAACCTCCCCTGACGCAACTTGAGGCCATTTCCTCGCGTCCTATTGCTAGTAGCTTGGGAAAGAAGACCAACACCCACCTCACTACAACCTCCTTTCGGGTAGTTGTAGAGAGACATGAGGTCTCCCCTCAGTCTCCTCTTCTCCAGTCTAAACAATCCCAGTTTCCCAGGGGTGAAAGACTAATCAAACCATCTAGTAGCTGGTTCCCTCTGAAGTTTCCCTCAGGATTGCTGGCACTCAGCAAGGGGCAGTTTTACCCTGCCAAGAGGTCTTGGGACTGAAACAATCTCAACCTATTCTCAAACTTTCAATGGGTAAGGGGGCTGGCTTGCAGGCATTGAGCTGTGCTGTGGGATGTGAGTGCTCAGTGGGCAACTTTTGATAAGCAGAACTGGTGCTGTGGGATGAACCCTCAGCTGCTCCTCATAAGACTCCTCAGTCTTCCTCATAAGACTTGTTCTCCAGATGCTTCCCCAGCTTTGTTCTCCTTCTCTGGACACACTCCAGCAACTCAATGTCTGTCTTGTACTGAGGGACCCAAAACTGAATGCAGTATTTGAATTATGGCCTCACCAGTGCCGAGTACAGGAACACGATCACTTCCCTGCTCCTGCTGGCCACACTATTCCTGATACAAGCCAGGATGCTGTTGGCCTTCTTGGCCACCTGGGCACACTGCTGGCTCATGTTCAGCCAGCTGTCGACCAGCACTCCCAGGTCTTTTTCTGCCCAGCAGCTT
This sequence comes from Sula dactylatra, assembly GCA_013389905.1. Classification (NCBI taxonomy): domain Eukaryota; kingdom Metazoa; phylum Chordata; class Aves; order Suliformes; family Sulidae; genus Sula; species Sula dactylatra. Next base: position 23,724 of record WEKW01006425.1, read on the forward strand.
TCCAACTACTCTTCCCCAAGCCTGTAGCGTTGCATAGAAAATTGAAAATTGCAGCTGGGAAATATTTTATTTCCCAGACCTGTCCAAAATAGAATGGAAAATAGAGAATGGAAATTTCTCCTTGAAGATATTCAAAAGCTATTTTGACATGGTCCTGGGCAACCGTCTCTAGGTGTCCCTGCTCGAGCAGGATGGTTGGGCCAGATGACCTCCAGAGGTCCCTTTCAAACTCAACCATTCTGTGATTCTGTGAAAAAACTTTTTGCAACAAGTGTTATTTACTAAAATGCCTTTAGCAACATACCTAATGACATTGGTGATTTCACATATTTTTACATTCTTTCTGTCACAATGGTGCAAGTCCTCCAGATCATAAAGGGCAACCTGGACATGATACCTTACAGGCAAAGAACTTCAACTTAACTGTAGCTAATCCATTTCTGATGCTGCTTACCAACACATACCAGTTGAATGATTTCTACAGCTTAAAGAATGTTTTAGGTGTTGAGGGGTTTAGCATTCAAACAGAAAAAATTAATTTTAGCTGCAATGGCCAAAACAATATTATACTTAACATTTCAAACAAAAGATTAAATAAATGCATCGATCAAAAGACACTGCTGTGTAGAAGGACAGTTACTAAATGAATTGTTCTCCTTAACACACCGCTGTAATATAAAGTCACATATGAAGGTTTTATGGCCTGGGACTACTTTATCACTTTTAGGAGCAATCAGATAAAACCACATGGATACTTGGCTCAACTTTCAAACTATAAACACTCCAACATAAGAACACTATTTCTTTCTTTCAAATGAAATGAGTTTGTAATTGGAATTGACCTGCTTTGAGTAATCAGCAAGGCTTTCAGACTACTACCAGTCGCAGTTAACATGTCTGAATTATTTAAGAGCTATTTGAAGGTGAACATTGTAGACATATGTACTTAAATACAATAGACAAGATGGGTGGTTCTCTTAAATCTCTTATTGAATTATTCAGGCAACTCTTTTCATTCTTTTGTATTGAGTTCAATTGTATTTACCTTGCCTGCTCAAATGGATTTGGAAGAATGCTGATACATATAATAGAAAGTAAAACAGACAAAAAGGTATGTCCAGTGGTTGGAAGTATCAGACCTCTTCTTTCTGCATGGCGTGGTATGTCACTGTATTCCTGTCACCAGTTCTCTGTCTGTAAAATGAGAGAGATAGTAATATCCTGCCATATAGCATAATGCTTAACAGATTATAAGATACACTAATACTCCAGTATTAATCACAGAAACACTATAAAAAGATAAATGTTTGAAGATCCCTGGCTATTAGTCTTAGCTTAATCCTCCTAAGAAGCTGCATTATTCCTGGACCTGCAGAGCAGAACAGCATATTAATGTGTTTCACTTTTCCTCTTCTACATGTGCATAGGTGAAAGAAAAAAATAACAATTCTAGATAAAAAAATTTAATTAACCTAAAGCTGTCGTTACTAAGAGTATGGTGAGTCTTCAGTGTTCATGGCAGACATAAACTTCATGCTAGGACTGAGTGCAGCAGGCTTGTCCTTTAGCTTGTGACAGACCCTGGTCCTGGCAGAGAACTGAGAATCTGGAGAGGCCTGGGAAAGCCCTGGAAGCTAGGGAACAGAGACCATCATCAGAAATGTGTAGCATGGGCAGAAAGGCATTTTTTGACTACGCATTTGTTTAAATATTTTTCTGTTGTTGTCCACTTTCCTTTGATCACCTAAGCACTGTAAAAGAATGGTAGAAATGATAAAAAGATGAATGTGGTGTCCAGCAGCACTTCACAGCCATTCTAAGCTGTAAAGGGCAGCAGTACAGCATGATGAATTACATGCAAAGTCACTGCTATGTGCTAAAATGTGATAGGGAAGGACAAATGCTAAATATCATAATTGGCACTATTTAAAATTGACATTACAACAAAAAAAATCAAATTAATAACATTTAATTGCAATGGTTGTTGAATGTTTCTAGGCTCCTCCCATACCAAGCCTCCTCCTTCTCTCTCCAAAACATCTGTTCCTGTCATCTACCTTGCTTGGCAGACCACTTGCAGTCTGGAAACTCTCTCCACACTATGTCTGGAATCAGCCCAGCAAGGGGAGGTGCAGAGATATGGTAGAAAGAGCTGCTGCTGCTCTCAGTTTCCTGTTTCTGGGGCTTTCTCTTAAACTATTCTCTGACATTTCCTTTCTCAGGGAAATAATGGAATTTGTGGAGTTCCTTCTGACCCTGCTCCATGACCTTAGGGCAAATCGTTGTCCCCAATGGGGATAATCCCCACTGCCAGTTACCCTTTCTTTTACTGTGCCAGGTCTCAAAACCTTCCATAAAGTTCGTTCACATTTTGCTGCTTCATTCATATTACTGCATGCAAAAGCTATCCCCAAGTGTGAAATTATAGGACTTTTTTATTCAACAGCTTGTGATAGCCAAGACTAAACCATTCCTGTGCAAATCCCAACTAGTTCTTGCTTTCCTGGTTTGCCTTCTGACCAGCATGCCTTCTCCTGCTCTAGACATTGATGAATGCTCCACCGGCAAAGCTGTCTGCTCTTACAACCGCAGATGTGTCAACACATTTGGAAGCTACTACTGCAAGTGCCAGCTTGGTTATGAACTGAAATACGTCAGGGGCCATTATGACTGTGTAGGTAAGATTTAGCCCATGAATTTTCCTTCTTCATTCTTTTTCATTCCCACACCATGCATCTTTCCTGTCATTGCCTGAAACCTGTTGGTCTAGTCTGGGGATACTGCCTCAGAAATGGATAAAGGATGTCACAAAGAATATTCCTGGTGACACTTTGAACTTTTCTCTGGGTTTTCTCTGTGGCCTTATGAAAAACCTAGTCACTAGCACTTGCAAATTAAATTGCCTCATTGTACCAAGTCAAGATGAGCAAAGGCTTGTATTATATTAGCAACACTTGACTACAAAGAAGTGCTACTTCTGGTACAGGTTTAGTTAAAGAGCTATTTTCTGTCCTCTTTGCTTTCAACCTGTGATGAACAAGCAGTGTGTTGTTAATAAGGAATGTGAATCAAGTGCCTTCATGACTATAAAAGCAGTTGCTTGGATGGACAGTACAGAACTTTAAAAAGAAAAATGGAAATAGTAGGTTTAATTACTTTTCAGGTCTCTCTTGCATGCCTAAGTTTCTCCCAAACAAAAATAAATACAGGCAAAAAGTTATCTTGATATGCCCAGGTGTTAAAACAAATGTCAAAACACCTTTACTCCTGTTTCAATCCATTAGCTGAATGGTGGAAGAACAACAAAGTGTAAGTTACTGCAGCAGGCACTGCAGCAGTATTGTTCAAGCAGTTGACTACACGAGGGCCCGGAAGGGTTGGAACTACTACAAGAAGGGCATACAAAAGAGAATTCATGGGGTTTGTTTATATTTGCTTGGTATTGGGAGTTAGGAGTGGGAGGGAGATCATAAGGCAGGTTTTGGAGACTCAAGTTCACATTTCCTGTTGTATGCAAACCCTGAGAGTCTTGAAGTGGAAAGAATACTTTTTCAAACAATAAGTGTGCATGGGGGGAAAACTAGAGAGGTCTCAGTGGTCAGGATTTTATCTGCAAACCTGAATCTCACTCTCAGACATACCATATTTTTGAGTCAGTCTTCCTGCTACTTGTCTCCTAGCTGACTTATACTATGAGAGGACCTGGCAACTGCTAAAAATGAAGCAATCTGTATAAAATGCAAGTGGTGCAAAAATTTGTGCATCAACTTGGCTCCCTCATGTGGGAGAAATCAGAAACATCTTTGTGATATAGCAAAATAAGGGAAAAGGAGAACAAAATCAGTTACTCTTGATGCCTGTACATTTTGGTCTCAGTTGAACATTGTATTTTCTACTGAATTTTTCCTGATTATACTTTTGTCATACAGCATCATATGTATGCTGGAATGTTAGAGGTAGATAGAATATCTCAACATCTTGGCATGCACAGGGTTATTTTCCATTGCATTTCTTCTAGAGTGAATGAAAGAATGAGAAAGATTTGGTGAATTGTTTTTTAATTGATGTCACACGTTCTCTTGGTGCCTTTTGTTTTTGTTAATAGAACAGTCTGTACAACCTGTAGTTTGAATCCTTTCCTTAGTCAGAAAATTGCTATGTTCACTTCGTCTTAAGTGGGATGCTCTACATTTTCCATGGATGCATAAGCCAGTAGTTGTGCAGTTGGGGCTGATGTTAGTGTGAATTCTTCTGCCTCCCATGGTCTCTGGACCGTCTTGGTCTAACGCTAGTGATTCCAATACCTGGAAACAGATGGCCGGCACAAACAGGCTGTCATGAAACTTGGGTTTCAATGCAGTTTTCACTAAAGCATTTATATTTTTCCCTAGATGTAAATGAATGTGTGACAAATACACACAGGTGTAGCCTCCATGCAGAGTGCCTCAACACTGACGGATCCTTCAAATGCAAATGTAAACAAGGCTACCGAGGAAGTGGATTTGATTGTGCTGGTGAGTACCACTGAATGTCAGGAATAGTGCTATATTGTTTTTCTCCAATAACTGATGATTATAAGGCATTTCCTAGGAAAGATCATGCTGAACTGTGCTGCAATACAAACCAAGGTGAACCTCTCCATGAAATAATATATTTATTGTATGAATCGTTGCACAGTTGATACAAGTATTATTAGCTCAAATTCATTTTGCCTATGAATCCCCAAGTCTCATAGTATCACTAGGAATCACAAGTAGAACAAAGAAGAGAATTTGGCTTGAAGGAACGGAGAAAATAGCTTTAAAATGTCTACTGTGTATTTTCCTCATACTCCCACAGCTAGCCTCTTGGAGGGCTGCGCAGTCCCTTCCAGAAGAGTTTCAAACTAACTTAACAAAAAGTGAGAGAAGACAGGAAAGCCGTGATTTCTGTGCTAAGCTTCTGTTTTCACTTATAATTTTGCCTTTGTTTGTCTATCGAATATTAAAGACTTCCTGTAAAGATGTCATTCCCTGGTTCTAACTGAATAAGGAAAAGGCTGCTCTTGTCTTTATATTTATTTAATTCCTGTATTAAACCTCCCACAATGTCATTAGAGATGTTTTCCTCAGGAGGACGTCGAAGTCCTGCTCAAATTTTTTGAACAGAAGACATTGTGAAAACATTTTAAAAACTCTTGTCTATAGCAGATGAAGTCTACATAATATATAAACCTTTTTTCCTGGGTCTTTTTCAAGTAACCCTTGATCAGATATGTATTATGATTATACTTCATGGTCACAGTTGTTCTATGAGGCTTTCTATTATTCATGCTCCTACTCCCATTATAATAGTAATTGAAAACTCCAATATCACATCAATATTGACACTTGCTGCATTTGGAATAGTGCTTTGTCTGTGTGATAGTTTATTAACAATTATTTTGTCTGCATTTAATATTAAATATATTCACTCAATATGAGCACTGGTTTGAAATCAATGGTTCCAACTCCAAAGCCATTTGTACCCTTTGGATCTCAGATATGATTTACAATGTTTTACCTTTTTATACTCCAAGAATGTACTCGGCTAAAAATCATGAATGTCCCTGCCAGGGTCAACCCAAAGCATCTGATTTCAATCAGGTTGTTTTATAGATTAGTGCTATGCTAAAACTGTACGTATACATATATATGTATGGGTACATATATATGACATATCTATGCATATATATCTATGTGTATGTCTGCTGTTTCTCCTACCCTGTGCTGCTGGAACTCATCAAAATATCTATATAGCACTCCTCTAGGCCTAAAAGTTTTATGAATTTATTCTTCATAAAATTGAATAAAATTTGCATAAAAAGGAGTGTGCCTAGCAGGTCGAGGGAGGTTATCCTCCCCCTCTACTCCACCCTAGTGAGGCCACATCTGGAGTACTGCGTCCAGTTCTGGGCCTCCCAGTTTAAGAAGGACAGGGAACTGCTTGAGCAGGTCCAGCGGAGAGCTACCAAGATGATCAGGGGACTGGAGCATCTCTCTTACAAGGAAAGGCTGAGAGACCTGGGTTTGTTCAGTCTGGAGAAGAGAAGACTGAGGGGGGATCTTATCAATGCTTATAAATATCTGAAGGGCGGGTGTGAAAAGGATGGGGCCAGACTCTTTTCAGTGGTGCCCAATGACAGCACAAGGGGCAACGGGCACAAGTTGGAACACAGGAAGTTCCATGTGAATATGAGGAAAAACTTCTGTACTGTGAGGGTGACACAGCACCGGAACAGGCTGCCCAGAGAGGTTGTGGAGTCTCCTTCTCTGGAGACATTCAAAACCCACCTGGCCGCAGTCCTGTGCCCCCTGCTGTAGGTGTGCCTGCTCGAGCAGGGGGTTGGACGAGATGATCTCCAGAGGTCCCTTCCAACCCCTGCCGTTCTGTGATCCTGTGATTCTGTGATTCTGTGATTCATTCAAAGTATGGTGTTTTTGTTATCATCTCTTCTGCATTATCATGCCTTTGGTACCACATTGAAACATAACTTTGAATGTTACATACTTTTTTTTTCGATAGGCGAATGTAGCTTTTCAAGCCCAAAATTGGTCTAAAACATTGGATATTCCAGTGAAAAGTAGAGTGAGTGATAAACCAAATTGAGAGTTTTTAACCTATTTTTATAATCTGAAATTATTTTTAGTACCTGTAACTGTATAATCTGGGCATGTTAAAACATGTTAAACACAAAACCAAAGCAACTTGATACGTTAGTAGGGCTAAAACTATATTTTGGAAAATAAAAATGCACAGTGATTACTCCTAAGCTAAAATTTTATGTTTCTACTTCCAGTAAAAATGTTGACTTTTAGTGAGAAAAACCTGACTGGTACTGAAAGGATTGATTTGGACACAGATTTCCTCAGCAGAGCTGTTCAGAAGGCTTTTTATGCCCAAATTCAATGTTATGAGCCAGTTTCCTTGTTAGATCACATCCCTTGTGATATATCACTGCAGCTTACTGCAATGGCAGGATGCAATGGGGCTTGAGACCTGACTGGATATCAAAGCAAACTGACATGACACATCTTGATATGGTTCTGTTAAAACAAAATGTACCATGGATGAAATGTTAAACAAATACATCTCTGATCAAAAGCGTCTGGGATTTTTGTTGGGTCTTTTTTTCTTTTTTTGTTTAACATGAAGCCGAACATTTCAAAGGAAAATATCTTTTTAACCAAGACTATGTATAAAATATTCTTTCCTTAAGCAGAAAAATTCAACAGGAATGCTTACTTAAATATGAACAAAGGAAATATTTCAGCTTGTGGAGAGGCTACGACACATTTTTTAATGTCTAGCCCTGTAAAAAAATCAGTGCTGAAGACAGATGATTTCTCTCACTGGTTTTTCTATTAAATTGTTTACTCTCTCTCTCTATGTACTTCTTCATGTCACATTTCCAATTATTGAAGCCCATTAGTTGTTTAGAAGAGGAAGGAGCTGTGCATTCATAAAGTTAGTAGAACACACTAAATGGAATAGAGATTTAATGCAAGAGAGGATAGAGGAATAATGCATAGTAATGAGAGAAATCAGAGCCATAGGCAGAAGATCAAAAGGCAATGCTCTAGCTAGAAAGTTGTACACAACAATAGAGAGGAAAAAAATACAGGGTTAGTGGCAGGTAAAACCTGAAAAGTAGTGGTGCTAAAAAGAGACTGTTTTATCTGGTGGTAATTCCCACAGATACACTTTTTTAAAAGGGAAGAGGAGGGGATTCTTTTAACCTTGGAAGTTTCAATAGTTGATTTTTACTGCAATCCTCAAAAAAGTCTAATCAGTGTAACAGATGGGGGTAGGACATGCATTTTGCTATTGGGGAAAACGTTTTTTCAAACAGTGACACAAACAGCAATTAGATGTACCAACCTCCACTGAAATGCTAAGTGTTCTCCATGTCATATCGCAGCTGTGGAAAACCTTTGGATTTACTGAATTCAAAGGAAGTTTTGCTGTTGGGTTTAATAGGATGAGAACACCATCCTGTGAATTTGGGGGCTGGAAGCTGTGGTAGCATTTCTTTTGGTGGCAGCAGCTGCAGCTCCTGCAGCCCATCCCAGCTCCCAACAGATGGGCTTGGGGTTGTGCTGCAGCTAAACGAAAGGCTTCTTAAACATGTCCTCAGTACCCCACATAATTATTCCCACAGGGTGCGAACCCCATTTTCACAGGGAACCATTAATTCTTTATAGCAGTTGTCTCTAGTATATAACAAACTGGCTACCATGGCAGCAGTATTAGCTTTTTGTAACAAATGAAAAACGTTTTACTATATAGCTTAATTTTCAGACTGTGAAACGAGAGTAATTAAGCACATTGTCTATAATGAAATTTCTATGGCTACATCTCCTCATACTACCAAATAACCTAATGAGTGAGGTAATGTAAAATCCACCTTTGCACAGAAGGTGGGGGAAATTATTTAATTTAATTTTTATGTCAATATACTAACTTAGGAGAAACCTGCTGAAACATCAGGCTGCAAACAATGCTGCTTGTATGGATATGACCTGTGATTTTTCAGGCACCCTTTTGCCATTCAACACTCCTATACGCATGAAATGTTGGAGGCTTTTTCTGAACTGTCTCTAGCATACATTTCATTTGAGAATCCATAGACATGTAACCTTTCAAATGCTCCCTAAAAGTGTCCTAGCCATTTCCACATCTGGCCTCTAGCTTGCTGCAATCTGTTGCTGTTCTCAGGTTCATGTGTTTCCTGATTTCCTATTGTGCATTGAAAAACCACATTTCCCTCACCACATGCTTCTCTGTGTATTCCAGCTTCTATTGAAGAATAGGGTCTCACAAGGTTCCATAAGCAATTAAGATTCCTGGGGGGAAAATGAACCTATTTTTCATTCACGTTTTTGGTAGGAAACTACAGAATAACAGGAAAAAGCAGTACTAACTTTAAGCCTACAACCTTCAGGCATCACTCTAAGGATATCAACAATGGCGCTCTTGTTGTTGCCTGGCTGGAGGGAGAGGCTACTATTCTTCATTATGCTTTGCTGGATATCTAAACGGCAATACAGAGTCATGACAACTCCCTTTGTCCCTTTTGTATTACTCAGGTTCCTTTTTTGCTCGTAGAGTAACCCCTAAAACCCATATATGATTTTGCTTTCTTATTAACTTGCCAGTCCTGAGAAAAGTTGGGTTTGACATCATAAAATTTCAAAGCTTAAGAAGTGATTCATATCACTGGTGAGATTCTTACAGTTTAACTCAGTATGGAGCCAAATACTGCTGTCATCCTTTAATGAATAACACTTAAGCTTTTGTCATATCACATTTCCTACTGGAAGCATTGCTGGCTGGTTTAGCCATGTATTAAGCATGGTCCAGCGTGATGAACTTGCCCTGATTTCTCAAAGCATCCCTCCCTAAATAAGCGGGTAAGAATTTTAGAAAAGAAACAGGCTAGAAACACATATTGCTAGATAATATTCCATGGTGCATAAAAGAGAACAATAGTCTAGAATATGTAGTTTAACCTATCTATGAAAGCTTTCAGACTCTCATAAGACTATCTAAAAGAAGTTGAGAACTTTTAGAATGATTTCTGAAACTGTGTACTGCTGATTTAATCCTTACTCACATCTACAGACTCCCCCTAAACGTGGTAAATGATCGTCTGTATTCCTCATCCCCTCTCCAACTTTTATATACAGAAGCTACAAAGGGAGATACAAAAGGACTTGTGAGCCAATCTCCTAGGCTTGTCTCTCACCAGGTTTTTAAATATATTGCTGGGTGTGAAGGTGAAAGCAGTGTGGTGCCTGCTGGAGTGCAGAGCAAGCTGTCTTTTGTTGCAGCCCCCTTATGTTCAGAGCCCCAGCCAGCACCGGCTGCTGTCACAGGGTGTGGGAGGAAAATGGATCGCTGTCTGTCCCTCTCTGGTATCATCCCCAGAGTACTTCCCTTTGCACAATAGAACACAGAGACAGGGGATTGGCATCTGCTCTCTATATATTTTTTCCAACTCAACTTTCACAACCCGGTCATTAGACATCCTACACCAAGCCATTTCTGTGGTTTTATAATCTTGCACAACAACTGATGACAGAAAAGATTTACTTTTAGCCCTCAGCCACCATTTGCCTTTGTTTTTCCACCTCTCTCTAATTCAAAGAAATAAAATACCTTTGAAAGCTGAGATATTTTCATCCTAGGGCAATAAGCACAAACTGTGTAAGAGCAGGAGGTGTTAATCTATGTGCTTCCTGATGGAAAGTGCATAAAGAGGAGCTGGGATGAAATGCACTCCATTTCTTTTCACTTTCTAAAATTCTCTATGCAGTCATGTGGATGGACAAATGCATAAATGTTTGTGAGCAATACCTGTGCATTTATATACGTGTCTTGGGGTGCAGGGTCCTGAAAAATCATTGCCTCAGCTGTAGCACCCCAGATTGTCAGAGAAGGTGATCTGTTTATTCAGGCAAGTCCACAGGCAGTGGATTCAACAGATCAGACTGAGATTAAGGTGATCTATCCTTACAGTGGATTATTCCTCCTGCAATTTATGGGTAGACATAAAAAGCCTTAAATCCACACCTCCAGCTACTCTAAAGCTGAATGCAGATTAGAAGGATACTAGTGATACATGCTAAAATATGCTTGGTGTCTAGTCCCTCTTTGTCCCTGTGAACATGCAGATTTTAATATTGCAGCAGCAAACTGGAATCTGCAAGCACATGAGGATTATACACTTTCATCCCCCTATTTTTGTCACTCCTGTCAGTTCATTTTCTGCACGGCTTAGTTTTGCACATACAAGGAGATTGGTTTTCTGACACCACAGAGGTCATTACGTTGAGCTGTAAGAATTTTTCATTTCACTAGGAAGACTTCAAAGCAGAAACTAAAAGCAGATGTTCAGGTTTGCTGAGCAGTCAGTCCTGCCTTGAAAGTCTCCATAGCCTCTTTATTAACAGCCTGAAGTTTCTTGTTAATGATTGTCAAGAGGAAATTTGTTTGGAATGAAGCTTTCCTGTTAATTTTTATTGCTGCATTCTGAGTTTAGACTCAGAGAACCTTACATCCTTCATAACATCATCCTCCAGAGGAAAGGCTTACTTAGTGGAGTATTAGCAAAGAGTTGCAAGTGTCTGACCAGCAAGACCGCAAGTTTTATCCAAAGGAAAAGAAAAACAAAATCCTTGATTTTTATTTATTTTTTATTGGCATCCATTACCTCCAACTGCAGCCTCAGGAAACCTGAATGCTCCAGTGAGCCCACCAAGACAGTCTGCGTTTTTTCCTGGGATACTAAATAGCACGTAGTTGCATTTTCTGTAAATAAAATGTGATGAATTCACAGTGATAGGATTGTATTTTCCAGGAGCAAATATAAATTCAGGGAACTCTTCCCTTTTCTTACTAGACTACAGATCTATTTTATTAACTGGTGTTTTTTCTTCTGCTATGTTTCTATGAAAAGAAGCACACAGAAGAAAGTACTACCCAAGGTTACAAGTCCAGTCCATCTGTCCCAAAATACTACTACAATGTTTTTATTACAAAGTGAGGAGCAAAATAGGAACATATTCTTGCTCTGATAATGCAATCACTAGACAGCAAAAAAAGAGGGAAATAAAAATAGCTGACTTCCCCCACCATTTGCAATCCCAAAAGAATGTAGGCACTACAACATCAATAGTGATCAAGAATCAAAGATAGGAAGCAGTATATAAGGCTATTCTGACTATTTGGTGGAAATGGTCTCTATCTATGGAAAAGCCTGTGTACAGCACACTGGAACTGCTAGCTCTCATTATTTCCTAGGTACTTCATATAAAGGACTCAAACTACAGAAGGCTGTCAGTAGCTCATGACATGGTTGTGCTATCCTACTTACCAGTCCTCCTTCCTAACCCACACAGATTCAGGCTGTGGCCAACACCAGAGGGCTGAGTATTTAGTTGCATATTGACTGGTCATGTCATAGCAGTCATGAAATCCTAAACTGATTCACAAGCCTCATTGTCTCAAGCCTCAAAGGCCATTGACATGGACTTCAAACTTCAAGGACACTCTCTTCCTCAGTAGCTCTGGTACAGGTAGGGACTTGGTTAACTCCAGTGGAATCCTTACGGTGGGATGGGATCATGTCATAAACTAGAACTCCTCAGATTTATGTCTTCTCTAAAACTTGAATATTTGTCACACAAACCCTTCCAGACCTAGTTTTGGCACAGTGATGTTCCTCAGCTGATGTTGCACAGCAACTGATGTTGCTGATAAAAAGCAAGAACTGCAATATTGCCATAATTCCTCCTTTGAATTTGCTTTGTACTGTACCCTTACCTTAAACAAACTCATCCAAAGTAGTCCTGGCTTTAACCCTCAGTTATGATTTGGCCATCAGCGCAAAGAACCATCAGTCTTTGTCAGATGACAGAAGAGTACGTCTGGAAGGGACTAAAAAAGACCAGTTAGTCTGTTCTTTTGCTCTGAGGAAGATCATGTCCAGCATATTAATGACAGATCGTAGTCTAACAATTTTTTGAAACTTCTAGTGATACAGTTCAAATAATCTAAGTGGCTTGCTCCTGTGTTTTATTATCCTATAGCAAGGATAGTAAGCAAGTTTTTCATAATACGCAACTAAGATCTCTCCTCATTTCATGTAAACTGATAATTTTCCTATCTTAATAGAACATGGAGAACAGCTGGCCAACATACTGTCTCAAAGGAGCCCTTTGCGCTGCTATTGGGTCCCACCACTGGTGGAAAATCAATCCTGCCTCCCCACATCCCTAGAAATGCATCTTCAAATGAAAAATGTCCCTCATTCAAGCATCCAAACATAGTTTGATGACTGTAGAGAGAGAAAAATTGAATTTTAAAAGAAATAAAAGGTTTGTGTCTTGAAAGTCAATACATTGACAAGAAAAACATGATTTGAAAATCAGGGCTACNTCAGATTATTTTCTTTTGTTTTACAGATTTGAACAATCTCAACTGACTTTTACCCCACTCTTAAGTTTTTCCACTCCTGGCAGCTGTTGCGTGTCTGAGCAGAATCCAAAGTTGCAAGATACTAACAAGGCTGGTTATCCTTTTAGTATTTTGTAGCCAAGAGGAATCATAAAATAGTAAAAACCTCAGGAAATTTTACATTTATGTTCTAGTCCACCTTGGAATTGCAAGAAGATAATAATTTGGCATTCTTGGATGCCTCTTTAAAGTTTTGGGGTTTACCCCTTAGAACTAAATGTCCTTAGAGCTAAATGAAATGTGACGGAGCAGCTTGATGTATCTCCTCTCAAAACACGTTCCATTTCAGTGGCTTTTAGCATGTGGTGCAAGTAAAGTTAGGCCAGAGAACTTCACAAAAGATAGCTAAGAAAAATGCTCATTGCTAGTAGACTGACATTTGTTATGCAGGGAATCACACCTCCACGGAAAATTTTTAGTAGTCCACAAATTGAAGAAGGATAGGTTTTTTTTACCCAAGCTCCAGTGTAAAAATAATTAATGTAAGGGGCTCTGTGGCCTGTGTTACACAGGAGTCCAAATGGGGTTATGACAGAGGGTCACTTTGCTCTTTTCACTGTAACTCAGAGGGTTGTCTGTACAACAGAGCTACCACATGTATGCGTATTCAGTTCCATGCATGGCTGAACTTATAGCTCATAGTAGAGAATTTGGTGGTATGGGTTTCTGGACATCGTAAAGGGCACGATGGTGCCATTTATAAATGTTGTCATTGCTGAATGACTCCTTAGATGAATATTTAGTATTTTTTTCTTGGTTCTAGTTATCCTTGAAAAGTCAGTGAAGGAAATTGCAAGAATCCCTGGAACAGCTAAGGATACAATTAAGAAACTTCTTGCACATAAAAACAGTGTGAAAAAGCATGAAACAATCAAGAATGCAATCCCAGAAGCAGCCATGACACCGGTTTCTAAGACTCACATGCAGTTACTGGACTATGAAGGTGGTATTGATCTTGGCGGGAGCTACTCTGAGGAAGAGAAAGAAACTGAAGCTACTGCAGAAGAGTCAGACGAAGAGGAAAAGGAAGATTTTGAGAATCAAATTGACCATGAGCAAAGCCTTAGAGGAGATGTCTTTTGTAAGTTTCTTCTTTTTTTTTAAAATCTGGTTTCAATGTAAAAATATGTATATAAACGCTAGCAAAATCAACATAAAACATTAGAGCCATTTTATGAGAATTTACTTGTAGAGAATGAAAAGCAACCTAACATACCTACGGGTGAGACTAAAGGTACCAAATCTCCCTTTTAGGAGAATCTGTCTGCAGTCAACGTGAGCAGAGAGGGAGTGCTTTGTCCTGACAGCCCCTCTGCAGACTGTGCTTTCAGAGCAGCTTAGTCATAGCACATAGCTTCCCGCATTTTCTTCACAGAAGCTCCAGCAAAACAAGATAGTGTGTTGCTTCATTATCAGTAAGACAATAATTTGCTTTCGTTTGTGAAAGGCATACTCATCATCCTAAGTAGGGTGCATAGTTCAGAGGAAAAACATAGACTTTGGTGTCCCTGTGTTTCAAATAATATAGACCATATAATAAGCACCACTGTTGTCCATGTAATTCCCAACATAAAAATAATGACGTGAATCACAGGGAAAGGGGGGGTGTTTATCCCTTTTGTTTAAACGTTAGAGTTCATCTGAATGGACACACTCAAATTTAAAGCATCTGATGATACTTGAGCAGGAGTCTCGCTTAAGTTCTGACATTAGTCATTTATCAGGAAGATTGCCATAGGTTTCCTCAGTCTGTTTTCAGGTGTTTCCTTCCACTTGTTATCTTGTACGCTATGCAATATCTTTCTGTGTTCTTTAAAGTTTTCAGATGCATTTTAATTGGCTTTTATTACATCTGGCTCAGTCAAACATTCTTCAAGGTAGTGGCAAACACATGTAATATGAAAAATACACCCTGCTAATACTTTATTCGTGATACTTTCTCTTTTCCAAAGTATAGAAAAATAATAAATACTATCCCACAGTAATTAAAATTACGCAGTGTATTTCATAATTATAAAAATGAACACAAATGAAGTTTAAGTTAGCATTTGAATTGTTGCTATTTGATTTTAAAAGACACATAAATATAATTTTTTTAAAGGAAAGATCATTTTAAAGTCCTCTGGAAAAAATGGTCTGTAATATTGCTACTGTAAGAAAGCCAAGAAAAAATATGATTATTCACCTAAATACATTTGAGAATACAAGCTTCTTTGCCAAAAGCACTCTTCTCCTAACATTGCGGGTTTTGTTTTTCAGTGGTAATTGGCCTATTTCAGTTCAGGCTAAGGATAGACTAATATTGCTTCCCCAAATTATGCTAGTGAGCTGATAAACAGAGTGAAGTCGGGTCTTTTTTCAACAACCTCCTCCCTTCTTGCAAATACTAACAGTGAGCGCTTACAGCACATTTCAGTATTTCCTATTTCAATACCAAACTGGGGAGAGCAACCATAATGCTAAAGGGCAGCACTGCTATTAAGAGGGACCTGGCCAGGCTGTGGAAATGGGCTGACAGGAACATTATAAAGTTCAACAAAAGCAAATGCAAAGGGAGAGAAAAGCCTCATGCAACATTACAGACATGGGATGACTGCTTAGGAAGAAGCTTTGCAGAAAAAGGGAAGTGGTTCTTCCCCTCTTTGGCACCTGTGAGACCACATCTGAGGTGCTATGTCTGGTTTTGGGCTCTCCATTACAAAACAGATGTACTGGCATGAGTCTAGCAGAGCTCCACCAAGGTCAGGGGCCTCAAGAACATGGTACATGAGGAGAGGCTGCGAGTAACTCTTTTTTTCAGCCTTAAGAGGAGAAGGCTAAGAGGAGATCTTATAGCTGTCTTCAGTTATCTAATGGAAAGTTATAGGGAAGACACAGCCAGACTCTTCTTGAATATATACAACAATAGGACAAGAGGTAATGAATACAAGTTGGAACAAAAAAAAATTCTGGTTAGATATAATGAAAAGAATATTTTACCATGAAATGGACAAAAATTCATACAGGTATGAAGAGAGGTTGTGAAATATCACTCCTTGGAGATATTCATAATATCACTGAGCTGGGCCTTGAGCGTGATCAAGAGGTCAAACTAGGTGACCTACAGATGTCCCTTCCAACTTACATGATTCTATGTTCCATTCTATACTTTTAACCGAGCATTTCAAAGCAGTTTAGGAAATAGAATGTAGACCTGCATCCTGGAAGATGCTTAGATTACTCTCTGGTACTGTCAGCACATATGCTCGCAATCCAGGAATCAGGGATATTTCCAAAATATCAAAACAGCTGCCACCTAGCCACATGCAAAAATACACTTCTGCATGTCAGTTTTTAACTGGACCAAATGGTGAAAATACTCAGGACTGACATGCCACTTCAAACACTTTCTTGCACAAGAAGAAGAGCTCAGGGTGGAATTACCAAAGTGAAGGAATGATAGATAGAGCTCTCTCTTTGATGGTGGGACCTTGGTGTATTGAGAGCCCTCTTCAGACCTTATGGCTGTCAGAGGTAGGAGGCAGTTGGCATACAGGCCAACACAAAAAGAGAACAGCAAGATACTCAGGTTGGAAAAAAAAAAACTAACTAAAAAACCACAACAGCCAGAGCAAAAGAAGTATGTTCATGCTTCCATGTGATAAATTGGGAAGCTCAGCTGGCATACAGGAGATCCCCACAAATTCAAAATCTGTATTGCACAGACAGCAGGGACTTCAACCCACCTTACCTTCTCCAATGACTGTCGTAAGCTCCAGGCTATAATCAATCTTTCTGCTTTTTGTCAAAAGTTTCTGGCTAACAGTGCCATGCCTCCAAAGTCGAGCATCCTGTGCTCAGGATGCCACTGTCCCTCTGGCCAGCCACAGCAGATTCATTACCTAAGCTTCAGCCTATCTCTTTACTCAGCCTTTCACTCCTGACAAGCTTATGCCACTTCCTATCCATCTTCTAAGGATCCTTTCATAAATCACTTACCTAAAAGAGGTAGCAGGTGCAGGAGCTGAAACCAAACTGGGGTTGAAGTTTTCACTGGATGACAAGCTACCCTTGGGGTTCAGACTTACCATGCTGATACTGCCAAATGCATTTGAGAGTCTCAGACCAAATGATTCTGTTCTCTCACAAGAAGCAATAAAACCCAGTTCTTCTGATGGCCGATCGCATACTTTTATGATTAGAGAACTGTTTCACACATAGTTCTGCTACAATACTGTCCTAAAGAAGAACATAACTCTTCCCAGTCATGCTAATTGATCCAAAGTTAGCCATAATTTTTCTCGAACTATGGAGAAAGTGAGCAGAAGACAGTTGCAATATATATGACAACTTTTTTTAAGTCTAGATTCTCAGGTACTCAAGCTTCTTCCTGAAGGTAAGTTGATGGGGAGCTTGCGTGTGCCAAGAGAATGGTGTGAACTGACCGGTACTGGTGGTACCAGATAAGTTCAGCTAAATGTGGTTAGACTGAGAAGGACTCAAAAATTAACTGCAAAATGCTAGTGGAACCTGAAAGGATACTTACCCTCAGCAAGAGTGTGCTTCCCCATAGTTGTGATTTCTGTAGAGAGAGAAGCTTTTCTTTCCAAACAGAATTGCAAGAATATTGCTGGTCTAGCACTTTTAGGGGTATAGTACTAATAGGTTCTGTAAATAGTTATTATGAATAATAAATTAAATATTTATAAGTAATACTGTTATTAGTTATAGATACATTTATTCAAAAATCTGTGTCCTAAAGGACTGTGGGTTCTTCTGCTTCCTCAATTGTGAGGCAAAGCAACCTGCTAGAAAAAAAAAAAATCATCCAAGTCAGTCCTCCTAACCCTTTGTGCCTTTCTGTGATGGATGGATGGATTCAGGGATTGAGGGAGGTAGCTCAGACATCGCAACAGGTTTCTTCTGTAACCGGCTTGGATAGGTCAGGAAGGATTGCCAGAAATAGTGCCCCCAGGGTAGGGTCATCCTACCTTTTCGTTAAAAGGACATAGGGCTTTGCCCTCTGTGCCTGGTGTTATAGGGACAACGTGCTGTCCTGCACTAGGCTACATGACTTGATGCAGTTGCAAAGGGTGGGTCATGTAACCTTCCTATTGAGTACTAGGTGCTACACTATTTGGCGTAGATTCATTTCCCAGATTTCAGTTTGAGTGAGGGCACACAGGGAAGATCCTTTGTCCATAGGAAAAGCCAAGTCAAAATAATGTACAAGAGATTGTTGTCATGATGTCTGGTGAGATTCTTTTTTAAGGACTTTCTCAACCAAACCAGGACATTTGAACACCATATAGCTGGGTGAGGCAGAGACTAGTTGTCTCTACAAAATTGCCACTACAACTGACAGCAGTGACAATTAATATTATTGCTTGAAAATATTAAAGCACTGTGTTTTATCTGTATTTTTTGCTATACTGTTTTTGTTCCAGTCACATTTGACTGGAATTTTCCATTATTAATATAAAGGATTTATATGCTGAACATGCCAGAGAGATTTTATTTCACCAGGGGATACTGGCAGAAGCTTGGTGCGCTTCTTTATACAGGGATACTAGTACGCCCAAGATGTAGTTTCATTAAGTATGTGAACTTGTATTATTTATGGCTTTCTTGTTTGATACCAACTATGTATAGGACTTAAAGCATTGTGCCATTTGCATTTTTCTTTCAGGATGGGTTGCATGGGTTAACTGTCCTTTCATTTTAAATATTCATATGCTATACTTGATCCTTGTTATTATATGAATTCAGTCATGATTCAGGCATCTAATTGTTTGAACTTTTGGCTTTTAAAACAGTTTCATTTTTAATGATATTGAATTATCCTTTGGAGTGCATGATTAGCTCAAATTTACAGCTCATTCTTGCCTATTCAGCAGTGATTCCTTTACTACCACATTAAGTTCCCCCATATAACCCCCTCAAGTATTCACATAGCATCTGCCTTTTGTATTTTTAATATTGGTATTGTTTGTCTTCCAGGAAGAGCAGTTAATTAGGAAAAATTGATAGGTCACACTTTTCAGAGATCATAATTTTTTTTTTAAACTTATGTATTTGTTATCATAGTAGGTTTACTACATAATAAATATATAGAGAGCCACAGAAAAATACTGTAGGGAAAAAGGGAACTATCGTATGGAGGTTGAAATTATTAAAATAGGCCAACTATCAAAATACAGGACCTTCATCAAAACTGCTACTCACAGTTTTTTTTAAAAGCACAATAGATAAAAATAGCAAAGTGAAGCCACCAACATTTAAGAAATGTCAAAATTAAGGTCATCTGTGAAAACTTAATTTTTCTTCTTATATTTTTACACCTTATGATAAAGTCTGTAATTACTTTAAATGACTGTTTTCCATGGGTTCCTTACCTTGTTCAGTGCGAAGGAAGGACCTGTCCTGCTGTGAAAGGTTTAGTTTAATAAATAGGACTCTGTCCTATTGATTGCAAAAATTGCAGATGTATAGAAAATGAGTAAATCAAAGTATTGGAAAGCTCCTTACTGTGTGAGAAATGTCCTTTCTGGACATGAAAGAAGGCAGAGAGAGGTGGACCAAAGTGCTTGGTTATATAAGCAATGACTGTACAGATACTACACTCAAGCTAGAGGTGAACTTACAGTGCACAACCCTAATTCTGACATTTTCTAATGTTTCAGTGCTTTTTGTGTACCATTCGTATTCCAGAATGGATTACGATTCTGGATCACAATGGATTGCCAACTGCAACTAAATTCCGTATTCTGTACTTTATCAATTTATGAAACTCATCATGCTTAAAACACTGCTGTAGTATCATGTAGCCAGCTATGTTAATTACAGAGCCCCTTCCTTTGACAGCACCAAGAATGATAAAGAGGTTTTGGTTTCCTGGTTTATTTGGCAATACTAAATGGCTTCTAGGCACTTAATGGCTTCTAGGCTCTTAATTCTGAACAAGAGCACTCTCTCAATTAATGAGGATGTTTGCTCTTAATCTTATTCTTTTCTGACAATTAGACCACTTGTGTGATCAAATAATGCTCAGACCACAGCTCAGTCCACAGCTGCAGATAAAAGGCTCAAAAGATGTCAGACATCTGGCAAATGTAATTCTTCCAGAGAAGGATGTGGTAGCAGAGATGTGGCGTATTCCTTCCAGTCCAACATAGTGATATACTGTATATACAGGAAGGTAGTCTTCATTTTACTACCTCTTATATTCTGCTTGATTTTTTTACAGTGTCCACTCTGGTTTTCTAGTTTTTTTTTAATGGACTTTGAACATCAGAGAGCAGTGTTAGAAAGACGAGTACCGTTTTTGTAAGAGTTCCTGCATGCTGCAGTTTCAGGCACTTTAGAATTCTACGTGTTAGAATTACCAACAGTGAGTTACCTTTCTCAAGTTTTGTGTGTTATTTTTACATTTAGACTAACTAGACTACCTAGGCAAAACCAGGCATAGGCATTTTCCAGGGGACAGAAAAATCAAAAAGCCATAACAAGAAATAAAAATATACCCCATTGTCTACAACTAGCACAATTAAATACATGGGTGCTTATATTCTGCTATATATCTGTTTTTCCAGTATAGCTGCCTCAGCAACAACTCAATGTGATGCCACGGATGATTTATAAGAAATACAGTCCCACTAACAGGAAAAAAAAATTAAAGGTTTAAGGATAGCACATGCATTACTGCAGACAAATAGAAAATTACTTCCAAGCTATGAACGAAGCCATGTTTTTTCAGACAAATATGTCATTTCCAAATGTGCTATAAGTATTTTTATATACAACAGTTGGCAAAGCAGAGAGGTGAAACCAAGTGCACATAAAGGAAAATCTGTCAGTGTTTTCGGTAAGCTCCTTTAGCATTGCAGAGTCACTTAGCAGTGCTTTCGTACTGTTTCTGAAAGGTGCCATAGAACAGTGCTCCACAGACCCATTTGACTGAGATTCTGCTTGTCGGGCTTGGGGTTTTAGCTTTTTAGCTTCTTTTTTTTTTTTTCTTTTTAGCTTCTTTTTTTTTTTCACTTTGAACCTTTTAATATTGTAGCTTGGCCCAAGCAGTGCTTTTCCAGATGTACTCCTGAAGCTTCTTATTGCTTTTGTGATCTCACTGCCCCTTATTTGACTTACAGACTGACTTGAGGGTCTATCTACGTGGCGCTTTTCAGGCAGACCTGAGCTGACTTTAGTTGTGCTCCAAGCAAGCCGGGTGCAAACTAGCTCCAACCAGTAAGTCATGTAGTCAGGGTTGGCACAACTGACAGACCAGTGCTAACAAACCTGTTTGACAGGCAGAGTGAACTGGTGCCTGCATTTCTAGGAGGACATTGCTGTGCACTGTTTGAAAGGATATGCTTGAACCTAACTAGCTCTTTTGCTATATCTTTTAGTGGCAGTCTGTAATCTTCCTTTACTTAGCTATCTAAAGGTCCCTGGCCTGGTGGACGGCTAGAAGGTGGCTCTCAAACCTCATCTACTTCATTATGCGCAGCACTCCCTGTAAGCCTGGTGTTTTTAAAGAGGAATTCTAGTTTCATGCATGAATTTGTTTCTAAATCCCCTTCATGGCACTCTATTTAGGCACATTTACACTAGAACAATGTCTCAATGCTTCTTTTTAGCACTACTTTCTCCCTTTCTGAGGTTATAGTTAAGAAGTGTTTCCGTAACTGCAGACATCCTCAGTAGTTTCAGAGTTGGGTTATGTGAGTCCCATTATTTTTTAGGGAAGTTCTTGCAGCCAGATAGAGCTCGCTAGGGCTATTCTATGTTGCAGTAAGTCTCTTTCCTTGCTGCACTTCCAGATATATAATACAACTGACAAACGGTATCAAACATGGCTCAAAGAGATTCCCCCTCCTCAGAACAGGGGCAAAACTCAGATTTATGTTGCAGATAGCAACACTGAATTTCTTGCAGATGCAAGAACCTGTGTCAGCAGCAAGGTGGCTGTTCTCGGGACCAGAACGTCACCAATTTACTTATGCTGAGCTCATCACAGACAATCATAGACACAACTCCTATGGAAACTGGTGGTAGTTAGTTACATACGTACCTCTGAAGACTTGGACATTAGTTCTCTCTGGCACTAATTCCTGCACATAAGATTAACCCATCTTACCTCATAAGAGTATCATGACAACGTCAACAGTTAAGAATGTGTGGCGTCATCATATGAAGGGTTTTATACGTAGAGATTATATAGTAGCTAGTGGTGCAGATAAGCAAGTGGGTGGGCACTGGCAGTACAGAAAGAAGGATAGACTCCTCTGTGCCTGAAGTGGGATGTATGTGAGCTTTTGTTGGTAAGAGTATGTTCTTAGGGAACATGAGACAAGGCCTGCCTTTCTGCAAGCACCACTTGACAGCAGAAGAGCTGAAAAGGGCAATCCTGACTCCTGCCTAGCACACAGGAGGCAGTAATCTTTGGATCCTGGCTATGTCCAGTGATGGTCTGATGCAAAATGTAGGCACATTCCAAGAAGTAAGCTTTCTTGGAAAACTTTCTGTAAGCTGAAGCTTACAGTTTCTCATAATAAGCAAGTGATATCTTTCAGTAAGTAGAGAACCTGAATGCAATGCCTGACACTGAAAACAAAAATAGATTTGGATACAAAACTTGGCTCTTTTTATGTGCATGACAGTTTTTCACTTGAAGCATCTGCAGCACACAGCCACACCTGCATGTGTATCCCTCAAGTGAATTCAAGTGTAATTCAATAACTCAATAAATAAATCATTCTGGCAGCTGTTGCCTTCTGTTAAATCACTCTACTCTTTCCAGAACTGATCATATTTTAATAGCTCTCTTCATTTTGGCAAGGGTTTTCACAGCCTGAGCCTCTTTCACTAAGTACGAGGCCAAGTTTATGGCATGACAGTAAACTTAACACCTAATCTCTATGTGCCTGTTCCTAACTGTGTATATGTAGACATATATTAATTTGGAGAAAGATATATTAATCCTTGCCTTAAGTAAGAATATTATGCAGGTGATTTAAGCAATGGTCTGAGTGAGGGAAAGGCTGCAAGGGCAACAAGAGAGGACACGCTCCTGGCAATTCATCAGAAAGCTCGTAAGATTGCATGAGTCTCCTTTCTCAGCTCAATTCAGTACCTCTGGAGTGTCTCCAGGGCCTCTTTATTAGTGTGTGTTTTCTCTGGTGTACACACAGAGCAATTTCTGACAGTTTCGAAGAATAAAGGTTAAGTAGATGGCATAGTCGTGATGGTGCTAGGAGGCTCTGGATTGCAGTGGGTTGTAAGTATATTCTTAAAATTGAGTATGTGTTTACGACTGTGAGTATGTTGGAGTATTTCAATGGAAAGCCCTAGCTCAGTGGAACTCATGGGAACAAACTCCCCTCTGAACAAGTATGCAGGCATGTGAAAGTCATGACTTTTAAAATATTTGGCATTTGTGACTTTCTAATAGCATGTATGATACAATGCTGAGTAGGGAAAAGTAAATTCCATTTCCATAGCTCCTATCATCTGGCATTATTGAGGAAGTCTGAGCTTTTCTTAGCGCTGCTGCCCACATGGTGTGGCTGCAAAGTGAACTTCAGTCTGTCAGGTTTTCCACTATAACACCTTGTGTAAGCAATAATCTAAAGGATCCTCCCTCACTCCTTCTCTAAAATGGCACATTTAAGCTCCTCCTGTTTTCATAGGTGTGTATGTGCATATCATAGGTATCATCTGCATATGTGTTTGCAAAGGATAGAATCCTCTGCCAGTGAAAACAGATCTTCCCCTTATCTCATGTGCAATTAGTTACTCACACAGGCTCTGCACAAAGAAGTTGAGACTAAGTTGTTTTTTTTTTTTAGTGAGTGCATTTCTCTGTTAATCACTTAAAATAGTACAAAAGAAGCTTAATCACAGAACTTTAAAAATACTTGGAGTATTTTTGAGTATTACTTGGAGTAAATAAGTGTTTGCATGCTTCTGTATCTTTGTAGCTCATCAGACAGGAGAGCTTTTGCCTTGGTCTCCGAGGCTGCTGCTGAAAAATAGCGCTTCTTGAGTAACTACCTCCTTTAGGCCAGTATCTTAGAGAATGCACCTAACATTCATTGACTGTGCTGCTGTACCTACTCTTCCATTTTGGCACAAGACACGTCAACCAATTTTTACAAAAGAACTTGTTCAGGGGGTTCCACCAGAACTGGCTATCAAAACATGAGGCTGTGCTTGCCAGCTGTTGCAGGGCGGGTGAGGAAGAGGTAGGGCAGTCACTGCACCCTTCCTTCCCAACAGACAGCAGGGCTGGTCAGGTCTGAAGGAGAACATGTACCCCAGCAGAGAGTACAGCTTCAGAAAAATAATTTCCTGGGCCTTCTGTTACAGCAGCACCAGCTATCACTTACCTGAATACAGAGCTGTGGCCCTTTGATCCCCCAGCATTTATGGCTGTTACAAGGTCTTTGAAGATGCTGTTGGCAAAGTGCTGCCAAGTCGCTGAGTTGTTGTCTTCGCTGTCTGGTAGCGTTCAGGTACTTCGACCATTAGTTGAAATTTTGTAGCAAGAAAGCAGATCACCACACCAAAGAAAGATCATGTTCAATGCTTTATGGCCTTGTGAATCTTGTAGCTCCATTGCCCACAGCTTAGAAGGCACAGTGCTGTGGAAAACAGCAATTTAAACAAAGTTTTAAAATTCAGAGTTAGTATCTAACTGGGGTTAGGAATGTGAGTTTGGTGGTGGAGTGGAAAACACACACATTGAGTTATTTAAATAAGTGATGGCAACTGGTATAAAGCAATAAAGTTCCATTTTCTGTTCCCGTGGTAACTCAGCACTTGTCAAGTTGTTTTCTCTAGTTCCCAAGGCGAAAGAAGCAGCTGCCTTCGGCCCCCTCCTGGCACAGAGGAAAGTTCCAGTGTCGAGAACAGAGCAAGAAGGTAGATTATTTTTATTCTACAGAATTTATTTTCCTCTGTATTGTGTGTTTTCATGACAACCTGTATTAGCCAAGACAGAAACAGTTTAAAAGCTTTTAACGTAAAGCGAAAGTTTGGTGAGCACATTAGAGACAGTATCTGGCCAAAACATTCTGCCAGTTCCAATGTGAGAAGCTGGTTTCGTGTCCTTTTCAAAACATACTTTAACTCTTTATAGGGCATGTATAGAAAGTTCCCTTACATCAAAACTTGACTTGCAATTGGTTTTCACTCGATTTATTTCATAGTCACAAAAAAATAAAGTCATTTCTATCATCTATAAAATGAAACCATGTTAGAAGAGTGTTGCATAGCACGCAACAATATGCCAATGTCCTTCAGCCATATTCTCTTGGTTTTTTCTCCTGGTCCTCTGTCAGAAGTCAATAGGAGTTTCCCCTGAGCAAGACTGAATAAATATTCACCCTGAATCTTAAATAGCCTGACTATGAATTTATGATAGTTCCCAATTCATCAAAGTCCTGCAGATATCAGAGTAAGATGATACTACCTGTTCTTTCTCACATTAAAAAACTGTTGTACAATCAGTCAGGGGAGCATACAAGGTCCAAGACCTGTCAATTTATGTGCACAGCTTAAGCTTCTGCCATGCCTTAGGAAACTGCTTCACAGACTTTCCGACAGAAAACTTCACTGCCTATAACAGACTGCAGTGTAGTCCTGGTCTAAGCAGAGCATAAAGGCAGATCAAAGGGCATTCTCCCTCTCTCTCCTGGTGGGAAACAGTTTCCTTGTGATGGACAGAATCATGAAGCTGACTATAAGGACCTGCTTATGAGAGCCATGGAAAAAAGCAGAATCGAAAAGGGGGGACTGAGAGATTGTATTGAGCTAATGCATTTACACGGCAGCAGCATCCTCCTGGGGGAGTTACCAGACAAGTGGGCAGGGGCTGAAATGCTGGGATTGTCTGTAGCTGAGATTATTTTTAGGACAAAGTGGGTTTCACCCAAAAACAATCCACAAAAGCTTCCAAATCTTAAAGAAAACAAACCAAAATAAAATAGATATGGTGGCTGACAGTAAGGGTAAGATAGTGGGGGGTTTCCAATTCAGAAAGCAGTAGTCTCAGAAACAATGGATTTATAGAGTAAAGCTCTCTAAATGTCATGTACTACACTTCTCTGTCTCATGATAAAATACATGAAAGAAACAGGAAGGATGCTTCTTACTGAGGCAATTCGGATGGCTGACATATTGTTCTTAATCTGATCTGTCATGCTTGCATTGCACAGCATTTCTTTATTTGTGTATGTAATGCTTTTCATCTGCACGGTGAGGAAGGCTGTGGTACGCACTGGGTGACACCCTTTTTCAGTGTGCTCTAAAGGTCAACTGATTTGGGCTATTCCCAGCTCCATGTAGTGTGAGTATCAAGTGCTGACATAAAGGGTTCCTCACATGGGAGGTCAGCTTCCCTCTTTCAGTGGATAGAACTGGAACTTGAGCATCTCAGCTGTTTGCAACTACAGCAGTGTAACAAATGGAGAGAAGAAAGCTCTAAAGTTGGCAGATGCCAAAGCATTTGTGATGCTGGAATTCAAAACTAACACCTCCAACTATACCTGGTGATCAGCAGGCACTCAGTATACAGAAATCACAGCATATAATCTCATGTGCAGATGGGATATTGGCAGTAAAAAGACACAACAGATTGTCCTGTGAGTTAAAGAAATAATTACTACATAAATTCTAATGTTATGCTTTTTTGCAATTTAATCTAGGTCAACACTATCTGAACTCAGATTGTAGATAATTTTAGAATGACCTATACATTCATAACCTGGTGAATAAAGAGCAAATTATTTTTATCAGTACTTTTGATATAGCGCTCCTCTTATCTCTAAGTCTTCACTGGCAATTTTTTTTTCAGTTGATTGCAGCTTCAGTCGAGGGGTCTGCGACTGGCAACAAGATGCTGATGATGACTTTGACTGGAATCCTGCTGATCGAGATAGAGGTATTTAAATATCTGTCCTCTAGCTATGCTTTGATTCGATGGCTCACCCCCTCCAAAAAAGGGGGATGGAGGGGAAAACAGAATCGAAATTAGCTTTCCTATCAGTGGGTTATCTTTATAAAAGAAAAAGGTGGCAGAGAATGCTGGGAGTGGAAGTTGTTTCTTTGAAATATCCAGTGGCAACTGCTAATCAGAAACGTATTTCAACACAAAGGAATCAAAAGGTGAGAAAATGATTACAATATAACTGTTCAGAATTGCAAGGTACAAGGCAAGGGAAACCTTATTAGTTACACATGTCTCTGCAAGACTGGTAGGGCATTTAACCACATATCTGCCATTTAGATGGATGTGGCAATGTAGTCACTCACATGGCTTAGACAGCACTGTGATAACTGCTCAGAACTCTCAAACCCTGCGAGGCAAACTGGTGATGGCATTGCTCAGAAAGAGCCAAGGGCAGGAGGCTATTCAAGAACAACCGATACCTGACCTGGTACCAGCTGCAGGCTGCTAAAACCTGAGAAAGAGCTCCACAAATGCAATGTGTGACTGCTGTGCTGTGTGTATATAAAAAGGCGTGGCTGAAGAAACTTGTTTGAAAGGATGTTTCTTCCCCTGTGACACAGGAGATGTTGCAGAAGTTGCGGCAGTAGGGACTGGTGGATCCTGCAGATCCTGCAGGCCACTTGCTCCAGTTCCTACGCACACATTCTCTCCCTCTTCCCTCACGGTCTTTCCATCCCAGTCTTTTTTCACTAATCCTTCCTCTCCTGCTCCAGATATTTCCCTGTCCCCAAGTCCCTTCTCTATGATGTCACTTCCAGGAAGACCGTACCCTGACCTCACCCCCTCCCCCTGAACCTACATCTGCTGATTATGACTTTATTTATGGGCCCGGATGTTTTATCCCTTTATCACTTTGTGTGTCTCTGTCATTTCATTGGTCCTCCAGGATTTGGGGAATAAGCTATCAGTTCTTTTACGAGTTTGTCGTAACTGCAGAGGACAGTGGAGAAAGTATTGAGCTACCTCAGGTACTGGAAATGGTCTGACCACAGAGGCACAGCAGCATCTTTCAGGCTGTTGCATTTGAAAAACTGAGATGGTTTTGCCTTTGAAAGATAGTGCGAGGAAAAAGGACTGTAATTGCCAGTGAAATATGAATTCATCTCCTCTGTATACTGATCTGACTTCCAGCAGTGCAAGCTTATTCCTTGCAAAGTACACTCCCCGCTGCTTTTCTCCAGTCTGATTTTAAATTATTCAAGTAACACAGCTTCCATGTATTTTCTTAGCAAATATTTATTCAATTTGCTAATAAATAACATAAGTCCATTAAAGATGCAGTTTCCTCTTTTTTTTATTACAAGGCGATGGGTACTACATGGCAGTTCCAGCTTTTGTGGGGCACAAGAAGGATATGGGGCGTCTGAAACTTCTCCTCACCGACCTCAAACCAAAGAGCAGCTACTGCTTGATTTTCAGTTATCGGCTTGCTGGCGAAAGAGTGGGGAAACTTCGGGTGTTCCTGGCAAACAAAAAAAATGCTCCTGTTTGGGAGCAGAACAAAGGAAAAGATGAAAGGTGGAGAACTGGAAAAATAGAGATATTTCAGGGGGCTGAAACAACCAACAGTGTAAGTATAACATGATTTAGAAGCCAAATACCATAATCAACAGCTTCATTTCCTAATCCTCAAGTGTTCCACCAACTGTTTTATAGGCATTACTTACTGGCAATTGAAAGGCTTATCTGAAATGGGAAACAGGAGCACAGATTTTAGGAGGCAAAAAAGTTATTATCTGGTTGTAATTTCGGAGCTGAATTACCCCAGTTGGTTAGAACATTGATGCCAGTAATCCTGTATTTTTGTAAAAATGCATCAGATCATAAATTATCAGAAGCAACGAAAATCTATGTTTAATATCTCATGCAACAGAAGCATACATATATTCCTGGAAAAATGAAAATTATCCCTGTTTCATAGAAGAGGATGCTCTCAAACCACACTAAACCAGATAATTAGTGCAAAAGGAGGCATCATGTATAATCAAGGGCGGGCAATCACCCAAGGAGCAGAACATACTAGCCAAAAGGGAACAGTGTGCACAGAAAACTGCCTCAGTCAGGGCTTCAGCAAGTTTCTCCTTGAAATGCTAAAGCCTGGTTTTCATTTATGTGATTGAACATTTTCAGTGCTGTGTAAAGGCTTCTGCTGTATAATTGAATACTGTGAGTATAAATGAAATGCAAGCTCTTTTCAAGGTTCTTTGCACTGCTGGAATGATACAGAAAGGCCCTTACATAAATGCAAAATAGACTATAAAATAAGAACCCAGGCATCCTATTCATAAAAATGAACCTACTCTGTCTATATAGGATAGATACTATACTATATATATACATACTATATATATATATAAAGAATAAATATATACCCAAAAACTAAGGATCCAAATACATCAAAAATGAGCAGCTGTAATGTCTTCAAGAAAAGGAATGCACTGACATCACATATGTGATAGAACTACATTATTATAATAGGATTTCACTCAATTTGCTTTTTCTTTGTACAATGAAAATAAGTAATCTTATTAAAGGAATCCATTTGGTATTGTAAATCTGTGCAGAGGATTATCAGCCCAGTTGAAATAATACAAGGAAACTCTAAAAACTGCAAGGATTTAAGTCATTAAGTCCAGTATTGTGGCAAAATATTCCTCAGATATAGCATTATAACTAATTAACATTAAGAGTTGCTAAATGGTTGCATAAACTACATTTTCACTGTTAATACATCTTTTCTTATGACAGGTCACTTTCGAATCAGAACGTGGGAAGGGCAAAACTGGAGAAATTGGAGTGGACAATGTTATACTAATTTCTGGTCTATGCCCAGAAGATACCTGATAATGGATAATTGAGTATACTGGATTTAATCCTATTTTTAATATTTGCCTTACTAGTAGTGTATTTTTTGTATCATTTTCTTTATAAAAAAAAACCCAAAACCATAAAAACTGTGCCTTGAACTTAATGCAGCAATGAAAACAGAAAAAATGACTGCAAGATGCAGAGTATGGTTTTTTATGAGTTATTCTAATACGTGCTTTGAGTGTAGCACTACTGTATTTTATAATTCAAGGTCAGGATTTCTAGAGTATCATTCATCTAGCTTTTTTACAAATTCTACATGCTTTTATTCCTTAAAGTTCTTTTCAAAGCTATTCCTAAGTCTTCTATTTCATTTCTTCTACTCCACAAGAACATAAAGCAGTATTTAAGAGGATGTTACTACTTCTGGTGACGTAATTTTAATTTCCTACTTAGTGTGTAGATATTCAGTCTATTCAACAAGTAAGAGGAAAGAGAGGAGCTTTATCTCCTTCTTGATGGAGCTACGCAAGTTGTAAGTGGAGTCATGTCTTTGAGGAGTATTTTCATTACTAATAAAGTATGTAAAATATCTTGTTTGTCATCAATGTCTGAGTCACACAAACCACTGTTTAGAAATCATCCCTGTATAGTTTTATAAGCATTTAATGTTCATCATTAACAGCTGATGTTACCAACTGATACTGAAAAAAAGAACAAAAAGAATGACCCATTATAAACACTTAAGAAACTTCACATTATGTACTGACCTTCAGGAACAAATTGGTGCCTGCTGGACTGCAAGCCTACTTTAGCCCACAGAGGTGTGAAAGAACAGTTTTCATTTTCCAGTGGACAGAGGTCACACAATAAGGCTCCTTCTTACGCAACTGAAAAAAAATGTATTTGTTACGAGTCCCTTCAAACTTCAGCAAAAGGGATGGAGACTATCCACCATTCCCAGGAGCACAGGGGTGAGCAGAACCTTCTCCCACAAACTAGGAGTTGCCCCCCTGCCACCCCCCGCCACGCTCGCCCATACACACACACATGTACATGTACGCACACATACAAATACACATATACATACACGTTTGAGGAGGGTCTAGAATCCAGGTTCCACCTTTTCTGAAAAGAAGTCAAATGACAATGCTGTGGAGGACAAGACCATCTTCTTCCATCTTGTGGTCTGTTCTGAAAGTACCTAGCAGTCTGAAACCCAAGAGAACAGAAATGCCCATGGAAAAGCCCCGGTTCAGGTGATGTTCAGTTAAATGTGCATGCATACATTTTCCTCTTGGTTAGCTCTGTGTATCCCCTTCTAGGCTGACTGCTCACTGTTTATTATTAGTGACGCTCTTTATTTTATTTCTTGTATGAAGAAAGGGACATCCAAAATAACTGAATAGAATTTTATAGAGAAACACTAAAGAACCTTGAAGAATTCAGCCTATACAAACCTAAGCTTTTTAACAAAATACAACTCCACAAGTTCAAACACCTTGAATTGCACCTATGAAGCAAGTCAAGGATGCTTGAGGCATTTCTCATTAAAGCACAATATTTTTGCACTTTGCACACAGCTGAGGAAAGGGTGAGCAAGACTGGAAATGTCTGGAAAGTTTACAATAGCTGTGTAATCAGGAAATGCTTGTTCTTTGTTAGAACTGGCTTGTGTTACGAAACAGGTGCTCTGAGAACTGTACATGGACTTCAGCTTTGACATATGAATTTCTTCCCTGGTGTCTTTGGAGGTGCTGAGGAAATTACAGAATAAGGACTTGAGAAAACTCAATTTTCTCTTTAATCTTGGGCA
This sequence comes from Sula dactylatra, assembly GCA_013389905.1. Lineage (NCBI taxonomy): Eukaryota > Metazoa > Chordata > Aves > Suliformes > Sulidae > Sula > Sula dactylatra. The sequence continues at coordinate 55,376 of WEKW01006425.1, forward strand.
AAGACACTAGAAGTTGCAAAGCGAGGGGAAAGTTCCCTCAGTAGTGGATTGGATGCTGACTGTGACCTCAGGATGCCTGAAGAATCTGGTCAGAATGAAGCAGAAAAGTGAAACAAGTATTTTTCTGGACTCAATCCTCCTGGTCTGACTCTCTGAAGTTGAACTACCCTTACTGAAGACCGAGAAAATGAAAGATCAATTTTATTGAAATCACATTCTGTGTCTAGCTTCCAAAAAGCAATAATTTACACATACACAGTGCCCCTAAAGCCTGAGAAGGCTAAGAATTGTTACAGTCTCAAGCATTACAGGGCAAATGATGCATTTGGAATAAATATATGGAGCAAACTGAGTCTACCTAAAGAAGTGCAGCTAGGCATTCCTTGCATGTGCAATTATTTGGCATGCAAAGATAAATACTGCCTGTGGAAGGCATAACGTCTAAAGACTATTTGCTCAATACAGAAACAACAGAGAATAAACACAATGAACGTGTTCTGATATGCAGCCGGATATGCCGATATTTATTTGTTGTTGGTTGAATCGTAGCTCACCATGAATCATAACTGTGACAATTACTTTAGTAGTAGTATTCCATCCAAAAGTCAAGATAAAAACAAAAGATTTTGCATTTCATGGAACAAGTAAGAAAATGATTTGCACAGATCAGTACAGACTGCAATAGCAGCCATAAGGCTTTCTGTAGTAGGTGCAGAAGTTGTTTCTCATCTGTTTTCAGTGGATTGTCAGATACAAGATAGCCTGCATCACAGCAGATCATAAAAATAATTCTAGCATAATAAGATCTGAAGAACAAAACTGAAACCTTTTTTGTGATTGTGTGTTGTGATTAAATTCAAAGATAGCTTCTGCATAAGAAACAAAGTAAATCCATTATGTATAGACGTTCATATAAACCACATTACCACATCAGCAAATTAACTGGTATTGTTTGCAATATTCATTTAAAAGATGCAGCTGCTCAGGGCAAAAGCTACATATTTCTCCTTCAGATGAAAACAGTTAAAGAGCATATTATGCCCACAGTCATTAATGCCTCAAAATGTTCCCGACAGTGTTCCATTATTATGAAATGTGAAATCCATTATCTGCTTGATTATTTTAGACAGCAAGGAAACTGCACTGGAAGTATTTGAAAATGTTACAAGTATGCTATAATCATGTGGCTTGAACTTTGATAACATCATTTGCAACTTTTAAGTCTGATAATAAACTTTGGAGAGAGTGCTCCACCTACAAGTTAATGGAAAAAAAAGAGCTCCTAACTAATTACCCAAATCTATACTACATCATTCAAAAACTGCTCAACAGATATGATCACTTAATCTTGAAGGTTGTATAACAAAAGGTTTTAATCACTTTTCTTCAACTGCCAAAAGAATTAAAAGAGACATTTCATTTTGTCAACCTTGAACACATAGAAACGCTGAAGCATGTTCCCACAAGATGATTATCTTGTAACCTGCAACTGAAAGGAACTTAAAACATCTTTCAGCTATTAGATGTTATTTTTATACGTTAAACAAGGATTCCCCACTGCAATTTTTAAGCTTCATAAAGATGAAGATAATGGAGAGATGCTTTCAATAACTGCCACTCATATTTACTTCATAATTGCTATATTTTTTAGGACAGAGGCATACACCTGCATGTACTGGAGGTACTAAAATTCATGACAGTATATTAAAGGTAAATAACAAGAAAGTGTGGATAATAATTTATTTGGTCATATGTGTACTGTTACATAAAAGCTCATCACAGCAAAATGTTTTTGATAGAAAAGAATTTCTAATTTTGATAACCTCTCAAATACCTGACTTTAAAGTTTGATTTCAGCAATCTTAGACATTCAGTCTTTTGGACCCTCCCCCTTCCAAACCCCAGCTCTTCAGGAAGCACACATTATAGAACAGTTGAGAGAACACTGATTGTTAATTTTTTATTTGGGGAATATTTAGTCTTCAGTGATTCAGGAAAGCATGAAAGCATGACTGAATGTTTTAGAACGTTCTTTCCTTTTCTTCCCCCCCCCCCCTTTTTTTAGGAAATAGCCTAATACTCTGTCTGAAAAATCTCTCAATTTCTTAAAATTCCTGTAATGTATTATACCAAATTCTATTTCAAATACACCCCTGAGAAGAATATTCTCCTTAGACTGAATTGAGAAATCATTTTAATAGCAATCCTTTTAGGTCCTCAGATCAAAGGTAATTTTAATCCCACATTTGAAGTGTTTTACTAATTCATTTTAAAACAAAAGAAAAATATTTCAAAGCTGAATATTAATTAATTAATACAATTTATAATAAACAGTTAATGTATTTGATGCCAATAAAAATAAGGTCTGAATTAAAGGAAATAGTATTTCCCTGGGCTTGTCTTAAAATAGCATTTCATTCTTTTTTCTTCATATACTTCTTTTTATTTCTACACAAAGATCGTGCTTCTCCAACAAGCTGGATGGTGCGTGGGAGCACTGAATAGCTCCGAAGACATGCTTTGTCAGGGTCCAACTCCAAGCACTGCCTCAAACGATTCCCAGGCAGAACCTGGGAGTCAAAATGCTCCACGGACCACTCCCAGGAGGCAGTTTGCATACAGCAGCCCCATTTTTTGTAGCACAGAGGAGGAGGTGGCATGTTTAATTTCCTGCTGTTTGCTCTGTACACAGACAATAGCAAAGCAAGCAGCTCATTCAGGCACTTTAAATCTTCTTCCAGAGCTGACTGCCCTGCTCCATTGCTTTCTGCTGGCTGTACAGGGAACATCAATGCTTAACTTTGATGCCCACAATCTGTTTGCTGAACTGGACACCTCTGGGGTGCAGTCAGTAAACCTGACTTAGGTGGGTAGAGTAGGCAATCAGAATCTGGCCCTTGATTTCAGGGCAACAGCAGTTTAACATTAAATCTCTGTGTTTTGATTCATGGCAGTTTATTATAGTTATTTTAATCTCTGTGTTATGACTTACTGCAGTATTATAGTTTTCTTGCTATAGTTGATAGCTTAATAAATGACATTTTTGTGTACTGTGTCGGGAGTTGCCTTCTCACCTGAAAACATGACTCCATTTACAATTATATAATACCATAAAAACCCAGAAGTTACAAACATGATAAAATGATACAAACTAATGATAAAAACCTTTGAGAAATACATGTAATAAAGTAATCAGAAACACTCTGAAAAACTATTCTTCCCTTAAGCACTAATTTCATTTTAAACTAAGTAACATTCACAGTAGATTTAAACAATGCTAGAGCAGATCCTGTACTCAAGCAAGCCACATGTACACTTCCAGTGAATTACTCATTAACACCACCTTCCCGCCCAGGATGTACACATATGGCAGTCCTAATTTTCTTTATCTTCTTTGAAACTGTCAGAACGTTAAAACAAATAGTTATTTTTTCTAGAGGCAAGGGGGCACTTGCAGAACGGCCCAGCTATGTGCACTACTGAAAATGGCCAGTGAAAGCGCAAATAGCAAGGTAACAAAGTTTGCCTTCATTGTTCAAGACAGTCAAACCAAAAGCTGACTGCGAAGAATCTTGTGTTACCGAGTGACTGTGCAAGAAAATGGGATGGGAAAATTAATTGTGGGCGACTGCAAAGTAAAGGACTAGGAATAATCTTCATTACATCTACATAGTCGGGGGCTCTAAATTAGCTTCTACCTCTAAGGAAGACGATCTGAGAATTAACTGCATTTTCCTTTGAAACGCTCACCTGCACTGAAAAAGAAAAAAAGCACATAAAGCGTGTAAATGCCCCGTGTCCGTACCCAGATCCCATACAGTTTTCCCATATTTCCCATACCGACATTGCTGTCCACCATGTACTGCAGTGGTGGAACACAGGATCACTTTGTAGTTGATTTACTGGCTGGTTCTTTCAGGGGGAGAGTCAATGGACTTACTGGTGGTCATCATAGTTTGGGCGTTCTCTTCTTTAACATCTAGTTAGTATTTCAAGAACACCGTGTGTATGTCAGCAACCCCAGGCCTTGCACAACAAATTCGTATTTGACTAACCAACATCAGAACAGTTCGCTGCGGATGTATAGCAGAAAAGGAGAGGCAGAGAGAGATGACTGTTTATTTCAGTTTCTCTCAAGTTAAGTACTCTGTGCAGTACTTAACTGGGCAAGTTACTTGGCTTCATAACACTGTGCTGACTCTGGCAGGATTTCTTCACAGACCCTCCTGGATATTTAATTTCAGGTCTTCCTGGTGGTATGATACCCCCAGCATGTATTGGTACTCCTGCCATGGAAGAGCCAGGAAACACATGAGAAATATCTCTCATTAATGCTATCCAGTGGGCTTTATGTGCATCACCCTCATTCTCTAAGTTCAGTACCTTCCAGCATTACAGATCTCAGGACTGCCTCCTACCCCCTGGCCCTCATCTAAGGCAGCTCCTGGAGGCAGATCATCTAAGGTATCCTTGATTTTCACTGATAGCAGAAATGTACAGAGATGACTACTACAACTACAGCCATCTGCACCCAGTGTGCCAAGACACAAGTTAGGAGAGAGACTTTGGCTTCTCAGTGCACCAAGAAATGAAGGCATTACCTTCGCTGTAATGGACTAGCCGGTGAGTGGCAGTCGTATCAGCACCCCACCCAGTGCCCAAGAACAAGCTGGAGTGGGTTTAACCCACAGTGGCTGGGGCACATGGAAATAAACAGCATGAGCACCCATAAGGGCAGAGGTGAGCAGTGTTACTGCCAAGCTCATCCACCACCTGGTTCTGACGGTTTTATCTGATCACACGTATCAGATGTGATAAGTGTAACACTGCAGTGTGTGACATTTAAGACTCTAAGTTAGTATTAAATAATGCTAATTATTTCATGTTTAGCTATTATAAATAGCATAACTTTTATTTTAATATAAATATTATATAATATATAATTATATTATATACAACACAATGTATTATAGATTATATAATTATTATATAATTTATTTTATTTATTAAAAAATATTGCAGAATATTTTCCTAGTAGACTCCAACACCTCCAAATTCACTAGTTTGCTATTTGCAGTACCCGTCTCTCTGCTTGCTGCTGCTGCTCTGGGAACATCCGTTCCTGAACACTAGGCCATCTCCTTAGTCGGTCAGTGCCGTGATTTAATCATTCTTGGCTTTATAGATTTTCAAGGATAATGTGATCAAATTCTTCCTAGGCAGGAAACACAGTAATAAAAATAATGTTTTAAAGTCAGTGCCAGAAAATGTCCATAATTCTGAGCAAATCCATTTTATCCAGCCATGCTAATAGTTTCTGAACTGTCGCCACCTTTCATTTTGTCTTTACAATCATATTATCATGGAGATTTAATACAAAACTATCCTGTGGCCAATTCAGTGCTTTACAAACCTATAAAAAAATGCTGTATGTGGTATAAAACAAAAAAGATGATGGTTTTCTATGGGATTAATAGTACTTTTAATAATGATGTTTGTAATTCTGCCTTTCTTTGATTTTCAGTCGAGAAGCAAAAACATTTTTAATCATTTATCACAACTTTGGCATTCAAGCTTTTTGCTGAAGATATGGAGATACTTTCTGTTCTCAGCCCTGTTTATGTAGATCTTTTACTCATCTGATTTCACTACTGACACTTTGATTTAAGCTGGTGTTATGGAGAGCTGACATTGACTTCACCTCCCTGTCTAGGAGCATTTCTAGCAAGAGACCAGTTACCAATTCCCTTTCCGGTTTTCAGAGAGGGTACAATTTCCTTGATTCCTCTGCATAAGGAACAGCTGCTGCGACTACCTGTGCACAAGGTTTCAGAAAGTTCAAACCACAGCTCCAGTGCCTGTACACAGAGATTTTAGCGGAAATCCCTGTCCGTCGGTCCTTCCTGAGACAACACATTTTGCCTGAGCTATACTGAAGAGGCAGTTGTTACAATTCCAAGAATGGACAATAAAAAGGAGGGGCTAAAGCTTATCCTTTGAAAAACAAATTGAAGAAAGAAGGCTTTAAGGGAACTCACACATACTTTATTTCAAACAACCACATTGCAAATACTTTGTGAATGGGAGTACGTCTATGCAATATTTCATTGCTAATGTATTATCAACATACATCTTCAAAGCTGGTAAAAAAAAAAGCTTTTTATTTAATTAAAAGAAACTGCATACCACTGTTCTACATTCAGTGACTGCAATCTCTTTCATAGATATGGCTATAAGTTAATAAATAAACAAAGTAATAACTGTGACAGTTTTGCAGGATGTTTCCAGCTCGATGGCAAGCCAGAACTGTTCATGTGCATTCTTACGGTAATGTTGTCTTTTATGGAGATCACACACAGAAAATGCAAACCTACAGCTCATTTAAACTCAGAAATGTTAAATTTTTATAGTATGACCCAAATGATGTGTTGTACCACTGTGTATGACAAAGCAGTAAATTACATGATAAAATAGCAGGCTGTTATGACATTATGATATGGCATAATTTTAAAGATAGAATAAAAATATAAAAAATAATTTTATAGAATAAATAATACTCAACCATTTTGTTTTGATTTTGTTTTTCTTTAAATAGAACCATTGTTTAAGAAAAAAAACAGCTTTTTTAGGGAAGCTTATTTGAAACTGGCACTATTCTGTGCAAGAACCTTATGATGAACATTGTTTGACCAACATTTTTCCAGCTAGTTCTGTGGACATTTAACACTTTATCAGCTGGCAGAATATCTCACTTAGTTGAATAGAAGCCTAAGTTTTCAGAAAAGCAGATGCTTATCACAGCCAATACTTGAAGTCTCAAGGAAGTTGTCAGTGTTCAGCAGAGCTGATTTTATCCTGGAAAATCATGCAACACAACGATGTACATATATATATCATTACACACATATACACATACGAATTAATATAATGGGCATATGATTTTTATCATATTTTTGTTTTGTTTTACTTCAGGGGTGCCCTAGTTTCAGCTGGGATAGAGTTAATTTTTTCTTCATAGTAGCTAGTGTGGATTTATGTTTTGGATTTATGCTGAAAACAGTGTTGATAATGTGGAGATATTTTAGTTGTTGCTAAGTAGCACTTACACTAGTCAAGGACTTTTTCAGCTTCCCATGCTCTGCTGGGTGCACGAGAAGCTGGGAGGAGACACAGCTGGGACAGCTGACCCAAACTGACCAAAGGGATATTCCATACCATATGGCATCATGCTCAGCATATAAAGCTGGGGGAAGAAGAAGGGAGGGACGTTTGGAGTGATGGCGTTTGTCTTCCCAAGTAACCATTATGCGTGATGGAGCCCTGCTTTCCTGGAGATGGCTGAGCACCTGCCTGCCCATGGGAAGTAGTGAATGAATTCCTTCTTTTGCTTTGCCTACGTGCGCGGCTTTTGCTTTGCCTATTAAACTGTCTTTATCTCAACCCAGGAGTTTCCTCACTTTTACTCTTCTGATTCTCTCCCCCATCCGACCAGGGGGGAGTGAGCGAGCGGCTGTGTGGGGCTTAGTTGCTGACTGGGGTTAAACCACGACAAGAGGTAATTGAGAAAGCATTATTGTCTCTGTTTTATAAAGGGGAAACTGGCGTAATGATCCCTTATTAATTAGCCCAAAGATGATTTAATGGAAACGTCTGAGCAATCCTTTGAGTGAGGAACTCGTCTCCAGGAGGGGCATCCTCAGTTTTTGGTCTCTGCTTAAATAAGGCTAATAACAAGAAGCAAGTCATGCACCTTCTTGCGCCTTCCTGCCCGGGGAGCTCTGTGCCTCTGCAGTAGGCAAGGCACTTTCAGCTGAGGATATAAGGAATCCTGTATGTACTGTGCTGTCATAGAGACAGAGAAAGGTTAAAGAAAAACTAGCATTCAAGCGTCTTATCGTGGGAGCCCTAAACTGAAACAAAACTGCAAACTCTTGAATAGTGCAATGATAGCTGCTGCTGAGCTCATGAAATACGTATGCTGCAAAAATAGATAGGCCATTGGATGACAGGCCACATTTGGACCTAGGCGGCTTGGCCTGCGTTCCTGTTCTGCTACTATTTTATTGTGCCAGTTCTGGACAGTTGTGTTATCTGCTTCAAATTCTTCATCTCATTTCACAAAACTACTGACTCATTGGGATAGCTTTTGTCTCACACTTTGTGGCTGTGTGAGAGGCAAAAAGGAAGCCTGATCTCAACTGTGGCCTCCAGCTAGCCAAGGCTAACCATTGCACCACGCATTTAATCACTGATGAATTCTTCAGTTTGGCACAAATACATTGCGAGTTAAGTATTAAACAGAACTAGCAAACATTTAGGGTTCTTCGGTTGTCAGCGTATAGTGCAACCACTGCAGCACTAGCAAATAAAGGTTTGATACCACTCAGTAACTAACACTGAGTTCATTGCAATAATTTAATTCATTGCAATAATTTAATAAATGCCTTATGTGACTTTTCACATCCTATACAATAATGCAAAGCTTTTCTTTTTTCTTTGTGATTAGTACTGGTGATGTTCATTATGTGAAAATAGGGAAAAAGTGGTGTGTCTGCCATACATGATACTCACACTGAAACATATTTGCAAAGTTCAGGCAGGTAATTTCAGTTTATTGTCAGCAGAGGGCAACACAGGCCTCATTAGTGGATAAAACCAAAAACATACTAAAAAAATCACACCGACTTTTTACTGTAATTGAGAATAAACCCCAGCATACACCTGTACATTTGCTGTACAGCCAAAGTTCTCTAGTATTAATCTTTAACAAAACCATTCTGAATGCCTATGTGAAACATATATGAAAGAGGAAAGCACTGCAATAACGGCAATGACAAATACCTTTGGTTTGAGTAAAATACATCAACTTTTAGGTGTTTACTGCATAAGCTGGTATGTCCAGCACACTTCATTATATCCAAAAGCTGTTATCCCATGCAGTAAGTTTTATAAGATTTATTTTCTTTTACCCTGTGCATACCAATAGCTCCATTTGTCAGCCAAAAGATTAGTCGGTTACACCAAAAGTAATGCAGTGCAATGTTGAAAATCAGAAGTTTTACAATGTTTTTTCTGTTATCCATTAGCCTTACGTACGATACTCGTTTGCCCCACTTGGCGTGTCGCACCGTCTATTCCTGAGCCGTGTTTGCTCGAGAAGGACCATGTCACACCTGACTGAAGTTTAAAACCACAGGAATATCATCTACTTTGCCATTCACCTGGGAGCTGAGAGGAGCCGACGCGCTTTTCCAGCCCTCGCAAGCAGAGCGCTCCCAACGCCCCGCTCGCAGGGCCGGCACCCAGCCCGCGCT
>WEKW01006425.1:64981-87251 GCA_013389905.1 Sula dactylatra
CCCCCGGCCGGCCCCGGCGCCCGGCAGACGCGAACCGCCCCGCTTCTGCCCAGGTCCGGTTTGCCTGTCGGCACGGTGCTAGCCCGGCTCTGGCCTCGGGCGCCAAAGGGGAGTGGGTGCGGCGGTGACAGCTCCCTGAGGAGTGGGGGGCCTTGGTAGGTGGGTCTGTGCGTGCTTCTTCGCCTTGGGTCTGCCAGCAGCCTGAGGGGCGAGAGTTCGCCCCTTAGTAGTACAGCAGTGGATCAAACTTCAGCTAAGATGGGTCTGAGGAGGTTTTCATAAACGATTTCGAGAAACAGCAGCGTGCCCCCTGGCATTACTGAGTGGCATTTTGGAGCACGGTTACTGTGTGAACGGGCCCGCCCGTTCTATGGGAGTGATTGCAGGCTGATCTCCACCTAGTTTCTTGGGCCCGTGTGCCTGAGGAGCAGGTTACAGGGGTGTTGGTCAGCTGCTGGCATCGTGAGGCCGACTCCAAACTGCTTCCACGCAAGCTGTCGTCTGCGGCTGGCTTGCGTGTCAGGCGAACGAACGTCAGCTGCTTTCAGGCAAATACATGCGGCTGGGCTGCTTCTCCTTGCTGTTGTAATTACCCTACTGATTTATATCGTAAGTGGCTGTAATTCCCACTCACAGAAGGGGCCGACCTTGAAAACTGCAGGATGAATATCTGTGATGGTAGCATTACGGGAATTTTTAGGTATTTATTATATTGATCTCCATGAAGCATTGATGTCTTGAGATAAATCAAACGCTGGCATAAATATAGAAAGAGGGTTCACACCTTTTAATGTAGTATTGTTTTTAATAATTAAATCTATAAAAGCCCATTTCATTTCAAGTGTATTTCACATCTTATTTCAACCAGTACGTCAGGTGCCTTGATCAAGACTCTCAAATGTTTAGGTGTTGTGTACTTTAATATCTAAGTATTCATGTTTTAGCAAAAGGGATTTTAGCAGACACTAATAATATCTTACAAATACCCTTTGATTATATCATGCACTTTCTTTGTAGAGGGGTCAGGAACATATGTGCTCTTCTGCATACAAAGGATTTATTTTTAAAGGGAAGAAGTTATATCATTTTTCCGTGAAAAACCTGTTAAAGAATGATAAACCAATATCTAATATAAGTATGCCCCTGACAATGGAATAACAAATAGAAATGGTTTTGAGCCAAGGTTTAACTAGAAATTGAATGTTAGAGCAATAAAAAGTCTGTGTTCATCTGACAGATGATCAAAAACTCACAGAAGTTCATAAAATGTGTTTTTATTACGTACATGTTCCATTTTTATATTTGTCAGCACAATTTGCCATAAAAAGACATTGCAGGCTGAACATTTACTTCTGCTTGTAATGTGCTAGAATTGAAGTCTTTGCTAGTTCTATATGAATAAGAATAATCTTTAAGCTATTTTGTCAAGCAAATGCATTCAAAAGAAAGAACTGCTTGTTCCTCTCCCAAATGACTCATATTTTGTTTCTAAAGTATTAAGTGAACAAATTTACTTCGGATATGTCTTAAGTACATTTTTGCTTGTTGATTTAAGCTCCTATCTGAAAGCCAGTCTTTTTTGTTGGATTTCTATGCCAATGCAGAGGCTTACTGAAAGGAGGATATGAGATCCACCTTAAGAAAGCTTTGTTTAGACTGAGGCTGTCCAGGTTTCAAATCAGTACATCTGCAAGAGGATAGAAACAGTATTTATGGAGACTGAAAAATAAGTGGACATGCAAGAATGTTAGATGAGATCTGTCACTTAAAAGCCAATTTTAAACCTGCAGCTCAACAAGTTCTTCACTTCAGTAGGTTTAAAAAAACCCACCCAATTAATTCTACCTAGGGAAATGAACAAGAAATTCAAAAGGAGCTGGAAAATAGTGGAGGAAAGTTCTGATACCAAGCACGAACATGAGCAGTAACATCATTATCACCATTACAGGTGAACAGGGGAAGTATTGTCAGTCTTTTACAGTTACAATAGAATGCTCAAAACTCCGATTTCTTCAAGTTCTGGTCCTTGGAGCCATGTTGTACAAGACAGTGCAACCTTTCATTTTCAAAAAATTAAACTCCTAGTAATTTAGTCCGTGAAGGAAAGATGGGAATACTAGAGGCTTACAGCCTCGAAAGAAATGCAGAACAACTCCCATTTTTGTACTTCTAAAAGCGTTGTAGTGTATAAGCCAATCTCAGTGTACTGGGGATTTTGAATTATGATTTCCCAGTGTTTGGAGGACAGTGTTATGAATGCTTCTTGTGCACAGACATTGAGTAGAGGGAGCAGTCCAGATGTCTGATACAATTCAGGTATTGGGAGGGGGGAAGAGCATGCACTTCATGAACTGGAAATGTTAGCATTACCTATATAAGGCAATACCATTAATGTATGTTGAAGGAACCAGCTTCCCCTTGGAAGGTGTTGCAGCCTTGCTGAAATTGTTTGGCTGTTTTGCTGTCCTAAGTGATTGGAATTATGAATATGATCATTTGCATCCATCCAGATGAACAGTTCAGGAGAGTAAACTGTGTTGAAGTAGTTAATTAATAAATGATGACACTAAGCTGCTTCAATCATATTGGTATTGCTTAGTATGTTTTTTCCATGAGGAAGAATGTTTATAGCATCCCCTTCCTGTGGGAAAATAGTAAAATATTCTTCATATTGTCTTAAAAATTTAACAATAATAAATTCTGTTTTAAAATCTGTTACTGTCAGAAATACATGAGTGTTAGGAAATTAAGCAATTGTTTCACAAAGTGGAAATAAAATAATTTCACACAGCAAGGTTTTGACTGGGTACTAAGGTAGGTGATGTTACAGGAATGGTATTAGCATTTTCTACTTGTCCCAGGTTAAATTTTGTTCTTCATGACAGAGGCACGTTGGGAAGATGTCAAATACACTTTTAGCAAGCTTGGGGTTTTTGCGCAGATGATAAGCTGTACTCTTTAGTTTGCAAAAGACTCTGTTAATTTATAATCACAAAAATTATTGTATGATTTGTGAAAAATTGTGTGCAGCCCCCCAGAAAGCCTGAACCCTTTGATAAACTTCACTCTAGCAGGTCAGCTTAATTAGTGCAAAATATGTTGTAATATGTGTCCCTACCATAGCTAGGTAGCATTAATTCATGTCCAAGTCATCTGCTTAAATTTCATTCAACACTCATGTTTTCCTATGTGTATTTGTCACTTGTGGCCAAAACAGTAGTTCGTGTTTTGAAAATGCACCTCGTGTATCAAAAGCCTGATTTTTGACCTGCTGGAAGCTCCAGCTAGTACCTCATACTGGCAAGTAGTGGAAAGTGGCTGAGAGAAAAGTTATTCCTCTGCCAGGCTTGATAAGGCTTTGTCATAAAAATTTGAAAAACCAGAGAGCCCCATGGAAAATTTGTGTGACCTTGTACCCAAACTTGAAAGCATAATTTTGAATAAGTTAGTTGATATTGAAAAATCATCTGGTTGTAGATTAGAGAAACAATGTGTTTCTTTATGTCAGATGGTGCAAATTTCAAAGCAAATAGAAGCACATTTATTTACACATAATTTCAAATGAAACTGTTAGTGACAAATGTCTCTGAACTATAGATACATTTTATTATTGCCCCATAACGGACTGTGAATCTGTGTAGCTATCCTGTTGTGGAACAGATTAGCTAATATCTCCACTTGAGACTTGCAGTCTGTAACTTGTTAAAACTAAATTTTGTCTTATTTTTTTAACTCCTTAGTGTATTTTATTAAAAAGGTAAACATATCAGTAGAAATAAAGATTTCAAATCAGTGGAATAATGCATTACTTGTAACATTTTCAGGGTTTAAGGTGTTTGTCCAACTCAGATAACCAGTCAGTTCAGTAGAAAAATTTGTATGGGTAAGGTAGGCAAGATACAGGAAAAAGTGAAATATCTTCCAGGGAGAATCAGTTTAATTCTAAACTAAGTTATTAAAAGAAACCATTAACAAGGTAACATCTCTGCTGGGATGTATGTGTCCACTGTCACATCAGCTGGAACTCCTAGAACTCAAAACAGCTGTAGTTGTTCAATTCATAAAGAATTTTCTCAGCTACTTTTTGCCGTGAGACAAGTCAGAGGTGTGACTCGTTTAGTGTAGCTGTAATATTTTGAGCCTTTTCCTGAGCTCCAGCTTATATACTGAGGTCAAACAAAGCCAGTAGCTAAGCAGTCTGGTAAGGGCAACAGCTTTTCCCATCTCATTAAATCCATGCATGTTTGTTTGATCTTATTAGAAAAATGTGCTGACAACTCTACTTTGGGGCTGAACCCTGAGGCTTGATAACTTCATTACTGTTGTGGTTTAACCCCAGCCAGCTCAGGATCACGTTCCCTCAGGACTCTGGGACGCATCTCATCAGGTCCCATAGACTTGTGTATATCCAGGTTCCTCAGGTGGTCATGAACCTGATCTTCCCTTACAGTGGGAGGGGCTTTATCCCCCTGGTCTCCATCCTGCTCCATCGACTCGGGGAGGGGTGAGGAGGGAGGTTACCAGTGAAGAATGAGGCAAAAAAGTTGTTGAGTACCTCAGCCTTCTCCTTGTCGGTTGATACTAGGCCACCATTCTGGTTCATCAAGGGGGGGTACACTTTCTTTGACTTTGATTTTCTGGTTGACGTACCTGTAGAAGCCTTTCTTGTTGTTCTTTGCATCCCTTGCCAAGTTCAGCTCCAACTGCACCTTGGCCCTCCTGACCCCATCCCTACACAACCGGGCAGTGTCCCTATACTCTTCCTAGGATACCTGTCCTTGCTTCCGCTGCCTGTGCAGCTCCCTCTTGCTCTTCAGTTTGACCAGCATGTCTTGACTCAGCCATGCTGGTCTCTTCCCTTCCTTGCCTGATTTCTTACACCTGAGAACTGAGAGCTCTTGCGCTGTATGGGATGGCTGTATGGGATGCGTCCTTAAAGATCTGCCAGCTGTCTTCTGTTCCCTTGTCCCTGAGGACTGTTTCCCAGGGGGTCCTGCTGATTAACTCCTTGAAGAGCTGGAAGTCTGCTTTCCTAAAATTTAGGGTCCTGTCTATACTCCTTGCTTTCCCGTATCCCTCAGGAGTGTGAACTCCACCAATGCGTAATCACTGCAGCCCAGGCTGCCTCCAATCTTGACGTCACCGATGAGCTCACTTGCATTGGTGACCATCAGGTCTAGTATTGCATCCCCTCGGGTAGGGCTGTCTATTACCTGGCTCAAGAAGTTATCCTCAGCGTATTGTATTGCCTCAGTTATTATTGTATTAACTTAGATTTATTCATGTGGCTATTCTTCAAAGATAAATTTCTGTATAGTTCAGACATTTTTAGGGGTGGGAGAAAATCCTGCTGAGAGGCAGGAAGAGCTTTGATTTTTTGCCAAAATGAAATAAAAGCCCTGGAAAATGATTTCTTGGTGACATACTTGATAATTGCTCTCTCATTGTAGATGGGATGAAGGAGTTGTTTTGGGTCTGGAGGGTGGCTGTGAGAATTCTCTGATTTCCTCTTGGGCTCCGAGTTTAAAATAGCATTTGATCATTTTCATTGTTTATATGGAATTCAGGTTGCCCAGAGCAAGAAATCTGGTGTTTCCAGGACTGTGCTATGCACCATCTCTGCTATAGCATCAACCACATTTTTGGCAGAAAATTATTACAGTTAGGAGTATTTGGCTGTTTCTGATCTTTATCTTGGCTGTGGTCTGGATTTTCTTCTGATTACATAGAATTCCATGGAGGAAAAAAACCCATCTACATCTGAGGCTGAGAAGAGGACTGGTGTTCAGCCTTCTCTACCCTTTCAAAGACATTCATCCACACTTATTTGGATGCATTCTGACTTTGTCTTGGTTTATCAGTGGGAGTTAGCGGTGCTAAGGCAAAATAGGCTATGGCTTTGAACCAGGTAAGGCGTATAGAAGAGATAAGGCATTTGCCCCAAATGGTTTTGGAGGGGGCAGTGTTTGTCCCAGGGGCTGGCTTTGCAGTTAGCAGCGTCTTAGGCTTCATTTTTTTGTTTATTTGTTTGTTTTCTCCTGGTTAGTCATTTTACTGTTTAAAAAAGTTCTGATTCAACTTGGTATTATTACAGGATGACCATATTTTAGATCTGAGGTAGCCTGATCTTTTTTTTCCTTAGCAGTAAACTGACTTACAAGATTTTTGTCGATCACCGTCATTTATTCTTGTATACACAAGTGACTCATTATACCATGCAGTCAGTGTGAGAGCTTCTAATGATTTGGCAAGAAGCCACCTCATCACCACGGCATTACAGAGTCTTATTGTAAATACCAGTCAATCTCTACCTTGTAACCTTCAATAGACACTTGGAATTCAAACTGATGTTCTCATGCATTGTTGGTAAAGTTGAACAGGATGGAAAATTAAGCAGCCTTGTGTAGTTGTAGGAGGGATGAGGATGTTTATTTTGTTCTGCACAAAACTGTGATACTATCATTTGTACATTTGTTCTTGCACCTCTACAATAGCAAAAATGCATGATTTGTTTCATAACGTAAGAAAAAAAATCTTTTTTCTTGGAATTCTTACCTCTTGGAAGTAGGAAGACAGCAGAACAGTGCTGACTGAGTACAGTTCAATTAATTTTACAAATATTCGTTCAGGAGCACTTGCCAAAGAGCCTTAAATCAGGTAGAAAAGTGGTCAAATTCCAAATTTAAAAAATGTCGAATGAAAGAGCAATGTATAGGACAATGACTGGATAAGGGATGCACCCTTTCCCTCCTGTCTGTATCTCAGCACCTTGGGACTTGCAGGGTTTTTGCCAAATTTAGGCAAATAGGTACCCTAAAAGTGTGGTCTCCTAGAGGTCATAGGGAAATTATTTTATCTTTTTTCTTAAGAAGCTGGAGCTTCTCATTATGCACATTTCACAAGAACCCATGGGTTTGCTGTGCTACAGCTCCCTCAAGTGGTAACGTAATTTCCCATTTGGAATTGCAGCTTGGTTTCTGTGAAATACTTGCTTTCTCTTTGGAAAGTTTTGAGGCTTCCCCCAACTTCCTCTTTGTTCTTTTTTTCCTTCCCCCCCATGTTGGACATCATGAACAGGTACTTAGGACTGTGAGGTTTTCAGAGAAGTAGAGCTGTGGGTTAAAGGGTTATAATTGTGGTCTTTGTTCTGCAGCTGACCTATTGAACCAGCTTGGACCGGTTATTTCACCCTGTAAGCCTCACATTTCTCATCTGAGAACTAGAGAGAACACTAAATATTTGTAGACTACCTACCTAGAGTTGTTTTAAACTATTATTTCTCTAATTTTTTTGAAATAACTCTTATTTCAATCAATGATTTTGCTTATCTGACGTAGCAGAAAACTCAAAAAATCCCTTGTCAGTGGGCAGTCAGAGATCTGGCAGCTGTCATGAGTATCACAGACTTCCACTATTCTTTCTACAAAGCAACAAAATAAACCATACCTGTTCGTGGAGGTTTTGCCATCATTCCACAAACAGCAAAACCCTGATTTACAGCAGAAACATCAGAGTTCAACAGGAGTCTGAGCACGAAAGAGCTCATGCTTGCTACTCTTAGGTTTCCAGTGACCTTTGGCTAGAAAATACACTCCAGTATTACCACTGCATCAGTAATTTCTTGTTTCTCCCTATAAGTACATGAAAAACATGTTTTCTGCAGTTGTCTGAGGAAATCATGTTGTGCCTTGATTAGAGAAGCAGAAGAGGTCCTTGACAACCAGACTTAATACGAAATGCTACACAGGATTCCCAGTATTAAAGAAAAGCTCTGCCTCATTCTTTGAAGGAAGCCAGTAGTAGTAAAATGAACCATTTCATAACCTTGTATCTTCTTCATAAGTTCAGGAATCTGTTTAATTTCTGACTGTGGAAACTAATGGTCTCTGTCAGCCTTGGTGATAAATCTAGTCCTTGCTTGACTTACAGGGCAACAAATGCACATACAACTTTTTTTTTTTTCACCACATTGCCTTTTAATTTGGAAGCTGAGATAAAATTTATGATTGAGTAGTTAGCGTAGTATTTCAGACGTATGTATTACTTTTCATCTGGAAAAATCTTAAAGTCCTTTGCAAACTAGGTACCTGCAACAAAGCTAGTGCCATTCCAAGAATGCTTTCCCCACAGAAACCTCTCTGTTGTCACTGATAGAAGACATGTTTACTACCTTTACTGAGTGGTTTCTCTGCTGGCTGTTTCTTGTGCTTCTGCCAGTTACCAGTGAATGTCCCACTCCATTGAAGCAAATAATTATGGATTTGGTTCTGTTCTTGTCATGTATTTTTGATGATTTATTTTTTTCTGTTACTTTTACCTAGCTTTGCTTAGTAAGTTTGAAGGGAGTCACTTAGTCTTACCTCTTTGCTATATGTTGCACATGTTGAGGAAAGCATTCCCTTAGAAGTGATTGTTCTGACTTAAATGTGAGTAGTCTGTTAGGTGGTTGAATTTCCAAAATTATTTTAAAACCATTGTTCATATTTTGATGTCCATATTCTGTTTTAAGTTTGCTTATTTAACTGCTGCCATAACATTTATGTACTTGAATGTAACATTGCATAAACTTGAAAAAGTCAATACATGACTAAGATGATCTTAAAATTTCTGATGATTTAATTTATTGTCTTCGCGGAAAAAGTCCTAAGGTAGAACATATATACTGCATTTAATCCAATCTAAACCAGCCATTTATATATCTGGTAGAGCGCTAAAAAAAATCCAAACCAGGTTGTCTTAGATCTGCCTATTAGAAAAAAAGCATCCTAGTGTGGGGTGACGAGTTAGCGTATGTCAGCTCCTTCTCAGTAGCTGTAGGTGTCTGGTAAGTGTAAGGTAATTTACTATGAGTGTGTGGCAGAATGGCTTTGTTCTCACTGCAGATGCCAACGCGTGGGCTCCAGCTCCCCTCAGAGGCTTTTTGGCAGTCACCCCAGCTGCCAGTGCCCACTCATAGCTGTGCAGCCGAAGGAGTCTTTCTCAGCCATATAATTTTCATTGTGAGACTGGCCACAGGAAAGAGCATGTATTCACCTTGCCACCCTGGTGGGCTGCCTGGGGTCGGGTGGATAACAATGAGCAAGGACCAATGCCATAAAGCAGATGATATCTATGGACTTAATGCACCATTTCTTATGTATGGATCCTCGCGCTGCAATATTAGAGAGGAAGCCTTCTATGAAGCATAGTCCTCAGTGAAAGATCAAAATACCTCACCTTTGTCTCAGGGTAAAAGTATATGCATGGACAAATTACCAGCAGAGCACTTTGTGCGTAGTAATTTCTTTGCATGTCCATTGCTAAATAGTGAGAATTCATGAAGTCATCTTATATTTGGATAAGTATATTTTATGGTATGTGTAGCATAATACAATACATACATAGATATGTACTAGAACTGAAGAAAATTACATTTGAAGTGGAGTATGTTGGAAGGAGCAGAACTGATTTAAGGCATAGGGCAATCATACTGGTTGAGCATATGACTGTGTCACCAACTCTGCCCTAGATGGCACGAAAAACAGCAAATGCCAGCAGATCATAATTTTCTAATGTCAGCTACTTAGTGTTCGGGAGACAGGGAACCACCTGCTGTAGTGAGGGCTGCCCTACCTCTTTCTACTCTCACAGCTTCTGCGTGTTCCTGCTGCAGAACAGATGAGCGAGGATGCGATTATATGTGCCTCTCAGTATGAGGATACGTAGACTTCAACATAAGTATTTGAAAAATGCATCCTGTTCCTCTGATTCTGAGACTTCTTGAGTAGTCAATTGGTTTCCGTAATAGCCATTACTGAGGTTTTGCAGGATTTCAAAATGTCAGACAAGAATGAGTTGTTTAAATACAGGTTAAGTGAATGCAGAGATCATTCACTGTGGAGGTCAGGTTGGTCTGTGGTTCAGGATTATAGAGACAGATGCAGGTTTATGCTCGCTCTGTCTGTCTCTGTCCTTTTCTTGTGTGGAGCTCTGAGGCCCCTATCTAAAGTTCGAACTTCTCTGTCATGCAGAGAACAAGTTAGCTGGGCTGGTGGTCATAGAAAGCAACAGAGTGCAAAATACCCAGCTGTATCACTTGTCCCTCCACTCCCCCCATTCTCAGGAGATTTCATCACGGAAACAATGACGGTGCAAGAAATCTGCTTATGAGTTCCTTTAAACGTGGACAATGTGTAGCTTGCCTTGTGTCAGTCTCGGGCAGGTGACTTTGTCTAGAGTAGAATCAGGAGGTATGAACTTCAGACAAAACACTGGTTTTGTGCACAAATTTAAAGACTAACTCCTAAGAAAAGAGGAACACTTAACACTCACAACACACCATTCAATTCTGCCTTCTACATTTAATTCTCCTTTTCAGCAAACAGGAGAATAACGTCAGCAGTATTAACTCTTTTTGCGTGTAAATTTGCAAATAGCAATGCATTGAGCATTTTTGGTCAAAGTGCTTGATAAAAAGGAATCAAAAGGAAATCTTATTCAGGTCATGAGACTCTGCATTCTGAAATCCCCTTTTTCTTGTCATTTAATCCATCAGGATATATGGGAGCATGCTTTAATAATGCTACAGATGTAAGAAAATAGGTACTTTTTAGGATATACAGGGATGTGTCTTTAGCATTTAAGAATTTCCGAAAATAGCAATTATGAGTTTGTAGATGTCACTGTTTTGAACCTGTTCTGCAGGTGTCACTATTTTTGAGCTGCTCTGCCTTGATGATCAAACTGTAATATGATGCCAGAACTAGCAAGGGAAAGGGCAGCAGTGAGGACCTCAGTTGAAAGTTTCTAGTCCAACTTGCTTCTCTGTTAGCAGCTATAGAGAGGAACTTTTGGAAGGATATAACATGTGATCTCTTCCATAGCAAGTGAAAGGTCATGTAGGAACCAGAATGGCATTTTGGGCTTAAGATGCACTTACGTCAGGCTCACTTAAACTTGCTGCAGAGTAGCCCCAAACCTTTGATAAAATGCGTTCAGCTACTTACTGTTTAGTAATTAAAGAAATCCCGAGTATCATGTTATGGTGACATATAAAAGTTCCTGAAAAGGCCTGAAAACTCTGACAGCTCCACCAGGTGCTTGAAAAAGTCATTTAGATCAGTGGGTTTTGGCCAGATACCATGCCCAAATTAGATGGTTAATTTTATTCTTTTGAACTAACAAAGGCTTGAGGAAAAAACTCTGAAATGAAAAAAACAACTCATCTGTCTGCTGTAGAAGTTAATATTAACTAAAACAATGTGAGTGTGCAAGTTTTCTTAAGCTTTCTAACTGTATGTTTTATGCGTCATTCTTAATGCATATATCTAATTTCTGCATGTAGCCTGTATAATGGAGAGTCATTGATACAACATACACAGGACACTGGCAAAACCAAACAAATCTGTGAAAAACATAGCTGTGCTACACATTGCTCCCTACTCCAAATTAGTCTTCTAATGCCAAAACCTATATATTTGATTTTAACTAAAGGGTTTGTTATGAGAAACCAAGTGGAAACTTGCAGATTTTATTAAAAACAAAACATTTTATTAAAAACAGATAGCCAAACAGCTCAGTATTTATTGTAAGGATTTGTGGAAGAATCTTGGTAAGTTAGGGTATAGTTGCAGGAATGACTGATTTAAAAAATAAAAGCAAAACAAAACAAACACACAACCCCCACAAACCAGCAACCAAAAAAGCACCTTACAATGTGGAGTTTGTGGTCCCACTTTGATTCTTCTGTTATTCTGTACCATTGGAACCCGTACTGAGTTAATTTGTAGTCAGATGCTTGAAAACTGTGAAAAATGGAAAAAGAGGTTTAAATACAGGTTCCCAAAAGTTGAGACGTAAGTCAGTTTCTCAGAGGAGGGTTATTTTGCATATGTATTTTGGAGAGATGACAGCAATGATCTCCCTGGGTTTGGAGTCTTGCAGTAAATTTCCATGTCATTGCAACTTTCAGATTAAATTAGTGCAGTGTTTACTTACAAATCTGCCTTGGGAGGTTATCGGGAAGGCATTACAGAATGTATTCAGCAATATGAGATCATTATGTTATTCAAGTACCTGTTATAGCAGAAGGTTCCAGACATGGTTTGTAACAGATTTTAAATTAATGTGATAGAAAAAGAAACTGATTTTCCAAACCCAGCATTCTTACTAAATTCAGTTTGTTGACACCAATACTGTAAAAACCCTACTAATACTTACACTGTTTCTCTGTATGTGCGAGGAAGGGCAGATACGTTGCCTATAAAGCCTCCGTTTTATTTTTTGAAAAGCGTATAATTTGACAACAGTGTCTAGATTTTAAACATCAACAGGTGATGATCTGGTGCTTTTGGTGAAAAGTGCTGAATTTCAGAACTCGTTGCTTCTTGGAGGTCCAATGGTACTAGAGTCTACTGATGCGCAAACACCGCCAAGTCAGTGTCTGTAATGTCATACAGCAGAGTGGTTGTGTAGTTACCTGCCGTCTTGTAGTAGCTGAGAATCTCCCTGTGAACTTCCGTTGTGGTGTGCATGCGTAGGAAAACCAAGTATGACAAATATTTCTATTATGCTAGTTAGTATCTTTGTTAGTATGGTTTTCAGCAAAACACTGTGCTTTTCCTTAAAAATTAGTGTCATACCCTAGTTTTTAAATTGTTAACCCTACCCCAGCAGAAGTCCCTGTGGGCTCTCCTTTCCGCCAGTATTTTCCCTACATGAGTTAGACTAGCATGCCCCCTTGCATTTTTCCAGGACCCAGGCTCCTCTGCATTTTGCATTTGCTCCACTAACTCTACTGTACACCATTTCAAGAAAAAGCTGGCAAACCCAGTGATGTATACAAATTAAATAGTGTGAAATAACAGAAAATAAAAAGAAAACCTTGTGAGACTATACAGAAAATGAATTAATGTCATAACTGCAATAAATATGATAAACATTTTTTCGCTTTCAGGTTTAAAAATGTCTGACCAGAAAAATATCGTACACAGAGCGCACTGTATTGAAAAGCTACTGTCTGAGAACAATTTCCAAGATATTGAGAATCATCTTAAAGAACTTGAAGATGTTGATATGACTATAGAATATCTTCAGGGAACAGAAGTTGCCAAGGCTGTATACAGAGTACTCAAGAGCTGCCCTTCAGCCGAGTTGAAAAAGAAAGCAAAGCAGTTGTTATCAAGATGGAAAGCGCTTTATAGGAATAACTGTGTTCAGTCAATGCAAATTAAAAAGTCAGTTTCTGTGTATGTGAAAGAGGAAATTGAACAACTCGCTGTGGTTCCTAGAGGGCAGGCGCTGTCTGAAGGACCATGTCAGCAGGAGGCATTAGAAGCTGCTACTTCTAAAACTTTGGTCCCATCGCAAGCTGTTAAAAATGTGGTACGTGACAACACAGAAGGCAGCATGAATCAGCTTTCTTCTTCTGAGGAACAACACATTGATAATGAAGATTCTAAACCTCTTGTTAACGAAGCAAGTCTGCAGCAGGATCCCATGAGAGCTCTGAGGTGTAAATGTACGGATCTTCTTTATAAAGCTTTGACTGGTTCTGCCAGTGACGAAGAGGAAACTGATAAATGGCTAGAGCTATCTAAAGTAATCGAAGAACATATTTTTGCTCTTCATGCTCAAAATGACAAAAAGTATAGAAATTGCATCAGAAGCAAAATTGCTAACCTGAAGAACCCGAAAAGTTGCCACTTAAAACATAACCTTTTTTCAGGGACGTTGAGTCCAAAGGCTTTTGCTGAGATGACAGTGATGGAAATGGCCAGCAATGAACTGAAACAGCTCAGGGCTCTGTACACACAATCATCTGTTCAGGAACATCAGCTTCCACAAGTTATTAATGGCACACAGACAAACAAAATAAAATGTAGGCGCTGTGAAAAATTTAACTGCACTGTCACTATGATCGCCAGAGGAACTCTCTTTCTTCCAGGTTGGGTACGAAACACAAATGCAGATGAACAAATGTTGACTTACGTTGTTTGTAATGAATGTGGAGAACAGTGGTATCACAGCAGATGGATTTGTTTGTAACACTGTCCCTCTTTAATAAGTGGTTTAGAAACATAGATCTGAGAAGGTATCTCTGTTGAAACTGAATAATTTAATATTTTGTATTGATATTATGTAGATGCTGCCACTAAAAAGTTGCAAAATCAGTTTTAAAAAATTGCTAAGTTATTTTTGAAGATGGCTTGAATAAATCTACATGTTATAAGTAATGTCAGTATGTAAAGAAACGACAGAAAAAAAGGGACAAATGGTAACACTGTATCCGAGAGAGGAATATTCACGAGTAAATCCATTAAAAATATTCCAAGTGCTGCAATTTTTTTTCCCCAAGGTACTCAGTACTTGGAATTTTCATTATCTTCAACGGGAGTTCATTCACATACTTGCGTGCATTGCAGAATGTTCAGCATGGATTCACTCCTTAATTAAAACTTTTACAAGTAAGCGTTAGATTATTAAGCTGGTTTGAGAGGTAATGTCTAAAATGAAAAATAGAGTGTAAAAGGGGGAGAAGGCAGGTAGCAGATGAAAGCAAAAATGAAATTCTGCTTTAGCTTTTTATAGCTATTGGGAGGAAAACAGGAGTTCTAACAATCTATCAGTCTGCAGTTCTGATTTGCAATGCAAGATGGTGTGTCCTGCAACTGCTAAGAAACTCATGCAGGATCAGACAATGGTTCATTTCAGAGAATTATGTAAATACATTATTAAATTCATTTAATAAATAAAGGCATGAAGTTAATCGCTTTCTGAATGGATAACGTCTCTTGAAGTGTCCTGAACTGAGCAAATTAATGTTTTTATATAATGCAGGTTACCCAGAAAAAAAAAATTAATAGAAGGAAGTCTAACAGCTAAAGTTAAACATGTTTTTGTTTGAGTCAACAGAATTCTCACTGGCTGTATACTAGAAGCAGTTATTTATAAAAAATATCACTTTAGTGTTCTCACTTAAGTAATAGCCCTGGTTTGGGTTTGGGTTTGGTTTTTTTCTGGAGAACTTAAAATTACTTTGAAATCAGCTATCTGAATACTTTGAATGGAGTATATATCAGAAGTCAGGGAGATGTTTCTTTTCTGAACTGGGAGAACCACCTGAGTCCGGGTATCTTTCACAGCTGTCTGTTGGTCTGTAGAAGACTATGCTCATACTGTGTGTCCCTGTTTTGGTTTCTCCACTGGTTTTGAGTTACTGTAAATGTTTAAATGAGAGGAAATGGGTCGTGCATTGAGTCCTAATTTTCTAAGCACACCAATGTGTCAACTCACAGCCCTAAGGAAATGCAGTGAAGAATAAGTCTGCCCTGCCTGAGAGGTTAGGTTCTTGCAGCAAAGCAGTCGTACTGTCTGGAAATATAACCTTCATAACGAGTTTCCCTGGTGGAGTACAGACGAGATGGTGAAATGGGTCAATAAATTGCTAAAGTCATGCTTTAGGCACAAAGTGTTTTGTTTCACCCTATTGTATAAACACAATAAACCTGCGTACTTGGCATTAATGGAGATATCATTTTACAAATGTGCAAGAGGCATTTTGCAATTCAAGGCTAAAATGCATCAGCTGAGCAGAGAAACCTGGTTAGTGTTTGCTGGAGGATTTAAGGACAGTCCTGCACCCATCTAGCTGTAACGCAGCTGTGGCTGGTCAGCTTCTCTGGGCTAAGGCACTGCCCTGGAGCTTGCAAGCCACATGGCCTGTCAGAAAGAGGAGGAGTTAGGGGCATGAGATGAGAAAATGGTGTTGGTGAACTAAAAGCCAGCCAGGACTAAAAATAAAACAGAAGACAGGCCTTTATCTGTATATGGCAAAAACAGTGTGTAACCTCATGTTACAGAGCGGCACTTACTATTATTCTACTGGAAAAAACCAAGAAAAATCTTTTCCGTTCTGTGAAGTGTTAACGGTTAACTTTCAGTGGTGTGATTTACTGTGGCATTACCTAGACGTTTATCATGTGAAAATGTGTGTTCTAGTGGAATTGCACTGATGTAAAACAAATATTAAAGCACTAGGCCAGACCCCCAGTGTTCAACTGCGTAACCTATCAGTTAACGTCAGGCCTTCCTTCCTCACCCTTACGTGTGCTGGAATTGATGCTTACAAGTAGTCCTGCTTGTTTAAGTGGAAGTAATTCTGTGCAAAGTATTATTTTTATCTTTCAATAAAACCATAGGAAAGCAAACACTTCTGTGTTACTGGTTCACAGTAAGCATGGAGTTGTGTGATGTCGTGTTGGAGGTCATAGCCCTGCTGAGGAGACCTCTATGCCAGTACTGTGCTGTGTCAGAACGCCGTGTAGCAGACTTTATTTTAGCTGTGAACAATAATTTCTGCCTGCAGATGGTCTTGAAGCCATTCCAGGAATGTGCAGCTTATCCAAATTTTGTCTTGGCGAAGGGAAGTGTTACAAGGCATGGACGGTGGTTTTGACAGAATATATTTCAGGGGTAAAATTTGTAGCCATAATACTGACTACCTTTGTGACATAATGTGTAACATCATTTTCTTTTGAACTGCCCATCATTAAATGTATAGCGCTAAGCCATATGCCCCAGCATGTCTGGGATTTTCTACAGATCCATATTTACTGAGCAACTAAGAAGCATAAACAGCGGATATCTTAAAATTTTTCAAATCATTGAGCAAGCCTGCCTCACTGCAGAACTGAGTGAGCCGTACCTGCAGCAGCAAGAGGGTCATTTGTTTCTAGCCTTTCACATCTTGCCCTTTCTTCAAAGATGTGGAAATAACAAAATCCAGTTACTACCAACTGCAGTTTATGGTATAGAAACAACTGTCAATAACTACAGATAGTCAAAAAATGGATTATAACTGTCCCCTTTTACAACTGTCCCTTAACTTTCTTCAGTCTGTTTCAAACCCAGAGCAGTCAGAACTCTTAGGGCAAGTCCTTGGTACCCTCACAGCTGTAAACTCGGCATTTTAAAATAGTTTTCCGTGTTAATACATTGTGAGCAGGCATTCCTCCATTGCCTGCCTTCCCAATAATAACTGAACCTGAGAGCTGGCTTTGTAACAAATCCAGTTAAAGCTAGACGTTACAAGATCAGAATATATTTGTAAATTTTGTGAAATCCAGTAATCGTGAAAAGAATTTCTGTTCCTATTGAAAGAGATGGAGTCCTTACCTTTATTCAGGAGTTACCTAGTCTAAGCTGCTAGCTGCTGGTTCCACGCGCACACAGTTGCTAGGTTGTCAGCATTACCTAAAAGCCAGGCACAAAATACACTCCTGCTTGCCCAGATAGTAGGCTGGGACAAGGAGGAGATCTGGGAATACTGGCAGGAAGGAGCAGGAAGTATTCTGAGGCAGGGAGGGGGAACTGGGCCCATTGTAAGTATGCTGAGGGTGCAAATCTATAGGAAATGAGGCTTTGCTGTTCCAGGGCTGGTGAAAAAGCTCATCTGGGTTGGGTTTCACTTTATGCCTAGTTCATGCCGATAAGCACGCTGCCTGCAACTTCACATTTAACAACCATGAATTATCATATTACCTTCTTGATCATCTTATTTTTACCTAACACAGTTCATTACCACTTTGGCCATTTTTCCATCTGTGTCTGTATCCAATCCTCGTTACTTGAAAGGTTTAGTAGAAAGCAGATGGTATGTGGTGTCATGTGCCGCTATGTATCAGAATACTGTACAGACATGAAGTGCCAAATACGAGAGACGGTCATTCAGGTAAATCATTGCTCATATTTAAAAAGGTGTGGTCATAGTTTCACTAAGCGAAGTACTGCTCCAGGCTGCAGTTTGTCAATAGGTTATGTTGTCCCTACCCAGATTGTGTAACTGCACAGGCTTAAAATGTTTTACTGGATAAGATTGTATGCCTTGGCTCAAAAAGGCTCTAAAAAGTCAACTTGCAACTCCACAGCGTATGCGCCAGCGGGAGGGTCTAGGTTACTGGAGTACAGGGAGTATCAGAGTCCAGAAACAAGAATAAAAGGAAAGCTTTGAAAAGTGAGATTCTTTTATGTTGTTGAAGTTATCTTTTTTCAGGTTGTTCCAGATGGGAAAAAGATCTCAACTTTTTTAAGCAGAGACAATTGATTCTGGTACGATGTTTGGCGTATCCATGATGCTACTCCACAAAGGAGCTTGACATTAGAGGTGATCCACACAGACGTAGGACAAATGTATGCTGAATAAGCCTGAAATCTGTATTTGTTTTCACTGGGTTTTCCAGAGGTGCTGTAAATTTAGCTGCTTCTTGAATACTAAGATTTAATAGTAGCAATAAGGTCTTAAAAGTAGATTGCACTCAAAGCTCAAGCAGCCTGTAGCTGCAGAACTTGTAATACGTGTCTTAAGAAGATGAAAAGCAAAGATACTATTCTGAGAAGTGCTCTATTAATTGGAGTCCGTGTTGCTCCCTTAACACCAGTGACAAAACTCCTTCTGGTCCCTGGAGATCCACTGCCGGATCCATTTAATTTTGTTCCATTGAGGGTCTTTTGTATCTCCCTCATAACCCTCTTACTGTAGAGCTCTTCTCAGGCAAGAGCTCAGCTGCCATTTGTTGTTCATAAGTCTTTCTTCCTTTACAGGCCAAATGGAATTTTGTGCTGTTTATTGTTTCTTTAAAACGTATTTCTTTCAGTCTGCTGTGCTATGTACATTTGTTACTAAAGCCAAGAACTGCAACTCCTTTAAACAAAAAAATAACAGCTCATTTTCTGGCAAAAAGAAAAGTTACCTGGTAACAGGCTCTGGTAAAGGAGCAAACATGTTGAATTACAGTCCTTCAGGGAATCGTCAGGTTGTAATGGCCCAGTTCATTGAGTGCCTGGAAGATAAGGAAAGAAACAAGAGCACTTTCATAATTTCTTGGATTGCTTGGGGGCTGGCTTGCTGCATTCTGGTATTAGCAGAGCCATAAAGGCAGATGACATCACATCCCCTTATTTTGTACTGCTGTAATTCAGCCAGGAGGTGACAAAGTCATGTTTTATTGAGACCGTGTCATCACTTGCCAGCATAGGACAAAGTCTCCTTGCAGCTACAGATAGTAAAAAGCATTATTCACAAGCTCTATTATGTGAGACCTTTGCTGATACGGAACTTTCTCATAGACACACACAAAAAATTGCCCTCTATTTGCCATTGGGATGTTATTCGTGCCGTTTGCTAGCACGTGACATAACAATTATCTCTTCATGAATTAAACTCTCAATAAAATCGTTGAGGTGCAAGGTCAGCTTTGAGATGAATGTGCACATCAGGGAGCACCAAGGGTGGGTTGCTGCGCAAGAGCAGGGACCCAGGAGCAGAGGGTGAGTGACAAGGTGTGCGGGGACAGGGACTTCCGTGAAAAGGGTCGCCATCCCGCAGCACCCAAACCAGAAGAGCAAGGCAGACGCGGTGACAGTAATCAGCCAAAACTCCAGTGAGCACCAGACAAGCCGGCGGGGAGGAGGCCATGCCGAGGTGGAGCAGGGTGTCGAATCCGGGTTGGGGCACGAGGTGGGGCAGGGCCTGAGCCGAAATGTGGCTCCCACTGGCAGGAGGACCCTGAGATGGCTGTCCCCACCGGCACTGCCCCAGCCCTGCTCGCCACCACCACGCCGGTCAGGCAGCAGCCTTGGGCAGGGGCAGGGCCCACAGCACCCACCGACAGGACCCTGTGCTATCTGCACAATTTAATAGGAGAGTGATTTTGGTGTACGTGTTTCAAACCACATCTTAGCTGGGCATTTTCTTCTGTCTGTTCTTAAGAACTGGCAGGTATATTTCATGTGACCAGCCCTATCAGTGGCATGTTTTGTTCTACAGTTTTTAATCATTCTACAGCAACCTTTGGTTTTGTTACATACATGAGTAATAGTAACAGGGTGGACACAAAGGAAAAGGGCCTTCAGTTCCTGATCCTCAAGCTCGCATGCCTGTGTCTTAAACGTAAGAATAACTCTATTGATACTCCATTATGCCTATAAAATCATAAGTGTAATAGGCCAGGGTTACAGCATGGTCCTTTTCTATTTTATTTTATGTTCCCACGTAAAAGAAATAAAACCACATCTTATCTCAGAAGTTTAGGAATTTTGTTTCTAACTAGAATTTTAAAAATTTGAGGGACCTAGACAAGCTCGAGAACTAGGCCCATGTGAACCTCACAAGGTTCAATGAGGCCAAGTGCCAGGTCCTGCACCTGGGTCGGGGCAATCCCAAATGCAAATACAGGCTGGGGGATGAAGGGATTGAGAGCAGCCCTGTGGAGAAGGACTTGGGGGTGCTGGTGGACAAAAAGCTGGACATGAGCCAGCAACGTGCGCTCACAGCCCAGAAAGCCAACCGTATCCTGGGCTGCATCAAAAGCAGCGTGGCCAGCGGGTCGAGGGAGGTGATTCTGCCCCTCTGCTCTGCTCTGGCGAGACCCCACCTGCAGTGCTGCGTCCAGCTCTGGAGCCCTCAGCACAGGAAGGACATGGACCTGTTGGAGTGGGTCCAGAGGAGGCCACAAAGATGATCTGAGAGCTGGAGCACCTCTCCTGCAAGGACAGGCTGAGAGAGTTGGGGTTGTTCAGCCTGGAGAAGAGAAGGCTGCGGGGAGACCTTATTGCAGCCTTTCAGTACTTAAAGGGGGCTTATAAGAAAGATGGGGACAAACTTTTTAGAAAGGCCTGTTACAATAGGACAAGGGGTAATGGTTTTAAACTAAAAGAGCATAGATTTAGACTAGATATAAGGAAGAAATTTTTTTTACAATGAGGGTGGGTGAAACACTGGAACAGGTTGCCCAAAGAAGTTGTGGAGGCCCCATCCCTGGAAACATTCAAGGTCAGGCTGTATGGGGCTCCGAGCAACCTGATTGTGTTGGGGATGTCCCTGCTCACTGCAGGGGGGTTGGACTAGATGACCTTTAAAAGTCCTTTCCAACCTAAACTATTCTGTGATTCTATGATTCTAAATTTCCTTAAATGTATCCAAGTGTCTGAGAAACAAGTGTTGTCTCAAAAAAAAAAAATAAAAATCGTAGGTTCATCCCAGAAGGTATCAAATGCAAAATAGAGTAATTATTTCCTCCACTTCTAAATGTAGGGATTTTTTTCTTTCCAAGACACAAAATAATTGCATAACTGATCAGAACTTACGTCTCAGAATTGCCATCTTTTAAAGAGGCCATTTTTCTACCCCTCCAGCACTTACTTTTATTTTACTTTAGCACTGGATGAAAGCAGATCCCAGGAAAAAAGTACTTAAAAAAATTCAGTGTGGCTTTGTTAAATGAGAATGGGTCTAGTATCATCAGCTTTGCCTCTAGCATGGACTGCCTTTTAATAAACCAGTACGAGACGTTTCCTTTTGATGATACTGAGATCTTGTTTTCCATACCTTGGGCCGTGTTGTAAATCTGATCCAAAACAAGATGACTCTGCAAGTGGCAATTCCGGTCCGATTGCATCTCTCTCATGATCGGAGGCATGTGATGACTGCTCAACCAAATGGCTGTATTTCAAATGCTCTTCCCTTACGCCTGTCATCGCCTATTTCTCTTGATGATATGGGAACCTCTTTAAATACACTTAAATAATTTCTGCCCTTTTCATTTGAATTATGTTTTGCCCTATCCTTGTGATGAGTTGCAAAAGCGCAGAAAAGACTCTATCACCAGCTTCTTTAGGTTTTTTTCCTGTAATCTTGTTTAAACAATCAAGTGGATGTTATTCTGAATTACTAAAGAAAAAAAGTGTCTGACTACTCTTTCTGAATAGCGTACTTTGGATTTTGGTTAGTTCCTTCATTGACACATGTATATTTTTCAATGCCTCTACCTGTAAAGCGAAGCTGCCTGACAAAGATGAGTTTGCTTACACAGGGCCCTTGATGCGGAGCGCAGTGAGATAATGCCTTTAATCATTGAATCATTAAGGTTGGAAAAGACCTCCAGGATCATCGTCCAACCGATGACCCAACACCCCCGCGTCCCCTAAACCATGCCCCGAAGTGCCACGTCTACACGTTTTTTGAACACCTCCAGGGATGTGACCCCACCACCTCCCAGGGCAGCCTGTTCCAGTGCCTGACCGCTCTTTCACTACAGAAATTTTTCCTAATATTCAATCTAAACCTCCCCGGCTGCAGCTTGAGGCCATTTCCTCACGTCCTGTCGCTTGTTACTTGGGAGAAGAGACCAACCCCCAGCTCACTACCACCTCCTTTCAGGTAGTTGTAGAGAGCGATAAGGTCTCCCCTCAGCCTCCTCTTCTCCAGGCTGAACAACCCCAGTTCCCTCAGCCG
>WEKW01006425.1:115590-135813 GCA_013389905.1 Sula dactylatra
TCTTGATGTGGAGTTAAACGCTCTGCATTTTTGGGTTTTTTATGTTTGGCACTTTTTTGTGTCCAGATGAATTTCTCTTGTTCTTGAGTGATTCAGGACGGGTCTGCTTCCGCCATTTCTTGCATCACCAGTCAAAAGTGGTTATTTGGGAAAGAGACAAGAATAAACATGNCCCTACTTAACCCTCTCTTCCTCCTTTATGTAAAAGCTTGAACATTTTAAAGAAGTTGAAATAGCAAAGATTAAAATGGAGGAGAAAGTGCAGACCCAGAAAGAAATCTCTGAGCTACGTCATGAGTTAGAGAGGACGCATCAAGCAAAGTCTGAAGCCTTGATTTCTCGTGAAAAGAATGCTATTGAGAGGCTTCAGAAACAGCAAGAGGTAAAGTTCCAAGTATTTTTTCCTTAGCCTAGTACAAAATGATTCAGTAAGCTGATTAAACTGTTCTTTTACCTTCAGGAGATTTACCTTCAGATCTTACTTGGCTTATTAATGAAGACTTTGAATTTCCTTTTGTTCTTATGAATAAGGGAACGCGTTTAGCAACCACAAAAATAAGTATGGGTAAATAAGTAGAGCTGGCTGGAAAAGGAACTGCTCTGCAAGCTAGGACTGAAGGTTTTAAATGTAATAAATACTTTTTAATCTGTTTTAATAACTTTGAATTCAGGTCACTGAGATTTTTTTAACAGAAAGTTTATATGACTTTTCACTTTTCTGTTTCCAGAACATAGCTTTTAGTTATACTATAAATTCTTTCAGTTGCTAAGAAAGACTGGAAACTAATTGTAATATATAGTCTGTATGGTACAGATATGCCATTTCTGTATGTCTTTATATGTTGAATATTATTGATAGCCGCTGTCTTTACTATAAACCGTCATCTTGCTTTGTTTCTTTGAACACTTTTTTTGTTGATGAATTACTCTTTTGGGCTGTTAACTCTTGGTGTTTTGCCAGAGTAGTAACAGTTACTGCAGTACACAATAGTCTGTATATATTTCTAAATTGCTTCTCCTGGTTTCTATTACCTTTCAGTTTTTGGAAGAGTAGTTTGCTCGCTGTTCTGTTGCCTGTTTGCGTAGCCACCGCCCTGCTGTCTGCAGTAGACCTTCCTATCCAAATAATTTAGCCATCCACAAATGCTAACCACCTTTCTGCTCTGCTGTGGTGGGTTTTTTTTGTTGTGGTGAGGGATTTTGGGGGGCTTTTTTGTTTTGGGTTTTTTCTCCCCCCCCGATACCACATGATGTTGGTTAACAAAGCAACCACACAGGTCTCTACGACTGACCTCCTTCCCATCTGAAAATGAAACATTTTATCACTACTCTATGAAATGTTTTATGGTTCTGTCCTTAGAAGCTGACAAGAAAACCATCTATTTTACGCTATCAATTTTCTTCTGTGGGCAAGAAATTAATTCAGTAATTGAAAGGATGACTAGATCAGCATATCTGTCAAGCATTATTGGATATTTGGTTGCTCATGTCAGCTTCTGCACTCACTGAAAAGTATATGCCTTCCTTTACCTGGAGACTCTTTTAACAGAAACCAGCAGCTCTATTGAGTTGAGTTATATTTGCATTAAAGGTAGAAGGTCATATAACGCTTTACTAAGATAACTTTATGCCCAGGAAATACAGCTTGACAAACTGCTCTATTTTTTGCACCGGGAACAGCAGCTAAGTCTTTCAGCACCCTCAAGTGCACATGATATGGAAACTTGATATGAGCACCCATAGGGCAAAATAATAATTTCCTTCTTCTTAGGCACTTATTATTTCTTTGGATAGAAACAATGCCTTGTGTGCTATTTTTTTATTCATAAGAACATACGTGACTTTGGGTATTAGTATGTTCATCACTTGGAGGATTCCTTTTACAATTTGTTTGACTTCTGTAAGTTAAACTGAAAAACTGAAAGACTGCTGGTTGACTCAGTTTCATTTTTAAGTCAAGTTTTGTCAGGGGCTTTTGGCATTTCTTTTTTCAATTTTGTTTTTATGAAGAACATACAAAACTATTGTTTCTTAAAAAAATTGGATGTTTGAATGCGTTCTGTAATTTTTTTAAAACAATTTTTCCTTTTACATAAGTTTTAATCAGCGCCATTTCTTAAAAGAAAAGTGTTTGCAGGTAGCCATGTAAAACATTTCTACTCAGAGTAAAAGGAGAATGTGAATGAAAAAATAATTTCTGGATATTATTTCAAATTATGACTATATAAATAATATTTATGTGGAGTAAGACCAATTACTGAAGAAGATCCTTGAAAGTTTGAATGTGTTAAATAGTAGATACTGTATCAAGTGTGAAGTAAATCTAGAGATAATATTTTGTTATTCAGATAGAAGCAAAGGAAGTATATGCTCAGAGACAAAGTCTACTGAAAGATATTGAAGTCATAAGGACCAGAGAGGTGGAGCTGAAGCAAAGAATTGAGGCATTTGAAGTGTAAGTTGCTGAAGGGCATATACAGTGGTATATGATGATGTTGTCCTTTTTTCTGGAAAGCATGTTTAAGGCTGTTGCTGCTTCTATGATGTTGAAATAGATTGTGTATCCCATAAGTTGTTTTGCATTTTGAGCAGTCTCTGTTAGCAGGAATGCCCCACACAAAAAGAAGTTTTGGGTTTTTTGTATTGCTCCTCATCCAACCAAAACAGTGCAGCATCACTTTGGAGGCAAGGAACCAGATGTTTGCTTTGAAGTGCTTAAATTAAAAATAAAAAAACAAACCAAAGAACACAGTATGTAATCCTAACAGTCATAAGGCAGGTATATGATATTTTGCTTCTTTAGTCCTGTTTTGTTCGTTTGTTTGTTTTTAACTTGCCCTTAGTAAGATTGGGTTTTTTTGGTTAAATAAAAAAAATAATTAAACCGTTTTGGGCGGTTCTCAATAGTGCTTAATGTCATTATTTTGACATGTGCTTTTTATAGCAGAATAGGTATCCCGCTAACAAAAACGTGTTGGTTTGGTTTTTTTAACAAACCAGCAGAGGGTGCTGATAGAGTAGCATGCTCAGCACTATCTCCTCTGAAGGCTTTCTGGTGTGGGAAGCTGAGCTAGGGTTAACCCCAGATAGCTGCATAATTGATTGGTACTGGGTTTTAAATAGGGCAGTTTAGTTTGTGTCACCTCTCCTTGTTCTTAATGAATTACAGTGACAGATTCTGATCATAATTTTGAATTGCCACAGTATTCCAAGCAAGCACATTACCCTTTGATGTCTCTAAATGTTATTTTAAAAAAACCTCCAAACCTAAAGTTTTGGCTTTATAACTGGTCATTGTCTGTATATTTATGGATATTTCAGCACTCAGAAACTTCAGGAAGAGAAAAATAAAGCTATTGATGATGCACTTCGACGTCGGGAGGTTGCTGTGAAGAACATAGAGGAGACATATGACCAAAAGCTTAAGACGGAACTCTTGAAGTAAATTTTTCTTTTGTCTCTAATAGGACACATCCTACTTCCTATGAAAACACAATAGTAAATATTATAGGAGTTCCTTTGAAAAGTAACAAAGCAAGGACTTCGAAAATGTGCACTTACGTTTTGTTTTAATCGGCTTGAATTCTTTACGTTATTGCTTAGCTCTTTGCTAGTGAGACAAAATGTTCTGTCAGGTTCAGAAAAAGCCTGCTATAGAAAATAATCCTCTTTTGATTATAGATTATATTATTGTTGTAGTTTTAATTCTGTGTTGTTATCTGGGAGAGAGATATCACATTAGTTTTGTATTTAGAGAATAGGATGTTAAGCAGTATTAGTGACTTCCTTTGACCACAATTAAAAGAACTGACCATTTTATGAATGCAGAAAAGGCATGGAGGGGAAATTAGCATTAAAGAGATGCTATAGCTTTCTTGGGAAAAGGGTGAGAGGCACACTAGCCCATTGTACAGATAGATTGGCTCTTACTTTAACCCCTCCCTGTTTTTGGAGAGGGATTCTCTGTTACAGATCACACTCTTTTATTGACTACCATCTGCTTGAATATGGTTTCAAAGAATTTGCTTTAAAATGCTTTTTGAAAGCGAAAGACGTCATGTGTGACCGCTTTTGAGGCGTTGCAGTGGGTATATTCTAACTTTGCTATCGTACTTTCTTGGAGCACGTTGGTCACTTGAAGGATTACTTGATGCTTCAGTGCAGGCAGGTGCTCTCGGCACGTTGTTACTCTTGTATTTGATTGCATAAACCGGTCTTCCAGGTAGGCAGTTAAACCAAATGGCTGAAGTATCATTACTTTTTATTGCAAGCCAGTGAACCTTAAGTATTATCTGTGTTAGTGTGTCTTTATTTAAATTACAAAGGAAAGATGTGAAGAGTAGGTTTTGATAAGAATAATGTCTCAGCTGAAACTGAGTATACTGATTTGAAGGTTTTTTCAGAGAACAGTGAAATGCAACTAATTGACACAGCTAGGTATCTTATTTCACCTAGTTCATAATGGCTAGTTACAAATAATGCTTGTAAAGTGCTTTTGGTTCATGAGGAGAAGCAAATTATTTTAAGGATGAACTGCTGCTTTGCTTATATTATCAACATACAGAATATTTTAGGCATGCTGCAAATGCTCAGAAAGATAAAATCCATGTCTTTTTTGTCCCAAATCCTTGACGAAAAGTAGCAAAGAGCTACTATTTCTGGTATAGAAATAACGATGCTTGTTAGAAAAGGAATCCTTTTTTATATCTATGTTACACATTAAATGCTGTAATTGGGAGAAGGGTCTGAGTGGTCTGAACCATTTGCAAAAATGCAGGAGGATGGATATGGGAGTATCTGAAAACACTTACAATCTGTGTCCCAATCATGCAAAATGGTGAGCTGCCTTAGCTCCTGTAGATTCCAGCAAAATTGAATGGTAAAGTTGGATGACTGCTGGGCTGTGAATAGTGGTGTACCTGGGCAGTGCTCAGTGTCTTACTACTGGTGGCTGATGATGAGCAGAGATCCCTTGGGGCCAGTACTGGGACCCATACTGTCCAACACCTTCCTCCGTGGTCTGGATGTTGACACAGGGCATCCTCAACAACTTTGAACACGAGGCTTAATTTAGGGGGATGGCTTCCACAACAAATGGCAGAGTTTCAGTTCAGACAGACTTTGATAAGCTTGGGGATTTTGTCAGCATAAATCTTAGGGATTTCAACAAGGAGAACCATAAAGCTCTGTGCTTGGGGCAGAATATCCCTATGAAGTAGCATAAAGGGAGAAAAGGAATTGACCGAGTAGCTGCGTTTCTGAAGAGGACATGGGAGTTACAGTGAATGCCAGATTGACTATGAGCCAGCAGAATGCTCTGGCAAATAAGGCAAAGAGCATGATGGGCAACATTAGTAGCAGCGTGGCCAACAGGCTGAGGGAAGTTAGTATTCCCTTCAGGTATTGGTGAAGGCTGTGCTAGGAATACCATGCCAGGTTCGGGCTCCCCAGTTCAAGAAAGTCATGAAGAAACAAGAGGGCCTCGTAAAGGTCTGTCAAGACAGTTATGGGACTGTCAGACATGACCTCTGAGTTCATATGGCAGGCAAGGGCCGTAAACTGTGGCTTGGGAGGTTCAGTTTGGACACGAAGAAAAAAAAAAATTGTTACTGGGAGGGCAGTGCGGCATTGGCATAGGTCATCCAGGGAGCTGGACAGCAGCCACAGCTGACCTGATCTACAGTTGGCTGTAGTCTTGCTTTCTGAGCAGGTGGTTGAATGAGGTGATTGGCAGGGCCCTTTCCAACCATTTCAGCGGCTCTGAAATAACTAATTTTGTCAATAAATAATTGTGTGATTATAGTTTAGTCTGGGAAAGACTAGTATTTACGTAAATGCACACACATGTACACGTACACCTATTTTTGGGAATGCATAATTCTTTTTACTTCTAGATATCAGCTTGAATTAAAAGAAGAATACATAGCCAGAACCAAGAAAGTTACTGAAGATGAGAAAAAAAATAAAGGTAACCATCTCTCTGAGACTAATAAAGTAGCTGTTTATCTCTAGAGCTTTTACTAACAAGTATCAAAACACTGTTGTTACTAAACAGTTACAGTGTTCAGTAACAGTGGTATAAGTGATGGAAAAGCCATCAAAATAGATTTTGAAAACATGTAACAGGATCCCGTGACAGGTCAGCAACTCCTGCATGTTCAGAATGCAGTGGGAACTGTGAGCTGCTGCTTTGTACAAAGACTGCAAGGCATTTTGCTTTTTCAGTTTCCTGTCTCCTTCTGAAGTCCTACTAGCTCATTCATTCTCTAACTGAACTCTGCTACAGTCTGGTACCGTACCCTTGAATGCTTGCCAGTTTCTATATTTATTGTGCACAAGATGTTTAACTGGAGTTTGAGGAAGAGAGCTGGGGCAGATAACATATTTAGATTTTTAAGTTGGGGACGTATAAAAGAAGTGATACATCACGTGCATATGAATTTGATTTACTTAATACTGAAGGAGTACATGTACGCATATGTATATATATGCACACAGTGTGATTTACTTGATTTTGAAGGGAGTGTGTATGACATTCAATCATTTTTATGTCTTGAATTAAATTGAATGTTGGGCTTAGCAGCTTAAACTGTTTTTTGTTGATACAGTTTTTTACTGTAATACTCTACTAATTTTAATTCAGCCTCTGTAATCCTCCCTGCAGAGAAAGCTATGCTTTTGCATGAAGAAGCCATTGCTGTTAATTCAAAAAAGGAGGAACTCAAGCAAGCTATATCACGCACGAAAGAGCTTGAGGTAATTGTAAACATGACTTTAAAGAAGCTGTATTCTAATTAGTGCATTTGAGGTACATTTAAAAAACAAAAGTTAAATAAAAATAATTGTGAAGTATTACAGCAGTTCATAAGCTTCTAAACTGTTCTATATCTGCAGCTGGATTTGGAGTCAGTGAAGGCCCAGGTTCTGTTGGTAAATAAACAGAATCAGTTGTTGACAGAAAAACTGAAAGAGGTATCAGACTATCCTTTGCTAAAGGAGGAGAAATTGGAGCTCCAAGTGCAGAATAAACTACTTAAGCAA
The DNA here is from genome assembly GCA_013389905.1 of Sula dactylatra. Classification (NCBI taxonomy): domain Eukaryota; kingdom Metazoa; phylum Chordata; class Aves; order Suliformes; family Sulidae; genus Sula; species Sula dactylatra. Next base: position 122,632 of record WEKW01006425.1, read on the forward strand.
CAGTTGGATGAGACTCGCAGTGAGAACCAGCATCTTCGAGACAGTCAGTGTGAATGATTTAGTAATTTTCTTATGTTTCCCTACAAGTATTTGTTCAGAAATAAATTGTCATTAAAATACATTCCTTGAATTACGTTTGGTAGTAGTTTGCATTAAACCCCAACTAATGTTTGTGTAAAATGAAACAGACCTTGAGATTATATTTTCTTTAATATGTCTGTATAGTAGAAATCCTGAAGTAAGTGCTAGCTATAATAATATGAAGAATATCCCTTTCACCCTTTGAAAAAAGCAGTGCAGTATTTCTAGCCATAGCATTAGTATGGTTAATAATGGTAAAAGATCATTGAATTATTATTTTTAAGTGTTTGCCTGACTATAGTTATAAAATGCCAATTATTTTTAATGTGCATTTGAGATTACGGGACAGTAGAGATGTACTCGCAGTTACATAAGGTAGGGATATGTATTTTTCTCCAGAACAGAATAGTTTGGGTCTAGTTCTTAAATGACTACCCCAAAAAAAAATTTCAGTCCTTTGTAAAAAGAAGAAAAAAAATCCCTGAGTACTTTAGTCAAACAAAGCCTTGTTATGCTTCTAAAAATGAATCAGCTTTACATTTTGAAGGGGTATCATGTAGAAATGTGCACCCTCATTATTCTGTGGCTGAGTGTCTAGTATTTCTCTTTTTGGGTAGAGCTGTCCCAGCCCTCGGCAGAGCACCTGGCCTGCCAAGTGGAGCTGAGGAGAGTGGAACATTCTAGGAAGCTGGCGCTGGATGAATTTGAAAGTCATAGGCAGATTTTGGAAAAGCAGCTACAAAGTGAGGTAAATTATTCTTTCTAAATAATTTGAAACCTTTCTTCTTTCTATCATCTTGTTCACTTTTATTTATGTACTTGTACAGGCTGTTTAGCATGTAGCTATGGGGATTGTTCATTTTCTGCTTGTTTTTATGTAACAGCTCTAAAGAAGACAAAACAAAACAACACCAAAAAACAACAAAAAAACCCCCAATGTAACCAATGTAAATCTTTCCAAGTCAGTAAGTTGTCAACACTGACTTTCAGTAGGGCAGTGGATGTGTGTATGGTTTGACTGGACCTGAAAAACGTTTAGAAACAAGTATTCAGCCAGCTGAGATTCTTCTTTTTGTTTGAATTATGCTGGTTTTTGTTTTTCTCTCATCCTCTTACAGGTTGAGCGTTGTGCCCAGTTAAAGACCCAACTGTTGGACTCTGAAGCTACTATCAGGAAGTTAAATGTGCAGGTTGAAGAACTGAAACTGCAAGTGAAACAAACACAGGCAGGTTTGTATCTTAGATCAGAACAGTCTTTTATGAAGTTCATTTACCTAACCAGTGTAACAATTTCCAGAAGGTTAAAAAGCTGCAGCTGCATAGAAGTAATATGCCACCAGTGAATAGATTTCAAGTTTCAAATAAAAATCTATTTAAAGGCCCAATTTAAAAAGCAGGCTTATTACAACTTCCCTTCCTTTCAGAAAACAAACATATAGGAGGAAGGGAAAACATTCCTCCCAGAATACTTGCATGTTTTTATTGTCTGTTTTTCCTCAGTATGAAGATATTAATGTTTGGTGGTAACATAATCACCATTTTCCAGGAGACAAGTTGTGTTTTAATGGATTTTGATTCCTGAATGTTCACCATAAGAATAATAAATTTGAAATTGTATTGTGTACCTCACAAATTTAAATCTGACTTTTAAACAGTTGTTATCAACGCTAATAACTTATGTACCTGGTATGGGCAATAGAGAGAGACGGGCACTTGCATAAAGCAATTCAGTTTGCTGAAGAAATGTAGTTCTAAAGATGCCTATCTGTTAAATTGCTAATATCAGGTATGATAAAGTTTTGGGATTGAATTTTGCAATGGTTATTCATTACATACAGCATGTGTTGCACCATAGTTCAGTCTATGCAATGCTTTATATTCTTCACTAGACCAATATGTACATTTTCATGTATCATACAAGTATCGGTACCATTTGGAATTGGAGGTTTGTTAGTATCAAAATAGTAGATATATATTTTAATTAAATTACCGAAAGTACTGCATAGACTTTTATTTTTCATCAGAGTTAAGGATGTCGTTGAAGAATTATTTATGTAGAATAAAAACAAGGTTGTTATTTTGCTGAGAAAGATACAGCCCTATATATTGGTCTTTTGGGCTTGCTGAAGCATCCAAGTGCAAGCCAGGAAGCAGACAGCCCCAAAATGTTCAATTTTGGAGAAGTACTTTTTTTTTAAAAAAAACAGCGGACATTATCTATATGCTATGTTGTTTTTCTCCGAATTTCTTTTTTGATCTGGATAGAAGGAAACTGTTAAGACTCGTGGCCTGCCCTGTGTCCCTCACCCTTTAACAGCATGGTTGGATATAATGTGTCCAAAGTGGTGACGTTTTAATTTTTATTTATTTATTTAAACATAATTTAAGAAATAACATTGTAGAATGCATACTTCAGGTGGTTTTACATGGAAGGATTATATATTCAAAAAATAATACCAGTGATAATTTGCAGCTCTACAGCGACATTAAATATACAGTTAAATCAACGCATTAAATTCACAAAATTCCAGCCAATTTCATGTTAAAATAATTTTGATCAAATTGGAATTGAAATGCCATGTTTTACTGTTTCTGTTTCATTATGGGTGTCCCTCTCTCACTTTTTACTGACACTCACTTTCTCTTGTGATCATTTAGCTCTGGAAAATGAAGTGTACCGGAATCCAAAGCCTTCGCTTGTCGATCGCTCTGTCCTTGACTTCACTGGTGAGAGAATTGTACCTCACGACATTTATGTGGATAGCACATTCCTGAAGAATCAGGTTATGACCAATGTGATGAAGGCAAATGCTGTGCCAAGAGCTGGCTATCAGCAGCAGTTACAGCCACGCAGTGCTTCTCCGGATTCTGACCTGGAGTGTGTGGCACAAACCCGGGCTAGAATAAAAGAACTAGAAGAAGAGGCAGAGTATTTGGAAGAAGCCTACAGGAACTACCAACACAGAGTCATGCAGGGTGCAGCTGCAAGCAAAACACCAAGAAAGATGCAGTCCCCTTTATTTCTACAGTGTGCTATTAGTAGAGCCCCCTTGACTACCCAGCAGGGACTTCTAGAGGATAATCCCAGCTCCCAGCATTCCCCCCTGAGCAGTCCAAGAGGTGAAAAACACATCAGAAGAACTGGGCAGGTTGATGTTTTTAAAAATCCCTTAATGCCACCACACAGAGGAGTGTCTTCTTCAAGACGCCTTTCTTCTACTCCTGTTTCCAAATTGGAAAGAGATCTCAGTAACAAGAAAACTTTGGATGGTAAGTCACGATTGTTAATGTGGTGTGGTATTGGGGTTTAACATGGTGTTCCTCTTGCGCTATGGGAAGGGAAAGGTTTAGCAGTGATAGTCTTTCGAGTTGTTTGCTAAGAGGCAGGAGAAGGCAGAGACAAAATATGCTAGCTGCTTGGAGTATTGCTTCTTCATGGAAACAAGTACTGGAGAAGTACACTGAGGTAGGCTGAACATACTGCACTTAGTCCAGGTAGCTTTAAAGAGAAGACCATGCTGTATAATTCACTAGAGGTGTAACTGTATGATATACAGAGTTTAATTCAAAAGTTGCTATTATGTCTAACTGCTTTGCAATATTAATTGTAATTTCCTAGTGTTAATAACCCTTCCTCTGTATTCCTATCTTTTCATTTAGCTATTGTAGTTAACGTGCAGCAGAAGACTGCTTTGTCTGGCTTCTCTTAAATTAAGTTTGCCAGTCTGAAAGGTCCAGATTTGTTTTTGTTGGTGCTGTGACATGTTTATCAAATATTCCTGAGCAATTGTGAGGGGGAGGGGATTAGTGTTTGGTCATGATTGGAAAATTGTAATTTGCTAATAATTTCAGTGTCCAATAATTACTTAGTGGTTTGGTTTTTTTTTTTAAGGGGCAGTACTCAGAAAAACAAGTGAGATAGGAAAGAACTGAAAATTTTTGAAAATTATGTTGTTTCAAATCTGCAGTACACCTGCAATTCTTGTCACCCTAGCTCCAAGTGGATTTCATAGGATGACAAAAAGAAATAGTAACAAAAAAAAAAGATAATGATCAACTGCATGAAGGAATGTTAAATATAAGAAGGGCAGTTTAGTTTGGAAAAGAGTTGGCTGAGGTGGGCTGTGAGAAATCTGGAAAGCAATGAGTGATGTAGAAAAGGTGAAAAGGGATCGATTAGTCACTGCTTCACAGACCCTAGAATTCTGTGCAACTGAAAGGAAAGAGAAAGAAGTACTTTTTCATACCATGAGGTAAGTTGTGGTATTTATTGTTTCTGTGGCAACAAGTATAGATGCAGGAATAAAACTTCCCTGTCAGGAGGGCTCAAATATTGACTGAGGAAAGGTCAGGGCAGATGTTGCCAGGAGTTAGTTATATGTATTCTCCTTTTTTAATTTTAGTTTAGTTTTGTTTAGCAGTGGGCACTGTTAGAAACATGCTACAAACAGCCTGATCTATTGTGGCTGTTTCTGTGTTTCTGCGTGTAGAATATCACACTCTGTTACTGCAAATGTATTTGAAAACTTTTAACTTCCAAAGCAATCTTTTAAGTTCTAACTTTTCTCTGTCAGCGTGTCTATAAACTACTTACAGACTACTCATTTAATACTGCACACACAAAAAAAATCTTTCATAAAAGTAGGGTTTTGTGGTAAAATTAGGAAATGGCAGAATCAAAGTTGTGTGCATAACCTTAACAATCCTTCCCATCTTTTGTACCTGTCAGAGGCTTGTTACATGATGGCTGATCTTTTTTCTTCCATTGGATCTGTTCTGTGCTTCATGCACAAGACTGACTTGTTCTGGAGAGGGATAAGAGTTGAATAACAAAGGAGGGTATTACCTGACATAGGTGTTACAGAAATTGAATGGTAGGTAATGTAGGAAACCAGGTTGCAGCTAGATGACGTGTTCTCAAGGTGAACTGATGCGGTACTTGCCCCAGTAAGCACTGCAGCTTCAGTGCTGATGTGCTGTGGAGTGATTATCTGCTGCCAGTTGGATTGCTTCCCCACTTACGTGTCAGCTCTGTTTCACGAGTCTTCTGAGAAGGAGTGCTTTTATACCGGTATATATGTTATCCGTCATGCTAAAGATGGCTGAAGCACCAGATGTGTCTTTGCTAGAAAACTGTAAGTCATTCTGGAAGCTTCCATGGACCTTTTCAGTGCTGTTGAAGATGCCAGTCTGAACAGGCCAGAATAAGTTTTAAGAGGTAAAAGATGTCATGCACGTGACTCTGAGATTTGATTTTCCTTTAAGTGAGGTATACCACAGCCTGCTCATGTAAGGACAAGCTGCAGCTCAGTCGTCAGCACCTATCTACGAAGGATGAGAGGAAGAAGTGTGTCCTCCTGTAAAATACTTGCAGTTGGCAGATCTAGCAGCTGTTTTGCTGCGTAGTCTGCCAGTGGAAGGGTATACGGTTTTCTCTCTTCCTTGAGATGATCTCGTGTATTTGACTCTCTTCCTTCCCAAGCCCATGCATGTTGGACATCTTTCAGGCTTTGTCCTTCTACTGAGAAGGAGTAAGCCCGTTTCTTTAGGAGCAATGAAAAGTAGGTCAGGGTCCTTTTCTGTTTTCCCCTGCTTGCTGTCTCCGATCTCGGGACAGAAACACAGATCAAGAATTAGTTACTGAGGAAAAAAATTTGGATTGCCATCTGACCCATGCTCCCTATTACTTTTCACCTTGATCATTACTTGACCAAACTTCATACCTTCTGATGAGAAAGAGCAAGGCTGGTGAGTCTTGCAGACAGCATACTGTAAGCCAAAGACCTCAGCTATTTGTCTTTTAGTAGAAAATCAGTAAGTTCAATCCTAGAAAATTTCTAAGTAGTAGTAGGCTGTAGTAAATTACCATTTGAGATGATCTGACGTGCCACCGGTGTTCTACCCTGCAGTATGTGTTACGCCAAGGAGGTGCATGCAGTAAGTACTGTGTAGTGTTCTGGTCCATTTGTTCTGCATGTGAAAATTTGACAGGTCATTTTATCAAAGATTGGATGTGGGTGGGCTGAGGGTTCCCACCACGAACAGGTGCTACTGATACACTACTACGAGTATGATGTAACTGCTGGGTCCCGACTGTTGGTGCTCAGCTTCCTTAGTGGGTGTTCGTCGGTGTTGCATGGGCATAGGGGCCCTCTGGAAATAAAAATCCATGGACAGCCTTGGTCTGAAGCATCCTGAATTCTGCAGCATCATGACAGGGTGCACTTCTATACAACCTCCTGAAAGAACTTCAGGTATGGGAGTGTTAATAATGGCTTTTACTCTATCTCTTGAGCCAAATTAGCACTGGTTATAGTAAAAGTTATCTGGTCAATAAAGAGAAGAAAAACAACAGTACTTGCTTACTGAGTGAATACCAAATCTTGTGGAAAAAATAATTCATCATAGTCTAGTAATGAAAGACGTGTGCAGCTGCAGAGGAAAGGAAAATTAAGATTGCAAAGCAAAATGTAAGTAAAATGCTGGACTTCGCAAGTTTGATTAAAAGCCTTTTTAATGCAGGGGGTTTGGTTTTTACCTTGGTTTCCTAGGAAACTCAAGGTTTCTCTAGTCATACTGTCTGTCTGTTTTCCTTCCCTGATAACTTTACAGCTGTTGATACGAGGATAAAATCTTCAGATTTTCTTCTGTGCTTTATCACCCATTTTAATAAATCTGTAGAAAATGAAACCTCCAGGTTAATTTTCGTAATGAAGAATGGCCCTTGGGAGACCTCAGGCATTATCTTTTGCTGGCTAGTGAGCACATCCCTAGGTTGAAATCTGGGTCCGTAACTGCTTTCTCTAATGATCAGCATGGGAGAAATTATTTGGTGTTTGGCAGAGGGACTCCAGTTTGTGGGGAGCATGGACGTATTATGGTGTGATGATAATCACAGGCTTTGTGAGGCGTAAGTTTATGATGGTGAAGGCTTGTAGAGGAGAATTGCCATACAGAAAGGGGGAAGAAATAATCAGTGCAAGAAAGTTCATGTTAATTCTGGTAGCTTTGGATGGTAGTTGCCCTATAGCGGTGGTGCCTGCACAGTCCAATTATGCATGTGTTGTAAAAACCAGCCTTGGCTGAGAAGTGGTAGGACAAATAACTGACTAATAGAAATTGTGCAATATTTTTTTATTTGCAGACATCAGTGGCTTGTACCTTGCCTCCTCACAGCAGAGTGTTGACCAGGTGCTTTCTCCTATTTCAAAGCCGATTTCATCTTCTGAGTCTGTTTCTTCCTCACCATCCAGTCGTGGCCAGAAAATCAGGTAACTTTGTTTACAAAGCAACATTTTTAACCTGCCTTTTAAAGAAAAATTTATCTAACTGTTCATAGCAATAGCTGCTCTTACAATTCAAGTAAGCCATTAATTTTATAAGTGAGAATTTTTCTGAAAATGGTTAAGGATATTTCCGTTCTTCAATATCATGCCTCAAGAGCAACTTAGTTTTAAAAAAACCAAACACCCCCTCCTTCCAAATCCAAACACCTTTGGCAAATATGATTTGACATTTTCATCTGTGTTAAATTTGTGCTTCCTTATAGTGCAAAGTTATGTGCAGTGAAATACTGAAGTGCATTGGAAACATCAGATGAATGCAACTTTGTTTTTTCAAGAAAAAAAAAAAGTCTTGTCCTATGACAAAGTAAAACTTGATTGATTTACAAAGTGTTCTGTAAAGTCACTTCACTGGTGTAGTTGATCAAGAATGAAAGGTTCTTCCAAAGATTGCCTCTCTTGGGGAGAAATGGTAATGGTAGCACTACCTCCAGAGCCTTTACTGCCATGGAAAAGTGCTAGGCAAAGGATGAAAAAGCCTGGAGAGTGAGAATGTGAGGCATCCTAAGCCCATGTTAGTTTAATGCAGATATAGCAAATTAATAAATATCCATCACTGAAACTTAGCTCAAGTTCTGTTGTTTAGGGATATTAGTTCCTCTGTGATTAAAACACTTTTTAGAACTGCTTCTTACTACTTTCAGTTTGTGCTGCTCCAACGAGTGTAAGTATTGCTTTGTTACCGTGTGCGGCTTCGAAGATAGAAGGTGGTTCATTTGGCGTGCACTGTCACCACTGAGGCACACCTGACAGATACAAGTCGTACAAAGTTTAGATGTTCCTGGGCTCAGGTCAGGCTGATTTACTTTGTTGGTTTTCAGGCTGCTGTAGGTATCTCCTTAGATACAGCTCTAGATTTAACAATAAACTTCCGCTTTTGCCCTTCTCCTCTGCTTTTCTGCTTTTCATTTGTCAGTCTTCTGATTGAACTTTTGAAAGCATTGGGTGCTGTTATTTATTCCGTTAATCACTAGTTTCAGAGACAGTGTTTTTCTAAAAGTTTCCTAAAAATGTAAAGCTTGTTTCTGAAAGTATATCCCAGTTAAACAACTGACTTGCATGTATAGTATCCATGAAAAAAATCTTATTTTTTAAACATATGAGGAATGTATGCATATGTCCAAGATATATCCGACTCCTCCTGGTGTCCCGTAACTTTGGACCATGTTGATAATTTAAAAATTAAGACCGTATACTTTTCTGAGTAAGAATAATGCCTGTACAGTGTTGCAAATAGGAATGTGAAGGTACTACAGTGGCCAGTTAACTGACTATCACTTGGCATGTCTTATTTACAACAATCCTATCGGACACGCTCACCCTCATATGAATTATCTGAATGCGAACACATTTTTAGCAGTTTTCTGTCATGGGCTGTTTTGGGATTTGACAGGTTTGATTCCTCTGGTAGGCTTCGTGCCATCCATATAAATGTGATCCTGATAAGGCTAACAAGAACTCCTGCTGACATTGTAGACTAATTTGAGAACAAACTTAATTTCAGGAGATGATGTTGGGTCTTTAGAGGGGTAAACTTCATGTTTCAATGACTTGAAATAATTTTTCATGAAAAATGTGAAACTACAAGCTCATCACAAATTCCTGTCCAAAATAGTGATAATCTCTTGTCTTTCCAGTATCAGAACAGGCCTTTTGCATGTGCTTGATGATCAGAAGCTATTGAGGTTATACCTGATGCACACAAAAACCCTTAATAAAAAAAGGCCGCTAATTCCTTGAGCAAATCTATGTCTATTTTCTTGTGTCTCTGTTTTTCACATCTACGACCTGACTGATAAGCTTTTGCTGCTTGAAGCTCGGTAGTTTCTGCTGTCTGAGAATTTAAATCAAGGCAGTTGTACATTCTCACTTCACTCGTTAACAAGCTCTAATGCAAACTTTTTGTTTTCTCTGAAGAGCTTGTTCATGTGCCTGTGTAATTGTTTTCAGAGTAGGAATCTCCAGTCTCCTTTGCATGTGGGAAGGGGATGGGTAGCAGAACTTTTTCTCTTTTCCTATGTTTTGTTGTTTGTTTGGTTTTTAAAACCTCTTTTAATTAAATGAGTAACTTGGCAAAATTAAGCTGCATAAAAATGACTTCTCTTTCCTTTCTACCTCCTATTTCCATGTATGAAATTCCTCTGTTCTTAATGGTCACTGGTGCCTCCGCTCCCCAAAACAGAGAATCCTGAATAGGTGTCTTCAGAAAAAGCTTGAGTATTTAATTTTTAATGTTTTTTTCCTAAGAAGAGGCGCTTGAATCGGCCTTAACCTGCTAGCCATCATTCCAGATTTGATGGCTGAAGAAAGATGGCTTGTTCTGGGGCAGCTCTAGCAGGCATTCGTAGGGCTTTCTTATTTTGTTGTTATCAAGTCCTCAGTATACATTTAATGTAGAGAGGGTCTCTTTTTGTGGTTAGAATTTGGGGACAGCCTTTATGTTCTTGGCCTTGAAAAGAAGCTGTTGGGATTTCTAGGGACCGTGAGGATTGTTCCTTTAAGTGGCTGTCTCTTCTTTCTCTGCTCATTCACATTTTCTACAGTATGTCTCAGATTTCCTGTATTCCCGTGACAGACCTTACAAAGTGAAGGCTGAGTGTTAACCTGCATGTTAAGGTGATATGGGAAAATGCTCTAATACTGTGAGGGACTGTACTTCTTTGAAGGGCACTGTAGAATCCAGGCTGCCTGAGGAGCGAACAGTATGAGCAAGTTGAATTGCAAAGAACAGGCCAGGGTCTGGGCAGGCAGCTATGGGTTGCAGTTGCCTTCTTGGGTTCCTTGTGACAAGGCAAAGGTATGAGGTCCCAATAATTTTCTTGAACTTGCTGCTTTCCCAAGACTTTCTTAAAGGAAAAACATTCTTTTGTTGAGTATTTTTTAATTTCTTGTGCCTTGGGCTGTTTTCTGTTACATAAAATATTTGAGAAATGCATGTGTGGGCTTTTACAGTTATTTACTCTCATTATTAGGCAAATGCCACATCATTGATGTGTATTGTGGGATTAGTTTATGACCTGTAGATTTTAAGTGGCAATGGGAACGTCTTTAAAAAGAAAAGAAAAGAAAATACAATGCTGTAGCACCAGTAAGCCATTACAAGTTAGACCTCTGTCAGTGGGGACGAACAATTGCTCCTGTGACTACAGGAGCTCCTTGTTTATGTTTCAAGTTATGAGTGGTATGAAGGAAGCCAATAAACACAGACAGGAAGACTGGAGTTATAAGGCAGATTATTATCTAAACCATTCCTTTTTTGTTTAGGGCTTAAGAAACCGATTGTGAGGGTTGTTACCAGTTTTAGGCTAAAAAAGTAATTTCAGACACTAACAAAATAGTTTAGATGGTGGTTGTTGGTTTTTTGTCTAAGCTTTAACGGTAATTATAAGCATAACTCAATGCAGTTTAATCATTTGGTGTTGATTGGCACACTAGTACTCTTTTATGGAATATTGACATTAGGTACAGACCAGGGGTTGGTTGCCAGCTTCATCTGATGGAATGAATTTTGAAACCTGTTTGGAAATACATGTGTTTACTGGTCTTCATGAGGCAGACCTCTTCTGTTTGTGGAATCTGAGGCAGTGTATTGACTGTGTTTCTAGCAGTGTTGCAGGACACAGTATTGAAGAAAGCCACATGCACGCCATTGAACCTTGCATCCTTAAGAATTGTTTAACACTTAATCATTTCTATGAAGGAAAAACTAAAAACATGATGTAGACTTCCAAAAACTTGAAGTTCCATTTATTCTGTTGTATTTAATTTACAGGGTATTTTTCCCCACTGGCGTTACTGAACTATCCTTGTGACGATGTAGATCTATTTGTTTTGTCCCCAGATTTACATCTTTTTATTGAACGTGTCTCATTGTGGGGGTATATTTTGTTTGTTCTCTGCTTTTGCCCCACAGAAGACCTGAATACCTTCAAAATTGTAAGCTCAAACATATTTATGCTGTGGTGAAGAGCACTAGCTGGTGTGAAGTCAGCTCCTTTATGAAGCGCTGCTGCTGAATATCATTAGTGACCTGCACTCCTTTTGCTATTCCAATTCTGGTCAGAGTTTAGTAGCTGGGTCACATGAGAGATATTATTCTTTCACATTATCTTTCTGATGAGATAAATGGGAATTTAGAATGAGGGCACTAACTCAATTTTTCATTGCACCCAGATTTTCACCCTTGCACGTATGTTTTACCAGACACCTAATCCTAATACATTGTAAACACACCTGTTAAGATGACAGTAAAGAGGGAATTAGACTGTAACACAGAGCCTAAAAAGGCAAATTTCTTAATTTCAGTTGACTAAGTGTCACACTTCGTTGTATTTCTCCTTTTTTTTTTTTTTTCTTACTCCTTCTGAGAGTGTATTTTGTTTTAGTGTAAGGCCTTTATGTCATATATAGGCCTTAGGGAAAGAAAGGCTGCAGGGAGATGGCTATCAGAGAGACAGAGCTGACTTTTTGAGTCAGAAAGTTAGAGCATTTTGATTGCATGGGTTTTACATTTGGTTTAGTCTGTTGCTAAGCATGTGAGTAATCCTTGTATTTAAATCTCAGATCGCTATTTGCTTAAAAGTTTAGCATTTATGTTTATTAAATTATTTATGATGTTCCTTCTTCTTTCAGACTTCATAATCAACGAACAGATAAACAAGATTTCAGTGATATCCCCAAACCGGAGAAACTAATGTATGAGGACCTTGAAGAATGCAGTTCTTCTCTTGAATGTAAGTTTTAGTGCATTTTAGACAGTTTGTTTAACACCTTAGAGCTTAACAGTTGTAAGACAATAGTCTTGATAGTTTAAGACTGTAGTTGGAAAGAAAAAATTCTGACTGAAGCTGGAAATAAGAAAAACAAACTGTCTCAGATGGTGACAGATCAATTTTCTTCTTATTTGTATCTTTAGAGAAGGGTATGTAGTAATAAGTAGACACTAACATCGAGTCGGTTCTGAAATTCGGAGCATACTTTTTGTTCAGAAATCTTGCATAACCTTGTTCTGATTAATGCATGTAGGTCTGACGGTTGTTTCAGGATGTTTTAAAATTGTGTAGGATTTTTTTTTTTTAAATAGTAGAGTGTACTAGTATACGAACTAATTTGAGTCTTTATTATATTTGCTGCATAAAGTAAAACTCCAAGGACCAATATCAGAGCAGTATTACCAAGTTGTAATTCTGAAGATAAGTTTCTGCAGCCATTCCATATACTCTTGTTGATTTTTTCCTTCAGTAACTGAAGCTTAAATAGTAATTTGAAGTTACTTTAGAAGTGTGTGTAAATGTGTGAAGAACGCTTGCAATTATGCTGTCATTAATCAGCGTCTCTGAATAGTTTTGGAACATATGGTTCAGTTCCTGAAACATTAATTTTTCCCTAATAATTTTTTTTTCTCTGAGGTCAGCATTTTATTTATTTACATTTCTGCTCAATGTTGATTGCAGGAAGAACTTTTGTCATTATGTGGTGTTTTGCACTGAGTGCTAGAAAATGTTTCCTTCTTTCTATTTGCTGCAGTCGAGTCTGCAGGGTCGGTTTTCAAAAATTTTGATGTAACTGAGGTACTGTAGAAAGAGGAGGATAATAAAAGTTATTGCAGCCATTTGTATATGGAGAGAGAAGTACAAGCACAGTTACTGGCTTTATTTCCTAGATTTTCAGCATTTGAGTGACATCTTAATGTTAGACCTGAGCACCTTATCTCCCGTGAAACTGTGGGTTTAAAGTAAGTGAAATTGTCAATGAGAAA
>WEKW01006425.1:136379-254293 GCA_013389905.1 Sula dactylatra
TCTTTGTTTCTCTGTGCATGCATTCCTGTGAAGTTTTACTCAGTACATTTGTTGTTTTTTAATTTACCTCATTTAGTTTCCTTTTTATAAGTTTTAAATGCGTTATTTGAATGTAAACCGAGCCTGTAGCCACTAATGGTTTCTACTAATCTCGTATTTTAATTAGATTTACATTTGTTTGTTTAATTTCATATTAGAGACTTCTAGAAATACCTTACATATTTAACTTCTATTTTATCACGTATGAGAATAGACTGGCATTTTCTTGGCAATTAGGCCTGAATAGATGCTGTGCCTGAATAAGTTACCACTGTATCATTTAGTGACATGTGGTAGTCAANTCAGACTGCATCAAAAGACAATCTCAGTATGGTGAAGGAAATTAGAATGGATAAAAAGAGGAGAAGGTAACCCAGGCAGAACTGGGGGGGAATAAGAATGTAAAATCCAAAAAAATAAATGTAGAATAAGATACAATGAAGGAAGAAGTTGATAAGAGTAGAAGAAAACAAGAGTGAAGGAGGTGCCAGAAGATATGGAAACCCTTTTAATCCTACTGTGAGTGAACTCTAGCAAGAAAATATTGCAATTTCTGTTGACAGTAATTGCTTTTAGTTGATGTGTGCGTCTTAAGGAAATAATGCATCTCTTGCTGTCCACCCTCACATAAAGGAGTGAAGGTGTACAAAGAGTGTTACCTTTTTTTCCTTCGCAGAAAGGTTAATGTAAAGGTGTTTTGTACTGTATTGCTCTGGGTTTGGGGTTTTTTGTTTGTGTGGTTAGCAGACCTTAGGAAGTTAAATATAATATTTAACAGGAACCTATTTATGACGGGAATTTTTTGACTATTTAAATATTACACACCCTGAAACATACCGATGCCTCATATGGAAATAATGTTGTTGTTGATAACCTTATAATTTAAACCTAAAGTTAAAGAGAGAGCAAAATAGATTTTATTTTGAGTGTGATAGCCCGTTATTTTGGTCTTATGTAAAACATACATAGAATTTACTTTCCTAGGCAAAGCTGGTAGGACTTCCTGTTGCTTTTGAAAGAAACTGAAAACATTCTCATAACTTTGCTGCACGGACAGTTTTGGCAGAAATTTTCTGTGATGCTTTCATCTGTAATTCCTTTAAAGAACTTGAATTAAAGAAATTCAGACCATTCTGAGAGAGAGGCTGATTGGTTTGGGTGGGTTGTTTTTCTTCATACGAAGTATTTCAGTTTTATTATAACATGGAAAAGAAAAATGCTTGAAACCTTGATAATATCTGAAGGATGGGAAACTGGTATTTTCCAAACCTTTACCCAAAACTTAAGGAGATCTATAAGGTATCTGTACTATATTACACTAAATGCTTGGAAAAATGGTGCAGTGTATTTCAGTTCGGCTACCTAGAGACGATGGCTACATCTGACTTCTTATCTCTTTCTGCTTTCTCCCATAAAACTGAGATAATAGCAGTCTGCATACTTTGCAAATAAATAATTAAGAAGTTGAGTATCATAGCGATGATCACAGAGGAAGTACAGTAATTGTGCTTTTGTAAGTTCAGAGCCACATTGTGCAGGGAGAAAAAAATATAATGTAGAATATCAGAGTCAGCAGTATCCATCCTGTGCACTGAAGAAGGCAAGGATCCTAATAAAGAAACAGTATGTGATCAAATAATTAAAGGTTGTTTTACGTGCATGGAAACGATGAGCTAAGCTTGGACATGTTATTTTTCTGTGACCTGTATCTTGATTGGGTAAAGAAGTGAAAACATTTTGATTTTCTGTTGTATATTTATTCATGAATCTGTTTCGGCTTTGTAAACAGATGCGTTCCAATAGCTAATTTCAAAACTAACAATTCTGTAATTAAAGAAGCAAATACAGCCTTTGATAATTCTTAATCCTCAGGGAAATGGTCAAGTTGAAGGGAAAATGCTCAATTAGTGCTGATATTTATGTGTTCTAATTCAGCCATTCCCACACTTTGTGTCCATTGCTGTGCTCTGCTATTGTAATTACAAAATAATGAAGCCATTGTTCAAATTTCTTCTCCAGATCAGGGGAACATTCCAGAGCAGTGTGAAAGTGATGCCTTGCATCCATCTGGGGACATTGTCAATGGAAACCATGTCACAGCCACTGTGCCAGCAGCAGCCACTTCGCTGCATGACTTAAGTGAGTTCTCAGGTCAGAAACAAAAGTGAATACCCTTTTTAAATGTCAAACGTATAAAACAAAAAGCCAAATATTTAACATTCTGTAGGTATGTATGCTGGCGTGATTGAAAAAAACTTTCCAAAAGTGCTAATTATGTAATAAAGAGGAAGGAATGTTTTCCTTTGCTTTACGGTATAAGGATATCTTTTTCACCCTGGTTTTGGTTGAGTTTGTTATTAATTTAAACACTTTCGCCACCCCTCCCTACCCCCGTCCAACTTCTGCAGAGACAATTTTGGTTTTTTCTTTTCTCTTTGGAGAAATTATTAAATACTATACCTGCTCTTGATATAAATAAGACTTGAAAGGTTTGGTTTTGTTTTTTAAAGTATTTTATGTACTGCTTGTCTGGATTTTTTTTTTTTTTTCATTTTTTTCTTGACCCTGTTTGCAAACTGTATTATCACAATGTTGTTTTAATTCTTTGGGTAGATGACGATTTCAGTGCAGCATATACCACTTTTCTAGTTGTTCTAGATGGAAGCATTATGATTATTTTTATCAAGAGAAGAGCTTTCTAGCTTCTAACGATTTCCAGTATTTAGTTTGCCCATCTAATTTCTGTCTGAATGGTGTTCTACTTACACAGCTTTTTAAATACACTGGTCACGTCAGCAGTGTGTCCTGCAATAATTTTCAAACGTTTGTTTTTTACGTACTTTGTTTTCTAAATATAAAGAATTGTATCCAACCATATTGCAGAGAGGGAAAGAATATAGCAACATGAACTTTAGGATAACAGATTTAATGAGAAAGTCCATGGTAGGAATGAGAAGTGCAGAGAGAGAGTTGTCAACTCTCTGGCCTCTACTTTGGCTCTCCTGTTTAACTTGTAGGGAGTCATGTATCAGACTAAAAATGTATAGAGGTGGGAAGAAACGTTACCAGATACCCCAGAGTAACTTTGATACATGTATAAATGATATATCCAGCTGTTTTTCATTGACTATTAATGTTATACAGGAACCTGTTACTCATTTGTATGCTACTGTAGTAGATTACTGAACTACGCAAATCAAATCACAGATGTTGAAATAATTTTTCACAGCGGTGCTGGATCAAAGACAGATTGAAAAACGGAACAGGGAAGTTGAGAAAGAAGAAGAAAGGGAAGCAAGAGAAGAAAAGGGAGAGGGAGAACAACAGGAAGCTTTGGAAAGAGAGCAAAAAGAAGTGGGAAATCTTAACAAAGAGGTGGTGATTTAGTATTTTAATTTCTGACAGTAATGCAGCTTTGTAGTGCCAGGTATTTTAAGATTGCTGTGTGTGTTACTTGGTTAAAAAAGTGGAAGTAGTAAAGGCTAAGTTCTTTTACGTACTTGTGTGATTAACCGAAGTCTTGCTAGAATTTCTCCCTGTGCCAAGTAGCTTTTTCACTGGAAACAGATGCTTTTTCTTCCATGCTTCATGTAACTGGAAGCTGCAGTTTTACAGCCAGAACTTAGAAGGCAGCTGCCACCACACTATCAGAACAAGCTATACTTTCGCTGGCTTTCTGGTCTGGACAGCTGCTGGTGGGACACCACCAGAACATGCTCATGTCCATCTGTTCATTAGCCTGTATAGGGTATCTAGGGTACTTTCTTGGAAGCAGAAGTTACAATGAGACCTCAAGGAGTTTGCTTAAGTCCCTTTGAGCTGATGTAGCATGTGTTGAAGAAGTGTTCTGGACTTCTAGGACCTGTATAAAACTTGTGTTTTCCTCCCTCCCATTTCATCTTCCTCCTCCCACCCTTAAGCCTTGGTTAATTTGATTCAGTTTGGTGGTACTGATCAGACATGCGCACGCTACCCCTCAGACCGGCAAACTAGGCACTTCGAGAAACTTGCATACCCGTCAGCTCATCTCCTCCAGTTCACATGTTGACATCGTGCACAGAAGCCTCAGGCCTCACAGCACATCCCAGACATCCAGGCGGGGTCAGAGCAGGGTTTCCTGAATGTTACTTTTTGAACTGAAGCAATAGCATAACATTTCATCTTGAACTGTGTGTAAAAAATTTAATGCTGTTTAGACTGGCATGTTTTACTGAGTTTAACATGAAATCCTGTAGTGCAGGTATTTAGGTATAAGGGTATTTTTCTTGAGCTGATGGGTATTTAATTTTGATTTTGTGTCTTAAAGTGGATCCAAGACTCAACAAAAATAGATGAAGAAAAAGAAGATAAGAAGGGAGAAAAATTTGAAAACTATAATTCTGGTGCTGAAGATGACTTAAAGGATCCTACTCCAAATCCGTTAGAAAAATACATGAGAATAATTCAGCAGAGCAGAGAGCAGGAACTGGCAAACAAGGTGATTATTCTCAGAACACGGTTCCAAAAATATTATTGGCTGAATTTATGTCTTACTAAAATATGCTTAGAATGAAAACAATATTCTCGTTTGTTCATTTTTTCCTTCATTCAGAAGCTTTTATGTCATGACCTGCAGAGAGGAGTGTTTGGATTTGTATTGCAGAAATGTGTTGATTCAAAAGGAAGATGATGAAAACTTTCTTTTACAGTAGGGGTGGATTTTGGTGGTGGTTTTTTTTGGTTGTTGTTGGTTTTTTTTTTTTTTTTTTTTGTTTTTCCCCTGGTATGCTGGGGCATTGTTAGTTTAAATTTAAATTTAAATGTCCTCAATTTCTAGTTTAAATTGTGTTTAAATACAGTTTGTTTGAATCTACATGGGTCAGTTTGTGTTCCACTAACACAACTGATTGATAGAATTTATTCTGGCAAAGTGGAAAATTTGACCTTAAAGAACAGGTATGTACATGGGGGAAACATTCCTTTGATGAAAGACTGCAGCGTACTTTTGTTCCGACATTATCCAAATCTGATTTTCCAAAGCGGCATTAGTCTAGATGCAGTGCAGCTTTTGTAGAAACAGGGGGTTTAATATTCAATTAGATGCCTTAAAGTACAGGTGCTATTATTGAGAGTCACTTAAACCTTGACTTAAGAACCAGTTACAGAAAGTGTATTTTCCTGTTGGCTGCCAGGATTCGAAGAAAGAAGAAACAGGAGATTTATCTCTTACAGCGGGACTTCTATCTAGTGAAAAGGATGACAGGTAAGGCTCATATATTGCTATTCATCACTTCTATTACCCCATATTAATAAATAGTTACAGTACAAATTACAGTTGAGACATTGGCCGTCCTAAAAAGTAAAATAAATATAAACAAACTAGTAATCAAAAGCAAATGTGTTGGAAAAAATTGAGAATCCTTCCAATTCTTAGAGAGGGGACGTTATGCACTATATGGCATTCGGCTCTGGGAACTCCATTCGATGATCTGTTTCAAAAGCTGTGAAAATTAAAACCTTTTATCTGCCACTGAGCAGCATCTCAGTTCCTTCACTGTGAGCTGAAGTATGAGGATTCTGCTTGGGTAATGACCCTGTGGAAGTTTGTCTGTGCTGCACCTTGCAGGTTGGCTGTTATTAGCATTGAATGTGGCTTTGATTTATTGGCAGCATCACGGACTCCTTACGAAGCAGTTCACACGCTTTTTTTCCAGAGATTTTGGCTGCCTGCGCTGAGTTACCACAGCTAGGGCCTTTCCTCTGGGTCTCTCCAGGCACCGATAAATAAGGACGTGTAGTTTTTTAGTTGGGTGATAGGCAAAAGGAGAAGAACCAAACCCAACCCCACACCCATCAGATCTTTCAATTTATGTGAAGATGTAGAATTCAAACTATATATAAGCCAACAACGTAGAATGGTGAAAAAAATTAAAATCTGACACCTAACTGTAGTAATGATTTGGGATTATCTGTGCCTTTCTTTAAAGTGCTGTTTTGCGTACCAGACCTTACCCTGGTGCTCCTGAATTGGTATCTGCATCATTTTCTTTTCACTGGGTAAGCACTGCAAAGGCAGTGGATAGGGAGTACTGCTTTTTTTATCGATGAGCTGGCTTGCTCTTCACAAAGGCCCAGATCTCATGCGGAAGGGCTTGCTTATTTCCTTCAGTTCACTGACCCAGCAGGAGAATTGCAGCATAGGTGGACATAAAACAAAGCCAGTGATTATACATGCAGTTTCTTTAACTGTGTGGAACTTGAACTTTCTCTCTAAACCAAGTATTTGTATTTAAGAAACTGCTCTGGGCTCATAACACTTTTTTTCCCCCCCCCTCCCACCTATCGTAATACAGTGCTACAGGCATTTCTCACGGAGACGTGGATGAAAACTTCTGGTGAACAATGGCTACTGATTCTTTTTAAATTATCATTATTATTACTACAATAAAATGTTTTTAATGAAGCTTTCTAACTGTAAGAAGTTGTAATAAATGTTAGGCACAAAGATTGCAGGCTGTACAATTATAAATTAATAAAGCTGAGTTTGAGCTGTCTCATCACTTGTCATTGAGGGTGAGCCCTGATGTGTTACCAATCCAGAAGGAGGCCCCTGAGTGGGGTGAGAGACAGGACAAAGCAGTGCAGAGAAATGGGGTGGTGTGTTCAGGTAGATTGGCTTTGGTGCTGAATTCCTGAAGCCCTTGACAGCTTTTCAAGTGGTGCTCCCTGCCCGCCAACCCCTTCCCCTCCAACTGTTACAAACTGTAGGTCAAAGTAACAGTGTCACTGGTCACAAAAAATTCAACTGTCATGGTTTTTTTTTTTTTTTTTTTTTTTTTAAAAAAGTGCCCCATGGAGACCCCTGGCTTGTGCCATTTCAGAGAACAGAGCATGACAGGACCAAGCTGACGTGCCCCTTCTACTGCTATGGCAGGGGAGACAAACACTTTTATAAGCAGCCTTATCTCATGTATCACCTTGTTGGTATGAACCAGCCCAGAATGGAGAGATTCAAATAAAAATGCTATTTAACTCATCTTTATTTAAGCTTTGTATTTTGTAGGTAGATTATAGGCAAGATCATTAAACTTTATTTACAGTATAAAATACAGTATTTTTTAATCAATGAAGCAATTTTGGGTGGCAGCATATATTACAATTTGCACTGCATTTGAGGCTGCTCATCTTAACCTAACTGTAAGAACATGAAGCCAAGTTTGACAGAATTTAGGGGCAAAATCCAAAGCTCCATCTTGTGAATTCACTGGATGTTGAAACATAATATACCAAAAATGTGACAGAAATAACCTGTGCTTTTAGAAATTAAGATCAAAAGTGATTTGGGGGATAGTCTATTTTTACACGCTGCTTAATTTGGTGTTGCAGCAATACTGGCATTTACAAAATTTCTAAGAGATTCCTCCAGTTTGATGTCCAGAATGGGGTGGGTAGCGCTTGTTGCATCATGCTGACCTGGAACAACTAAATTACGTCACAGTAGAAGCACTCACTGACTTACCATGCGGAAGCGTACGCCTACAGGGCCTCCTTTCCCAGTACAGCAGCAAACGGGTGCTACTGAGCAAAACGTGTCTAACTCCAGAGATAGAGACATAAAGCACAGAGATGCGCTAGCAGAGCATAGCTGTAGGTCTGTTTTCAAATAAGCATACACAAGTGTTGTCTATTATCTACAAATATTTATTTTAACACTTGGATGTAACTACAGGAAGCCCTTGGCACTGATAGAAAATATTGATTCACTGTTAGGTTACAAAAATTTATACATAGCAAAATTTAATGCTCTTTACATAAAAATATTAGACTACTTAAACAAAACTTCAAAAACTCCCAGTAATAGCTACACTGAATTAGAAAAGAATTAGGCTTTAAGACACTGCCTCTGTTATTACCCTTATGCAAACACTGGGCTAGAACATCACCTGCATTGCTGTAGAAATGTCTCCTTCATGCAACAGGTAAGAACATACACTAGGCTATTTTGTCATATTTGCTCTACATTGATCAACTTTGCCCCTTTTTTGAAACTGTCAAATTAGACTTCAATAGTTAACAAAAAAATTATATTTGAAGTTAATAACCCCCGAATGCCTTTTCTCTTAATACTGACTTGAAGAAATTTGTGCTTCCTTGGATTTATATTCAGCAGTCAAAACTATTCATCACACCACATGTCAGCTTAACATGGGTATGACGTGAATATTTAATTTTTTTTTCAAATGACTGATGTATTTTACTTCTCCCCCAACATTTATATATATATATATCATATAGAACAAACACCAAATATACCATCACTAATACTCAAGATATCACTGAATGCTTCTGAAAAAAAAAACATTAATTAGAAGGCAAACTTCTATAGGAAATGACTTTAAAATGGCACCAGTTTGTTTGTTTGTTTTCTGAACACCACGTTTTCTTAATGTGCTAATAAATTTGTAAAAAGGAAAACACGTAAGCACTGACTATAAATTTGCTAAGCACCAAGATAGAGAAAGGTGGACATCCTGTTTTTATTCTGGTTTTATGGCTGTAATTTTTATTGTTTGTGTAAAACTCTGCAAACTTTCTCATCCGCTCATTTGAATTAGTCAGATCAGTGTCATTTTAATAAGGTAACACTTTTCACTTACTTAAAATGTAGGATAATGGTCTCCTGCCGCTATATAAATGCTAAGACATTTATAGAAAATAAATATTAAGGCAAAGCTGACATTTATTTTCAAAGAAGGGGATCATTATCCAGATCCAGGGGATCTACATTCCATTAAATAGTTAGATAATAAAAAGATTAAAACTTGGGACATCTGCTCAATGCTCACGTGAGCACAGGAGTGTGACTGCACCGTCATAAGAAAGCGTGGCACTGAAGTAGGGTGCTGTTCCCATGGCCCACGGAAAGAGAGGTCAAAGATGGCCCCGTTGCAACTGCGTTAACTGCTGCAACCGTGCTGTCACGTAAGCACGAGCCGTCAGAAACCCTCACCGGCCATGGTTTCGTTTGGTACGTAAACTGAGACAGTAAATCACACCCCGCACGCGTGCCTTTGCCTAAGGTCTGTGCAGAGATCTACGGCCGGCTGGGTTGGAGCACCTGCCCTGGTTTCGTGCAGGACGCCGTGCTGTAGAACACGTATCAAATACTAAGTACTGAAAGTCTCGGAGAAGAAGAATTTGGTCACTTTTTGGGAAGTGTTGCCTTTTAAAATGCCTGGAAGAAAACCTCCATTCTCTGTATGAAAGGATGGAAGATTACCCGTGGGAGGATTTCCCTATGAATGTGTTCCAGGAGCTGGAATGTGAAGCTTTTGCACTCCTCTCTAATTTTGTTTGGTAGACACACATCTGTACTGCAGAGCAGCTATTTGTTGATTTGTCAGAGCGACAGAATTCTTCTGCTGAATTACTGTGGCAAACATTTATGTGTAAGAATTGAGTTGCTCTTTTGACCGAGACTGGATATCCTGAAGCTCCTGCTCTTCTTTTGCTTTGATATCCTGGTAGGCCTGCATTTTGCTTGCATCCTTTAAGTAGGCCCAGTTAGAAGACAGTATCATGAGGAAGTGGATCTGGAAGAGAAGGGTGAGCATGATGGCTAGTGAGCATGTCAAGAGGCAAAGCAAGCTGCTAGTTAGATTAATAGACACTCTTTAAAATAATGACCGAAAAAAAAGTTATTCTACGTTAATAAGCATTCTGTTATTAAAACAAGCACAGAGGCCATTTTCAAAGATCTCTAGAATTTGGCATGCCAGTACTTCAGTTGGTTATTCACAATTCAGACAAAGTTAGTATAACAGTAATAAAATGAGCTACAGAGTCATTTGGATCAATTAAAATGCAGAATGGGGGGGAAGCAGGAAAAAAGTTTTGTACGTGGCAATTTATGTCGTCTGTAAACTACGAGGTGCTCAGAAGAACGGCTCGCTAAGGTTGTGGTGTTTACGCATATCCAAGCCCAGATCCTGGTAATTCTTTTCCCCCAACAAGCAGATGAGAATTCCACCCTCCCCCTGGAAAAAGCCTGGAACTGTAAACAGTTTTATTTACGTGAACAAGGCTACATTAACATATTGAAAAATTAAACAACAAAACATGAGTCCAAAACTAAGCAAAAGCATGCAATCTCTGGGTTAAGAAGTCTTAGTCGTATATTTTTATAACTACATTTTGAACTTCCATTGCCCAACCTCAGGTGAAGAGTTTCATGTCATACATAGCAACTGGTGCTTTTCTATTATCATTATTTTGTGGATTTTTTCTAGTTTGTGCATTCATCTCTTCCCAACTTCTCTTCAGCATACTTCACGCAAAAAATCTACATCTGCAAACACTGATTCACTTTTTTTTTTAGTCCCAACACTGTAAAGAGGTCTCTGTGATTTATGCATGGTTTTGCTTCACGCGCAGTCATACTTACAGTTTTGAGATCTGGCTACTGAGAAATCAGTTACTAAAGTGCAAGCCATACCAGAACAGAAGCTATTTATACGCTGTTTCTTGCTAGTTCAGGGTCCAAAAGAAAGAATGTGATTGTTTTACGCAGAGCTAATAAAAGGATGTATTTCCTTCCAGAGAGAGCATGATTTGGCAACTACTTGAAAATGAAGTAAAAGAAAATAATCAACTTTATCATCCGTGCGCTGGAAATACAAACCAACCAATTCATAGTACCTGGGCTTCTGAGTTCTGCCAAAAGAGACTGGCACTACTTTACTGTTCCTTTTCTCTTGTATCCTACGTATTTTGTATGCTCGGGGGGTTGCATTTGGTGTTCGCGATGAAGAACAAATTCTGACCCTGAACTGTTCCAGTATTTGTTTTAGAGATGACTGCTAGAAAGCAAGTGGAGACTTGAAATGGAAACATCCCCATCTTCAGCAGGATGATTTATAAACACCCCTACAGTAACTGAATCCTCTCAACATGAAAACATAGCCAGATCTCATCCACATCATAATAGTTCATATACAAGAAGTCATTTTATTAATCTGATGAGCTAAATGATGCTTACTGAAGCTATTTACAATTACTGTAACAAAATTCAGAAAGCTAGACTTTCAGCCTAGGGTGTCAGTGGTATTTCAAGCTACGCAATGCAGCTCTGTACTGGGCTTATACAATTTAGAATTTAGTGCAGCAATCTTCCCGACTCTTAAACTTCAAAACAGCATAGTTATATGTAGTAGCCATCATGTAGATCAGCTGGTGGAAGAGAACAAAATACAGGAGAGTAAGATACAACAAGGTGACGACGGCTCAAGCCCATTTGGGCAACTGTCGATACTTTTACAACAGACGTTATTCTGAGCTTCTTCCAGGGTGAAGATGCAAGATAAATAGCTCGCCATTTATCCCGAGAGGATACAGACCTATGTACAGCCCCCTACAGCTATTTCGGCAACCAATAGTGAGTATTACACCTGGATTTGGCTGACGTGAGGTTAGGAGCTGGCAGCTAGAGGAAGCGTTAGACATATGAAGCAAGTCATCTTGTTAACGTCCCTTTTCCCAACTGCTCCCTGTAATTGGCACTGCGGAGTATGGACTAGTCAAACTGCCCGGGTCCAGACAGGAAAACCAAGAGGTTACAAGTGGTTTATCAAATAAACTACAAAAATGAAAATAAATAGTGGACATAGAACCAGAAACGGTGGGCAGAAGTATGACTTTCAAAGGACATGCAAAGAATTTTATCCTAAGGATGGGGTAGGTGGGTTAAAATGACTTCTTAAAGCAAAAGTTTGGGACCTGCTGACCTGTAAGGACCAAACCATAGCAGCAAACAGTGGCGATTACAGCTTACCCTCTTTAATGCCTAGTATCACTACTTTTAAAATACACAAAATTTAATCTTAAAGCATCTTAAGCCTGAAAGGAACATGTTACACAATAAAACAACAAAAAATACTACCCACCAATGCTATGACAGTGGCACCAGCTCCAGCACAAGCCACAATGAACAGGTGATAAGACATGTAGAACTAGAGGAAAAAACATGTTAAAAACATTGAAGTAATTGAGGACAGCATAAAATGCATTTCAGCGGTTCTCTAGAGCAAGGATAATAAAACCGTCTTCATAGCAAGGTATTCAAAGCTTTAGAAAATAAAAAAGTTCTGGAAAAAATTTTCATTTTTTAGATGACCCAACAGAATAATTTCAGCATTGTGTTTAAATCAATCTCTTTTTACTACTAGTATTAGTTTTCTCCAAAAACTTTCATCAAGTTATTTATTACACGGTGCCCAAGCGACTTGTAGGCAAAAGCTGCACACAGGTTACGTTTCTGTACCTCATTCGTGTTGCAGATGTTCTCTAAAATCGGGCCACAGGCTTTGCCAGGTACAGCATTCCAAGGGATAATACCTGAAATACCACAGCAAAAGAAACCACTAATTTTAGCAGTCGACACATGCTTTCTGTTCCTCTCTCATCTTTTCCACCCACTTGCCAGTTGTGTTCCCATTCTAGGTAGCTGCGTGTTGACCAGTACAGCTTTCAGTTGGCGGGAGGAATTAAAACAACTCACTCAAGTTGTGCTTGCTCCCTATACCGAGGCTTGCCGCCAAGATATGTTCTCAGATGTGGTTTTCCCATATGGCAGCCAAATGGTTGGTCGGGTTTTTGCACTTCAGGTCCAGTCACATACTGCCTACTCCCCCACTCAGCACTGAAAGGGATCATCTGCATCTCAGAGGTACTTGGCACCTTTCAGGATAGTACTTGCTAGATTAAGTTCTACTTGAACAAGTAACTGCTGTAGGAGAGTGTGAATATGGAGCTAGGGGGAAGAATTACAGAAGGATTTTTGCTGTTTTAGTTCCAGTAGGTAAAAAAGCGCTACGCGAACATTGCTACAAGAAAATTCAGTCTGCTGCAGCTCATGTACTCTCAATTACTTTTCTTACATGACTGAAAATCTGAAAAGTCGACAGGATCTAGAAGGTTTAAAATAACCTAAACTTTTACAGATGTAAAGCTTAACCAAAAGCCACCTGAAACAGAAGAAAACCAGTTTGTCTTCTCCATATAACTCACATTTCAAACTCAGCTGGTTGGAATTAGCAACTCTGTAAGGGGCAGGTCACTGAAATTATCTCAGGATGGTATGGCTTTCAAAAAGATTTTACAGGATTTACTTCAAAGCCAGCTTCTTCGCTGCAATTGCAATAGACGCTTGAAGCCTTTCCGCCTACCGCTGCCACCCAAAAATGTGAGGACACTTCAGTGGCACAAGTGACCTGTCAAGAGCTGCCCTCTCCCATCTCTCATTGAAAGCCAAGTGACTGTACTGATCAGAGGAACGGCACAGCCCTACACGGTGCTCGTACAGCTGCAAAACAACCAGGAGAAGCAGAAAGGTGGAGGAACACATCTTCCCCCCGCACTTCTAGGCTTTGCTGCTGAAGAAGACATCTTCCCAGTCTCTTGCTGTCAGTTGCTAAAATAGGATGCAAACATTTAACTGATTTGGGACTTCTTGCTTTTAAAATCAGTCTATCTTATGTTCTCCTACTGGACTTGCCACCCAGATAGGAAAGCAAACCCAAGCTTTCTTACTTTTTCAACTCTGAATCTGTTTTCTCAGCTTTGAATGACTTAGTCCAAAGAAAGAAACATTCCTAGAAAATGCTCGCTGAAATGAAGCCAAAAGTAACGGTGACAAAAGCTCTTCTGCGCAAGGGAAGCTGAAAAGATTAACTTCAGGAAAAATCCACATTAAGGAATGAATTATTTGAAAAGCCTGGCCCTATTTTAAGCTACTGCCCCGCCCCTCGAATTTCTGTATGTCATCAGAAAGCGGTATTAATTCATTAATAGTTAAGGCAGACCCTTGATGACTGGTTTTTGGTCTTCTAACTGAAAGCAATTGTTAGAGCAAAGTTCATGTTAACTTCATATTTAAGTGTAAAACCAGCTTTTTGAAAGGAAAGAATATATGCATATGGGGGTTCAAAATGCAGAATCTGGTTATCTATTTCTCAGCACTGTTTCTAAGCGGCTTATTTTGAGGCTGATCTATTTTTAAACCTAATATTATAGTATTGGAAACCGCTACAAAATCATTTGAGATAAATGACTTGCCAGTTCAGTTAAATTGACTGCATCTGGAAAGAGATCAGTGTAATCTGAATTAATTAGAAAAGTAATAGCACATTCAGAGATACAAGATGCTTTTGCATTTGGTTCATTTGTTAAGGCTGAGACAAACCTACTGAAGGCAGGCCAAGAACCAAGGATAAAACATTCAATCAGAATTAAAATGAGTACCGTATTGCCTGATATCCACGCAGATCTGGTCCCCTGGAATTGTCACGTTTGTCTGAAGAGATCTGATGACTTCACAAGTTGACCATATGTTATAGAACATAAAGACAGGCACAGCAGAGAAGCCAAAGACCCCAAGCCAGGCCACTCCAAGCACATAGGTGAGGAAAACAAACTGGGCAGAGAAAACACAAGCACTTCACGTTTATTCTTTGAAAAGAATACTCGAATTTTCCTTTAAAACGCTTCAGAATAATCTTTAAGCATACTTTCAGAAATCAAGTAATAAAACATTTGATTTCCAAGCACAAATAAAGTCAGTATTCTCGTTGCTTACAAACACTTTGGTAGTTTAAGTGCTACTGAGAAAGTAATTCAGATGTTTCCTTTTTCATCAGCCTGCTTGAGTGAACAGCTTGCCCTCCTGAAAGAGCAGTCCATTAATTTCTCAAGACTCCCAGCTAAGCAGGGATGCTGGTTGTAGGCTAAAACCAATAAAACTCAAACAAAAAATCAATTTAAGGAGTTTTTTTACTTAACTGTAATGTTCTAGCATTTCTATATAACTTGCAAATCAAAACAATAGAATCAATGTTCACAGAGCTCTCCCATACTCCCTGATGTATTGAAATCAATTTTGAATGTAACGTTTGAGAATATCTATTTTTGAAAACATACCACGACCATTACAGCAGATCAGAAAGATTCAATTGATCTAACAGACATTGCCAAGAAGAAAATGAGTTACTTCACCTTAAAGAATCATGGATTTTCCATTGACATTTGCTGGTTTGGGTTTGCTCTTTTTTTAAAAAAAAATTATTACGTGCGTTTTCTTTGGTAAGATAAGGTATGGCACTCATTGCTTTGGAAATCTCCAGCTTCCCTCTCCCACTGGACCTCTTCCCTTTTCCCCTCCTCTTTTAAGTTTTATGGTGAAACAGTAGCTCTGGCATCAGTTCCTAGCTCCCTCCTCCTGGTGAGGCTAGGATTTGGATTCTACGTGGAAAGCAGGAGAATGCTATGACATCTTGTGTGTTCCCTTTTCACTGTTATTTAACTGTAGGTGGACTGGAAAGGCTTTACTTCCAGTAAAGCACTGATACTGTACTATCTCACTTGAAACTTGTGTGCCAGAGAAGAACAGCAAGGATGGCAAAGGCTCTGAGCGGGGAGGTTGTCTCAGCCTGACCCAGAACTGACAGACTGAACTAATGCTGCAGTGGACGGTGGAACTAATGGTGGAAGTTTGCATCTGCATAGGTTTTTGCCTGGAACAACACTGCAAATGTTAGAGCAAAGCTTGAGCAATTGGTTAGATTTTATAGTGACTGAAGGTGGTGTGTGTGAGGAGGTGGAAGTACTTGCAAAACTAAGGCCCATAAAAACCCAGCTAGCCTTTAGTTTACACACAACTGAACTGTGTATTTTATGCAAGAATTGAGAATTCTCTCTTTTGGATTTTGGTAAGGAGAAAGCGGATCAGTTTAAAGGATTTCTGTAGATACACTATACGTAAAATATACGTTTATATTATTTATGCAAAATATACGTTTATATTATTTATGCAAAATATGGTTTTGCATACGCATATGTGGAAGCCTGCATGAGAGGAAGTACACAAAGCCTTTAACTCCTAAAATAGCCAGGAAAAAAAACACACTCACTCTCACATTTAATGTGAAAACTGTGGGAAATGGCTATTCTGCATTACCTCAGCCAACACAAATAATGTGGGAAAGTTGGAAATCTGTCTTCTGTAATAACCTTATGCAAGATGGAAGGGACGGCCTGTCAGGACCTCACTTGGTAATGTAACGGAGGAAGAAGTAGAGAAGCTCTTGATCAAAGAGGCAAAAAAAAAAAAAAATAAAAAAAAAAAAATCACTGTATGTCCCAAAGCTTGTTGTCTGTACCCAGCTGCAGCCACTAGTCTGTTAAGACATCATATCTCCTTGCAAACCTTGTTCTAACCTTGGTGATTTAAGCAGCTCTACCACTACACAGCAGCATACAGGCATTTTTACACCATGACTTGTCACCACTAACCACTGATGTGTCTTACCAGAGCTCCAAGCCATCACTCAGCTGCTAAATTCTCTCCTTCATTGTGTGGACAAATATAGGCAAACATGAAAACACGTTTTTCTGTTGCATTTCCATGTGTCATGCTGGTATTTGTGTAAGAAGCTGGCAATCATGTGCCTGCAACTACTCAACTGCACAAGCAATTTGCTGCCCTAATGAGATACAGGTATGTGTACATTTCTACTGTATTTTGGATCTTTGGAAAACATTGCTTTAGATCTAATTTTGCTCCTCAGTGAAGATCATACTTGTTAGAAAAAGAGGGAGTGAGTAGCTGCTTAACTGGAAAACGATCGGATGTCTTATTTTTATTAGCTCTTGAAAAATTCAATCAGTATCCAATGGCACAGTGGAAAATTGTTAACTCTCTTGAAAATAAACATGCATCTCCTTTGTATTTAACCAGCTGAAAGTACACATTTTTAAAGTACAGGATATAGATTGTATATTAAAATGCAACAATCGCATCAAAAGCCTCTTCTCTCTTCACCCACACTTTCCTGTGGGCGATCTGTCATACTGCTTAGCTTCCTCCATAACTACGAGCTTTGAATTCAGATTTTCAGAAATAGCTTTGAAATCCTGTGTCAGAAACACAGTTATGCTTCTGTTCTTGCAGAGTGCGCCTTAGGGGGCAACGTGGGTGAGAATCTGAAGTTTTATTTTTAGTTAAACTTTGTTTGAAATTTTTTTCAACTGCAGATGTATACTGAAGGGAAGATGCCTTGTAACTTTATGGCTTTAAGTGTTTCAGCTTTGCAAAAAAGACTCACTATTATATCTGCGTGCCTTCTGCCATCTGCAAAAGCAAGACAGCAATACTTGATTCAAGTGCAAAGATGTTGCGAAGACTTCATTCATTACTGTTTGTCTGAAGGATCCAGACATCCTCAAGCAGAACTGACTATGGAAGTCAAAGGAATTACAGTTTGTTATTTAAATAACTGTGCAAACCACAGCCATTTTACAGCCTGCCATTAAGCAGCACCCAGTGTGCTCTGTGTTTAAAAGCACAAATTTCATTTTGTCTCGCATTGAGTGTTTTAAAGTTAGCAGTCTTCATCAGCTTAGTTTAGACCAGTGGGTTCAGCTTTATGACAGGGGAGGCCATGGTAGCACCCCGACAGTCCACCTGCAGAATTTGGATTTGACCAAGCATCCTCGAAATTCAAAGAAGGACCAGCAACGGGGATTGACTCTGACCACCCGTACGACGTTAAACAAACAGCAATATACTGTTGTTCAAAATACAATGCTGTTCAAAAATACCAGAGTCAAACCGAGCACAAAAGGTTTTAGCAAGCGAAGACAACTCTTTCCGTTTCTACTGCTACTCACCATTCCACTGATGCAGCGGCCACAGGCTGTCGTTTTGAACTCTCCATGCAGTTCCTTCACAGCACTTGTTGTATAAAATCCTTCTGCCAAAAGGATTATTCCGTATAAGAAGAAAAATGATGCAATGCCATAAATTACATACTGCATTAGCTGTATTCTAAAATGGAAAAGAAAAAAAGATATAATTACATTTCAGACCTATAAAAGTGAAGTCAGTCCTCCCAAATCATTAGAGGTATGAGACAACTCCTTTTCTAGAAATACAGTTCAAGGCTCCTTAATGCATTTTAAGCAAGCAGGCTGCAGGAGAGTGCCAATACAACTATCCTGCTTCTACAGGTAAGCAATACTGATGTGCATTAGTCTTGCATCGGCTCCAGCATCCCTTGTTGGTGCTGCAGTTCTTACAATGACTGGTATTGGTCACCACCTTGAAGCCGCAATTTCATGCCTCCACTATGCAGATTTCGCACACCCCCAGTTATTGATCCTGACACCTAACTCAGGGAATGTCTGACAGGGATGACACAGGGCTTTGAAATGGCAAAGGTTGGAGCTGAACTACTGGCTGAACTACCAGGCTCTGTGATGATTCCTTTGGCTTGGGGAAAGGAAGCAGTGCCTGAAATGCACCATTTCCATCGGTAAAATCCAATCAATGCATGTTTGCAAAAATTTGCAAGTTCAGTGATACTTCTGATACAAAACTCAGCAAGCGTACAGTGACTTCTCCTGAGGAACTATTTGCTCTACAGCCCAGGAGGATAATTCCAAGTAAGCAGGTAGTTTTAGTGCCCTAAGTCACAGCAGCGTGGAGCTCCCCAAAATGTAATTAAATTTAAAAAACAAAACAAAACAAAACAAAAAAAAACCCAAAAAAAACCCTAAAAAAGGAAACGCTTCCATTTCAGGTACTCTGGAATCGTCCAAAGGAAGTAGGTTGCAGGGCATGTGGCATAGGAACTCCCCTCAGATACAATTTGAGAAGGTTCTCAATTCCTTAAAAATCTACCATCTACAGTGACAGTCTTATAGATTTTTTTTTTTTGACTCTGGCTAGAATAGGTAAATGGAAAGAGTAATTTCTATGTATTATCAATTAGATTCAGTATCTGAACCTGATTGTTTTGGAGGACCTGAATGCCATATCTTTCATACGACATTTCTTCTGGTCTCCAAAAGTCATACCTCGTTATTAGCACAACTTCTCCAGAACCTAAGCCTTCTTAAAAGTAATTTGATTGTTGAGCTGGTTATTATGGATGAAGCTATTCTCAGAACAGAGAGGTTAATTTTATACATCCATACTGCCAGTTTTCTAAAGATAAATATATTTTTCCTCAAAATTTTTTTCAGTTCTTGCCACTCTCCACCAAGTAGCTGCTAGCATACATGTATATCTCCAAGGAGCATCTGCATGTTTTAGCTTAATTTAAAGAAAACTGATTGCTACCATTTATGTAGTTAAATGTTATCAGACAGACAGCACACCTCTTGTATCAAAATAGGATATTGCTCATTTAAAATTACATGTGGGAAGTGTTATGTTTATTTTCCAAACTGATTAAAAATAACAGGATAAATCTGTTGCACCTGTACTGTAAAGCGTGAAAAAATTAGGTCAGTGTTTGACAGAGAAAAGAAGAATTCATTTCACCATCATTAACAGTCTAGGAAGAAGTCGATGCATGTTACCAGAAATTAGTAATATGAAACCTCGTTAAAAATCCATTCCACAAAGGGTGCCCTACTAGTATACTTCTCATTTCTTTTATGTCTCTTTGGCCTTAAATTATTTGCCTCTTTCTAGTGCTTCTACTCCCTTGCCTTGTTAGACCTCCACAGAGCCTAAGACCTCAGCTGCTTTGGTACGAATTACACATTTCCTCAAGCTGCTGACAGTGACTTGACAAGAAATGTTGTCAACAATTCTCCAAAATTTAAAACTTGCCACCTGTTCATAGAATCATAGAATGTCCTGAGTTGGAAGGGACCCGCAAGGACCATCAACTCCTGTCCCTGCACAGGACAACCCCAAATTCACACCATGTGTCTGAGGGCGTTGTCCAAGTGCTTTTTGAATATCGTCAGGCTTGGCGCCGTGACTGCCTCCCTGGGGAGCCTGTTCCAGTGCTCCATCACCCTCTGGGTGAAGAACCTTCTCCTAATACCCAACCTAAACCTCCCCTGGCACATCTTCCTGCCATTCCCTCGGGTCCCAGGCTACATTTTGCAATTTCATTTTGCAATGTTACGGCTACATTTACAATTTCTTCTATTTTGCTCAAACAAAGACTGATACAAGCACGAAGACATTTTGTTAGTTGGTCACTGAAGAGTAGCTGCTTAGTTTCTTGCAAAGTTTTGTGGGTCGTTGGCCGAGCAGGCCGAACCCAGGCCTAGTCAGTACCCCGACACCAGTGCGCAGCCGTCACGAATCGCAACTTGAGCAAAATTCCTCACTGCCGCCGGACAAAAGCCTTTTCAAAGCCCGGTGGTCCAGCTGGAGGGGCTGCGTAAGGCCCAGCGTGTTGGGAGCACCGGCCCAGAGCCCGAGCCCCGCGCATCCCTCGGCACCAAGGGGAACGAGGGGCTTGTGCTGGCAGGGCTGGCCGTCCTCTGGTATCACGGAGAAGCCTCAGGAACACAAAAGCCCCAAATACTTCACCGGTGGTTACTTCCAAAGGCTACGGTCACAGAGACAAACATTTAAGCCCTTCGCAGTTTTTCCCCTCGTTTTTTTCTTATTTGTACGATACCCACCCACCTTCTGAGGGGGTGATGGACTGAGCAATGCTTCCTAGTTATTTGTGTCACTAAAATAACTTTAACACTATATCTACCCTCTTTCAGATTAAAACTGTTGCCCCTTGTCCTGTCACTACAGGCCTTGGTAAAAAGTCTATCTCCATTTCATTACATCCACCTTTATACCCTGAAAGGCCACAATAAGGTCTCCCCAGAGCCTTCTCTTTTCCTGGCTGAACAAACCCAACTCTCTCAGCCTGTCTTCACAGAAAGCATGCTGGCCACGCTTCTTTTGCTGTAAGCCAGGACATGGCTGGCTTTCTGGGCTGCGAGCGCACGTTGCTGGCTCATGTCCAGCTTTTCATCCACCAGTACCCCCAAGTCCTTTTCTGTGGGGCTGCTCTCAACCCATTCAACCCCCAGCCTGTATTTGTGCTTGGGATTGACCCGACCCAAGTGCAGGACCTTGCACCTGGCCTCGTTGAACTTCATGAGGTTCCTATTAGCTCACTCCTCGAGCCTGTCAAAGTCCCTCTGTATGGCATCCCTTCCCTCAAGCGTATCAATTGCACCACACAGCTTGGTGCCATCTGCAAACTTGCTGAGGGTGCACTCCATCCCACTGCCTACGTCACTGATGAAGATATTAAATAGTATTGGTCCAATACAGGTTAGCACACACTGGTTCTTTGTGTGTAAACACCAAAAAGCCACTGAATGCTGCTGGACAAACAAGCAACCTAATACTTAGGGATGGAGACTGAGGTTTGAATCCATCTCTACTCATTTAGCACGAGGGCATTATGAAGAATAATGGAAATGGGAGGCATACTTACACTTCACTCAGCAAAGCATGGTCGCTGGCAGTCGTGGAGAAGTGCTGCTCGAGGATAGACACCGTTCCTGTGAGCGCCACGTGGCCACAGCCACAAAACAACGCTACCCCCGAGAAGCAGAGAATGGTTGCCACGAGCGAAGCATATGGCACTCCTCCTAGGCACTTAATGCAACATTCAAAGCAACCTAAGCAGAAGAGAGAAAGCAAAAGAAATGTTATGAGCAAAAAGCAAAATATGAGGAAAAGAATATCCGTCCTTCACTTGGTAAAAGCCACAGGGACTAAAAGGCATTGACATGCTAAGCAAAAAAAATCTATAGGTCGTGCAAGACAGCATCACCCTCCAAAGCAGTGACCTACAGATCTGTTGGTATGGACTCAAAGCCCAGAAAGTGGGCTGAGTGCTCCTATCTTTGCAGGATCAGGAGGAGATCAATGAGACAGCCTATGAAATGGAAAAAAAAAAAAAAAAAAATCACTTGTCTGAAGTGATGCATTGCGATTCAGCTGCTCATACAGAGCTCACCATGCTTCAGCACTACTGATACAAACAGCAGGAGCACTAGCTACTCTGGCACCATTCAGGAAGCCAGAAAAGCAAATGCTCAAGACTATGAAGCCTTCTGGAAAAGTAAAAGATATTTTGCACTTTCATTGGAAGAGGAACACATTTAGGACTGCAAAACTCAACTACCCTACACTCTCCCATGACTCCTGAGTATCTTTTTGTATAAATCCATATAAGGTTATAGGGATACTGATATTTTAACAACAGAAAAATTGAATGGGGGCCAAAGAGTAACAATTTTTATCAAGAGCAGTGAGATAAAGCTGTATTACACAGACAATACATTGCCAGCTTTACAGGATACACTGGATTTACAGTGATCCCTGAATACAGTCTGCAGTAGCATAATCACAGTTTTAATGAAATGGATCGTTTAAGCAGTCTGAGTTAACAAAACACATAACTGCTGCTCTACAAACACTGTAATAAGGAGGCTGCAGCTGAATTACCAGGTTCCTCCCAACCGCGTGGCCTGAAAATCCATCTGCTTGCAGAGCTGGGAAATGTAAATTGGAAACAAACACAGCTTTTAACTGCACTATAATGGTAATGGCAATGGCAATCCATACCAATTCATTACTTCAGGGTGATGGCATTAAGCTGTCTCCATTAATGTGCATTTCATACAACCGCGCAAAACACAAACCATTAAGACAATGCTTAATGGAGCAACCAGCATTGCATGTCGCAGGAGCAGCCTGCTGCTTCTACGGGAAGGCGCTAAATGGACAAAGCATTTGAAGACAGGGAGACAGCTGGCAAATGCGTACATCACATCACATCTTCCCACCCCAAAAATTCCTCACAAAAATCAGCAAGTCTCCATCCGCTGCACAAGGCAAGTTTATTTTTATCCCCTTCCCTTTCCCACTAATGAATGAGTTGCAGAGCAGGCACTTCCGTGAAGCACTGGGGAATAATATGCATCCGATAATTGAAAGCTTTCCCATTTCATAAGTGAGAAACTCTTCTTTTAGAGAGTCACAAGCAAGTGTCCTAGTCAGGCTTAAGCAGCTATCACCACCGAAATGACTTATGAAATGCCACTTCGCTAACTGCAGACAAGATTTAATTGTACATACACAAGCCTGGGAAGCTTTTATAGTCAAGCCCACAGCTGGAGTTCACCCAGTAGGAGCTATCTTCATGACAAAAATACTGCCGAATGAACAAACACTGCAGCTTAGCAGTGATGGGGCAAACAAAATCCAAATGCACGCTATCAGAGGAAATAATTTCTGGGTTTCATTTTATCACAGAGGTCCAGAGTTGAGTTCAGACACCAGACCTTGCAGAGCAATCCTCTGCTTTGGGGAACCTGCCTGAGTGCAGCTCACAAGCCACAAGCAATGGCAGTCATACACGTGAGGCTGACTCGCCTTTGCAGCATCTGCTCCCAGATCAGGTCCAAACCTCCAACAGTTAATCAAAGAAACACTTGCACCTGGTGCAGGATTAGCAGTGAAGGATTATCCAAGAGTAACCACGCTCCAATCCAGCAGGCAACGCTCAACACACATGTGGCCCCAGCCCAGCAAAAAACAAATGGCCTTTTGGGCTGCACTCCTAAAGGAGAAGGTGACCGAGCACTAGGTCATTGCTTGGTTTGGAGGAGGCTGATCACCTCATCGTGCTGATCCACAGACTGCTTCGCGGAAGGGTCCCATCAAGGACAGGAAATAAAAACAGCTGGAAGCAAAGTGAAGGGAGTAGTGACAAGGTCTGAAAGAAAAGCCTGTGGTTTCAGAAAATGGGAGCAGCCTGCTTGACAAAACTAAAAATTGGTGTAGACCCAGGATCGATGATTAACACTCCCCAACTAGGTACTTGTCCTCCCTGTACCCCACACTGCACAGCCGGCTTTCCAGGCCACTGGCAGAACATTCACCCTGGAGAGTTTGTTGGATCCCTTACCCAAAAACATGACAATATCTGCCACTAATCCACAGACCCTCAAACACAAGCCAACAGTGGCAAATCCCCTCCCACCTCCCAGCAACTGGCAGCTGCACGCAGCATCTTTGTGGCCATACTCTTTGTGTCTTCCTCTACAGCCCAAGTAAAAAGGCATCACGATATTTGGGTGGCCTTCCTTTTATCAGGGCAGACCACAGCCAAGGGATGCCCTAAGGGGTTTCTAGAGCAACCACACTATTTTGAGCAAGGCAGAGAAAACCGCCCAAATGTGGAAGTGCAGAAACCACTCACCTTCGTACCAAGGCTAAAGCAGGAAGCAGAGGGACTTCAGTTCACAGGGAAATAGCGCGCTACCAGCTTGCAAGCGCAGGAAGCATCCCAAACCGGTGTGTTTCCAAGAGACAGCATCCATCCATACACAGTCATTCTGCACCCAAATTGACAGCAGAGCTGTACAGCCTCCTGCCAGAGGGTAACTAACTGCAGGACACAACCTCATCATGGTGCTGGGGCTGCCAGACGCCCCACAGATTCAACTGTGAACACTCTTTATGAGCAGCTTAAATCCATGCATAGCCTGAGCAATACAGCTGGTTTTATAATTTTGTTTTAAAGCAAGCCTAAAACAGTGCTGCCAAGAGCAGCTTTCAAAACCAGCTGAAATTTGAAGCTCATCAAGCACTAAGATATGCCTACCAAGCTTCCTAAACAAGCACTGAAGCAAATCAGAGGATTTCTGAAAAAAATGAAAGCTTTCCAGGAAACCCGCTTTATGATCTCTCTCTCTGTAACCCCTAGTCAGCAAGTATCTTCATATAGTACAGCGGAAAACCCATGATGCCTAGTTCACGTTCACAAAATAACTTGCTAATGCACCAATGACAACTGCAGGCTGAAGGCCTGTGAACTCAAGCTGACAAAAATAAGTAGTATTAAAATAAGTTTAATTTCAATTTTCTGCTAGTTTTTACTTTCCATATGGCCAACACGCTGAACTTTTCAGCTGTATACCCACTTCCAACACAACAGCATAAAACAATTTAAATATGAAACTGTACAGCACAAACACACATCACTGCATCTCCCCTTTCAATGGCCATTTTGTGCAAGGCATCACTAGAACCTTTTGTGCAACTCAGCAGAATAAAAACATTTTTTGTCCCCAGGCTGGCGAGCAGCAGTTGCCATGGAGGCAGGTTAATAACAGCCCAATGATTTGCCCAGAGCTGCCTGTGATCTTGGCTACAGATTTAACACACTCTCAGGAGGCCAGCTAAAACAAGGACTGAGATTATTCTCTAGGGAATGAATGCTATTAAACACACACACACAAATATATTCTTGCTAAAGGACAAAATAAAGAGAAGAGAAAAAACAGGAACCGGCCATTCTTTTAATCTCATGGAAGCTATCAGTCACAGGAAATTGGTAAAGGATGAACCTACATATGTACGCAAATTGGCAATTGGTTGTTTAATGTATGAAGAACAATTATACAGTCTATCAAGCAGTGCACAGGCTATTGCATATGTGCAGGGGCTTAAGCATTCAATTTCCCATGTCAAATGGCAATTGTGTGGCTAAACCTCCTTTGGTACTTTAAGTACAGCTTTAAGATTTAAACTCAGAAAGGCAAGGTAATGCAGAATTAATGGAAAGCAGTCTTAAAAAAAAAAAAAGCAATTCTCAGACTCTAACTCATCCTACCAAGGTCAAGATGGAGTGGAATAACAAAAATCTGTGCTTTGGAAATGACAAAAGACAATGCCATGGGATCAGGTAGCTGTCTTGAGCATTCCCAGGGCTTGCTCTAGAAGTTCACACATCAGCTCTTGAAGTCCAGACTTGAAAAGCTGAGACATTTTCACAAAGCCGTCCCGCAAAGCAAAGCACAGAAAACACGATGTAAGGGAAGAGTGTCCCCACCTCCTGCACAGAAAACCAGCCTGTCCTCTAATGTCCCAAACTCCTCCGAGGTTGAACTAGTGCTTCAGTGTATCTCAGGCATGAACCATCGATCCCATAGTCAAGGTCACTATGGAATCAAAAACCAAGGAACAAAGAAAACCTGAAAGGAGGTCTGAAAAGCTCTTAATTCCAGGGAGCTAAACCTCCAGGCTCCCGTGGCCGTTTTCTGAGTTAGTTACCACTCTCTTTTCCTTAGAAGTTTTGTTTCTTCCCCTCCCATAAATCTGTCTTGCTGTTCTGAAAGATGAAGCAATGGGCACCATTTTTTCCTCATCACTTACTTCCAGTAATTGCATAATGCATTTTTAGAAATCCTGGCATGTTGGACACCTGTCCAGTCAATACATGGTAAAAATTACATGGCATGTTTTACCACAGGACCATGAGCTCTGCTGGCTTCAGCACCACAGCTCAGGGAGCATGTGTAGAGGAACTGTTTTAACAAGAAGAAGGTTGCAAGAGACCCAAGGAAAGAAAAAAGCACTAGATAACATCTTGAATGCAGCCATCACATGTAAATCAGGCTCATTATTACACATCCATGGGAGCCTGGTGTTGGGAACATTACTCCCAATTCACAAATAGATGTTAGAGGAGAACTCAATACTTTACATTCATCTCCTGTTTCACCAGTGCTGAAGATCACCCAATACCAAGCATGCATAATACCACTGGAGTTCCAAACCACCATGGATCTTTGTCAGAAAATGAACTTTATGTCAATGAAAGCAAATGCCAATTTTAGTTTCTGCCACCTGCCATATTTTTTAAAATCTCCATTCTGAATGGCTTATGCATGCCAAGATGTACATTTTCACACCTTACAGAATGACTGACAGTTACAGAGAAAGCAGTGAGTGATGTGGGAACACACTAATACCTCAGAAGCAAAAAAGGAATTTACCTCATTCTTCCTGGTGTGAGAATAAGCCAGTACCTGGCAGTAAGATAACTTTACTTCTCACATCTATCACCCACACCAGCAGCCAAGGGTCAGTGGCACCAGTACAATAAGATAAAACATTTAATCTTACAAGGATAAGTTTAAAGCATGTGACAAATTTCTCTCCACACTTTAATAGGGGCACTAAAATAAAAAGGCTGTGTGTTAAATCACTTGGAAGTCTTTGTTGAAGCTCTATCCTTACCTATTCCCGTTCATCTTAAATTTTGCTGATTTACAAAACATGACACAAAGCTAAAACCTCTGTTATTAGTTACAATAAGCACACACTCGCCACACTTTTGGATTAAGTACATTAAACAGACTAAATAAATGATGAGCTCAAATAGAGAAAATCCTTTATTTTCCTCTCTTAGACCTCTTAAAGCTCTTCCACAGAAAACTTCAACCTTTCCTAATTTTGCCTTTTTGTCCTCCCCAAATCCGAAGCTGTGAAATTAACTTGTACTGAAAATGAACTCTTCATGAAAGCCAGATAACTTAATGCAAGAATACTTTAGTCTAGCCAGATCAAGAATGTCTCCCCTGCATTCGCACCCCCCTCTTCCA
Organism: Sula dactylatra; assembly: GCA_013389905.1. Lineage (NCBI taxonomy): Eukaryota > Metazoa > Chordata > Aves > Suliformes > Sulidae > Sula > Sula dactylatra. Next base: position 163,671 of record WEKW01006425.1, read on the forward strand.
GAGTTGTTAATCAATAAATACTCCTTCCTAGCCAGCACAGTATCTGCGAGGAGATGATGTGACCTTTGGAGACCACCATTAGGACTGTCACAAAGGATCAGACCTGAAATCCAGCAAGGCCACCACTCTCATCCATCACAGGGATCCTTCATACAGCTAGTTCCCCACTTCTGAGAAGTTTTTTATTCTGTGTTATTAGTTTTAAGCCTACCATCTTTCAACTTCATTAGATGCTTCCATATTCTTGTGTAGCAGAGAACTAAAAATCCTTGCTCATGCCTCCTGTGCTGGAACCAGTGCAGAGAAACCAGCATCTCGCAGCCTGGAAGCACCATTAGCAGACACCTTTTTAAATCCACAAAGTACCAAGTATCTCTGTGGTGTTGTATGAGTAACGATAATAAGCTGCTCCTGAATACTCCAGCAAAAATACAATAAGCATAGGTTTAAAATCAAGCACATTTTTTTCTAACATGATTAACGGAGAAACAAACGAACAAAAAAACCCCCACAAAAAAACCCACCTGAAAAACCACCAAAAACCCCAAACACCCTTGCAGAGGTTATCAATGTTCATCAACAGCAAAACCTAAATTTTTTTTCCTTTCAGTAAAGAAAACATGACATTGAAATTGGAGAAAGGGCTGTTTCACCAAGGCAAGATTGGGCTCTTCTGGATGCTGTTAAATGACACAGAGAAGACTCTAAGAACAGACAGCAGTAAACATAACCCCCTTTTTTCTTCAAGTCTCATGCCCAAACCAGCACTTAGAGATAAAAAAATTTGCATTCCCACTGCAGGAATCAAACCTATTTCATGTGAGGACAGATGATCTGAATGGTCTTTCACAGGCTTTATCTAATTTATCTTCTTCAGATTTATTGGAATACACACACTCCCCCATCTATATCATTCCCGGCCTCTGCAAGGCTCATTAAGCTCACAGGTGTTCTGAAGGCGTCTTTTTCAGACAGTGCAATCTATGAAATATGAATCACTACACCCATGCTTATTGCAAGCGCCCATCCCAGGCATTTGCTGTGTGAGAGCAAGGAGTCAGATCTGCAGGAGAAGAACTCCGCTGCCCCACGAGGCAGTGGGACGAGAGAATTGCTCTTGTCCAGCTTCCTTGCTCTTGGACAAAGGTCAGGCAGAACTTTGTTTATTCTAATTCATGTCTTCTCTGTTTTACTTTTGGCCTACGAAACAGTGGAAACCACAGCAGAAGAAAAATACCCAATTTATACTTTGGAAAAGGCCTTGCTTCAAACAGGTTTATATGGGAATCCTTGAGGATGGATATTTTTTAGCTGTAAGCCACTTGGGCAGAAAAAAATTAGGTTGGTGATTTAAAAAGAGACTTCTCACAAAAGGGATAGCCCAAGCAGTAAAGCTTTGGCATTATTCCTCCTGGAGACTCTACTATCCAAAATAACCCTGGGGACTTTTGCACAGCCTGAGCATTTGGAAGGGCTCATTGACACGCAGAGCTCAAAGTTCAAATGCATTGCACCAGCAAGGGTAGCCTCTGGTCCAAACTGTGGCTGTAACTCTCAGCTGACACATCAACAACTCACTGCTCAACATGCATGAAGATATTCCTCCTTTCTGCCCTCACCCTGACCTCCCTCCCCTCGCTTCACCTATTTTTGCCTTCTTGGAGAAACACTCAGGAGAGGGTCAACATGCAAGAACTGCTGCCTCAGTAGGTGCCAGCCCAGGTGATAATTTTGGACAAACTCAAGCCGAAGAGGTAAAACAGATGAAGCGATGGGCAGACTGCCAAGCTATTTAAATGCCTGAAGGTCTAGACAAGCTCACTGGGAAAAGTACAAAAGTACCCAAGCATTCCAGTCCCATGGGCTACTTCAGCAGTTCTGTGTAATCTTAGTAAGAACATTTGGGTTTCCTTGATTCAACCATCCTCCAGACCCACCTGTACTTGGCTGACATGATTTTTAAAGCTGACTTTAATCAAAGGTGAGTATCTTACCTGGAAGACTGGAGTTGAGACTTTTAGCTCCACCTTTCTGGCAGCTGTAACTCACCTCACTCTCCATCAGCCTTCAGCACTCAGCAGGAGAGCAAGACTTTTGCCACACTGGATTTCAGCCACCGCTACCGACTGCTTCCCCAGTTGACTCCTCCCTAGCTACAAAGAAGCAAACAGAAACACAACCTCTCTCTCCCTAGAGCTGAGAGCCAAAACCAATGTGTGTGTGGGGGGGTGGATTTCATCCCAGTGGATCTAAGATTTGGATGGTAAATTCTCCATTTCAGAGACAACTGAAGATGCCAAGATCTTCCCAGATGCTTACCCAACTATGGAACTAGAGGAGCAGTAAGAAACCTGAACCACAAAGGCAGACGTCCTTTGCCCTGCAACAGCTTTCATGCAGGTATTTCCCCAGATGAGTCCCCACCACACCATTTTCAAAATTTAAGCTTGCTTCAGTAAGGGAGCAGGCTGTTGCAGTGAGATACTCCACATTCGCATGCCCTTATGCGCTCACAAAGCAGCTGAAACGCCTCCAAGCATCTGGGGGAAGCAAGTTAAGAGGAGGGGGAAAAAAAAACCAAAACAAAATGATTCCCATAAAGCAAACAATGCCCACCCAGCCTGGAAGAGTGCCTACAGCTAAGCTCATGTTAAACAACCATTGCTAAGTTTCTCTTACTAAAGAAAAAGATGGTACTTTGCTTCCTGGGAAAAAAAAAATTGTTTTAGGCGTTTTGAAAGGCTCATTAAGCTTGCAGGTGTTCTGGCGATGTCTTGGCTCCAGCACCACAGCGAATATCCCACGCTGACTCTTCCCGTGTTGCTCAAGTGCCGGATTAAAGCTTAAAATGGGGAGGGGAGATCATGTTGTATGTGGAAACCCTGGGAGAAGAGATGGATGCCACCAGGACTGCCACAGAGGTGCTCTCCTAGTGATGTCCATTTGGACACTGACAGAGGAGACAAAGTAGAAATATCTGCATGGCAAAGGCACCCAACAAATACTGTGGCTTGGCAAAGACACTGCCAACGCCACCCAGCAGTGGGAAGCTGTATGCCAGTACTGAAAGGAGGCACGTTACAGCTGTGACTTGTGTTGCGATTTAAGTGACATTTTTCCTCCAAACTAAGGGAAAGGAGCAAAGACCAATATTTTCACTGTGGCTAAAACATCACTGGCAGATTGGTCTTACTCAAGATTTGTTCAGAGCAGTTTCATTGCTGCTTAGAAACCTTTTAATTTCTTTAAGTGCAGCCATTTAAAGCACCTTCCCTTGAATTGCTATTTCTGGGCTTTGTTGGTGGGTTGTGGGGTTTTTTTTTTGTTTGTTTTTGGTTTTTGTTTGGTTGGGTTTTTTTGTTTGGTTGGTTTTTTGTTTGCTTTTTTTATCCCCATCAGCAAGAACCCTTTCATCTTCAACTCCTCCATGACAGGCACCACATTTACCTGCACGTTATTTCAGGAAGCTTCCCAAGGCAGCCTGCATAGGGTTCAGTTGCCTAAACAAGGGTTTCTAGCACCGTTTTAGGTGCCAGACTCCCAGCTGCTGCGACAGAAGGCTGTGCGTCTCCTCTGCGTCCTGGCTCATCCATGCCAGCACATATGGACATGTCTCATCTCTGGGGATAGCTGACAGGGCACAAGACCCTGATAACCAGGCATCTGGCCTGCTCCCTCCATGTCCTCCTTCCCAGAAAGGCAGCATTCATAATCTGTCGCTCCTTCCTGAAGTGTTTGTCCTGTGTATAAAATATCCCACATGCACTGATCTGAAGTTTGGGAATCTCTTCTGGCAGCCCCGAGTCTGTCACCTAGGTAATTTATCATAAAATATGGCCAAAATTAACATTGATACTGAAGATGGAGATCATGATTTGCAACCNTTTGAATCCTAAAAAACAAATGTGTGTGAAAATATAATGGAAAAGGGAAGGATTAGCAAGCTTTGGTGAATATTTCCCTGCAGCTGCTGTTAAAGTCTCTGATGCGGAGGCAGGCATATCCAGCAAACAAGCTGTCAAGCAGGCTTCAGTCAATCAGCTCCATAAAGAGAAGAGGATTGCTGGGTAGAGCTAGCTGCAAATGCTACCTCTGAGCGTTTATATCCTTCGCTGTGTTAACCCTCAGTCAGACTGGAATTTTCCAATGCAATTAATCATGTGCTTGATTTCAGGTGCCTTTCTGAGATGCTTCAGAACTGAATTCTCCCCAAACTCTTAAAATGAAGGTTCAGGAAAACAAAATAGGATCTTTGTACAGTCTCAACCCAGATATCAAAAGGACAGGCACATGGAATTGCCAAACCATTTTTAAAACCTCAGCTGACATCCTCCTTTAGACTCTGACATACGCACTCACTGCTTCTAGCAAGTGAAAAATGCAAACAAAACCATGGAATATTGTCCAGGAAGCATACTGTAGGAGACCAATGAATCTGATGTGCTGTCACTGCTTCAGTGTCAATTACTGCATTTGTGGCTGATCAGTTTGATAGGTTCATCTGCATACAAAACCCATGCTAGGCCGTTCCATCTGTAAACAGTTTTGAAGCAATCGGACAGCACAGTTAAAAGGGAGGTGTCCCTCACCACACATCATTGCCCTTCAAGCATTAACAACCAAATTCAAATTTATGTCAAGTATTCACATGAAGGAACTAGACTCCTTACAGCCTTAACAAACAAAACAAGAAAAAGAGAAGAACATTTATCTTAAATTGTTAGGACTAGTGCAAAGCATTAGGTTTATGCTACTACCATTTCTGAACTCTCCATTTCCCTTTCACCCAGCCCTTTATTTACCTTGAATCCCCAAAGGACTAATATTGCCTCTCAATGCTGGCACATGATGGTACCGGTGTGGCCTTGAACTCCTGTACATCCAGTGGTACCTGCCAATTTCCATTTCTGGTCTGGTGATCACTGCCAATTTCAGGTGGTAAAAAGTCAGTGTCACCAGCAAGTTTTAGTTCAGCACTTTCAGTCATTTAACTTTATAAATAAGAGCTCAGAAAAACACGCTGTAGTTTCAGAACTGAAACAACATAACTTTACCAAACCAAGGGAGGGGCTTGGAGGGACATGGACAGGGAGACACACAGGTGTTAAGAAAGGTTGAATAGCTAAAACTCTACCTAGGATTTGAATTAAACATGTAAGGAAGGACTCTATTCCTTCCCCCCACCCACTCTCATATCTCCCTCTCTTTGTCCACGGCAAAGAGCTCTGCTCTAGAAATAAAGGAAGACAAGGTCATGGAAAACCACGTTACTTTTTTTTTTTTTTTTTTTAGAAGACCCTAAATCTGTCAAAGAAAATGGTAAGTCATGGGCTTTATTTCACATAGGCTCTGCTCACGTCCAAAAATCCAGACAAAGTATGTTAAAACAGACTTGTTCTGGGTTTACAGTGAAGGAGACCAGTTCTCCTCCTCCTCGCCCTTTCAGAGGACTGATGAAGCTGAGCAACAAGACCCCACGTGCAGTAACACACCTGACCCGCTCGCACTCTCATCACACACTCATCGACACAGGGCTTCCAAGCCCTCTGAAAGAGGCCACTGGCAAAATAACATCAAACCACTTTTGAACCTCCATGCCTCGCCTCGGCACCACTACGGCTTTGTCAAGGCTGTCAGGGCGAGACAGCCAGATCTTCATTTAAAATGCACCAGAGTCCCACTCTGCTGTGGCTAAATGAGAAAGTAACCGTCATCTCTGGCCAAAGTAAATCCAATTCAGCAGCATTTGGGCAGGTGGAGTAAGTGAAGGTTATGATGCTGAAGACCCAGCTACTGTAGACTAGATCAGAGACAAATTTCTGGGGGCAGGGGGAGCTGGAATGCCAGAAATTTATGGCCTGTGAGGGGCTACGAAGGTCCTGGACTTGGTCCTTCTCTCACATGGTTTTGCTGCTAGCGCAAAAAGTTTGGCACAGCTATGTTTACGTACGTCAAGAAGAGAAACAACCTTGGCCTCGAATCCACATGTTTGATCTAGAATGCGTTCATCTCCTACAGCGGCGAATGACTACAATGCTAAAACAGTCTTTTGGGTTTGGGATGCAAACTTAATATCGATGGCTCTCTAAAGGACGCTTTGTGGTTCGGTATTTCTCCCCTCTCTGCCACTCACACACAAATCAGCAAGCAGATATCGAGATAGTATATTCTTCCTAGAAGACATTATTCCGCTTTCTACACCTTATCCTTCCTTTCAGGAAAGGCAAATTCCACATCTTACAAAGAAAACCGAATTCCAAAGCGACTGTGCACGCTCAGGATGACATCATCTCCTTCTGCTTACACAGGAACAATCCTATTTATGAGATCACAAGAGATGCCATAATAATTTAATTTGATATAAGATGGAGAATAACAGAATTGCTCGCTAGTACTGCATACTTACTGTCTCCCCTCTCTGTCCCAACTGTTCACTGTTTCATTGAAGCTACTTACTGGCTTACTGGACATTGGTAACAGATTCTGATTTTTTTTTTTTTTTTTTTTTTTTTNAGACTTCTGGGAAGGAAACAGATTCTCCATTTGCATTGCAGGAGCATCTAGATCAAACATTGGCACTAAAAGGATTTTACACTACCAGGCCTGAACCTGCAATTCGAGATGTCTCCCGCAGCGGCTACAAAACCCCTTTGCTCAGGGCAGCAGAGCAGGCAGCTGCCTTTCTCCCTTAGCCTGAGGGGACGCTGGTGAAGTCACCACTGTCTGCTGTGGGACAAACTTCAAACCCTGAAATGTGGAGATAGCGTGTTAACTTTGTAGCATCAGTTCTGTAAGTGAAAATATTCTATGAAGTTGGGGTTTTTTTTAATTAGTAATTTCTGGTTTTGCAATAAATGGACTCCCTTCATTCGGAGACAGTTCAAACTCCATCAGGAATCTTAAGTTTTTCCGCTGCTCTGCAAAGAGCCGCTTAGCAATGGTTGTTTGGTAGCCCTTACTGCATGCTTGGCACAACCTCTGAAGCTGAAGAGTATCTTCCGGTGACTTCATTGCAACCCACCCAGACCCACCCACTCATGCAAAATCACCTCCAGGTCAAAAGCCCCACAGGCTTCAGTGGCATTACTACTGCACACAGTGCGTATGAATTAGAGTTTAACTCTGTAGCCCAAATAGTTAGGAAACAGGTTTAAATGACTTTATCTCTTGCTTTTTGAGGAACTAACTACACTATAGTGTATTTGCATTCCCTGGTCCAGGTTACAATACCCTCCACGGACAGCCAAGCTCATACAGCTCGAGGCCTCCTGTCTGAACCAGGCTGTACTCGATCCTGCACAGACGCAGCAGCTACAGGACTGACAACTTTTTCATCTCACACCACGCAGGCACGCCGATGGCAACTGTGGTGTTCAATATTCATTTGGGATGAATCACCTTGCACGTCTGTAATAAAATTCCCAGTGCCCAACATCCTCACGCTTGCTGCCTTTCGCATATGGTTTTAGAGGAAACGAACAGTTAGGATGTTCATCTGTCGCAGCTGACGAAGCAGTCCACGGGAGCAAAGAGAGGGCTGTCACATGGTCGTTTATGATCTGGCAATCTGGTGATGACTACTGCATTAGGAGCAAGGCTGGCCAAAAATGGGGAATGGTCAGAGTAACCAAAGGGAGCTCCCCCCACCCCTCTTCTTTCCCCTCTTCAGCCCCTTTGCTCCCACTGCAGAGTCCATTGTGCATGTACAGTGCCATCTGGGGTTTTTTTCCCCCGCTACAGTATCTTGTGGCACATATGTCTAGGTTTTCTGCTTTCACGAGGTCATTCAGACCAATATGAGTACATTCTCTGAGTGTTTTTCAACCCCCTCCCATTTAGAAACCAAATCCTATTCATTAAAACCTAAACCATTAAGCCTGCTAAATTATTATCCCCAGAATATCGCGTGTCCCAGATTCTCCCTGGGCTGGACCCCTCTTCCTACAGCCATATTCTTCAGGGACTTAAAGCAGTTATTGTTTTCAGGAGATCTGAAACACCAATAAACTGCTTGAAATGGGAAAAAATACACAGCGTACTAAAACTCTTTAAATGGCTTGACAGCTCTGAAATCATCGTATGAGCCTAACATTAAGGAATTATGAGCCTAACTTTAAGGAATTATGAGCCTAACATTAAGGAAGTATGTTTGAAAATTTTGGCTAATAACCACATATATAAAAAAAGATAATTTTTTCCATTTTCTGTAATGAAAAATACATCTATCTGTGATGCATGAAAATGTCGTAAGCTCACTGCCTAAAAAGAACTTCACTAAAAGTGAAATAAACTGCACATTAATTCACCCCTTTCTCACGTCACACTTCAGCAAGTCCATTTACACTACCACACACAGTTGTACAGTTGTGTTTAAGAGAAGTATCTTCTATTTTTTACTAGCACATACTTGTCTATTTAGAGTTTAAAATCAGAAACATCGCTTCATATAGCATGAAAATAACAATCAAAGCTCATAGCCATTCTTGAGCACGAGGTCTTCTTTCATCAAGAACACATTAGTAGGGAAGAGCCAATTAAAAGGAACCTTGGGTACAGCTGCTCAGGCTGGTTTTCATTATTTCTCAGCACAGCACATGCAATTTGAACATCATACGCATTCATATGAGGGAACTATATTCTATTATAATTGCTTTCTTCCATCCTCCCATGTGTAATTGGTGAATTCACCATGGTCATCCACAGTTCGGTTTTATTTTGGTTTGTTTTCTGAATTCTGCAACCTGGTAGTATTTCTCATAGTTAAGTGAAATGGGAAACTTCTTGTCTCTGTTAATGTGTATCAAGATCTATATCCTTCACTGCTGATGCAAAACGGCATTTCGTTTTTCTTATTTATTCCACCTCAGTAAATCTGCCTGCCCAGTCCTCACGTTTTGATTTCATTTAATGCCTGCAAGATAAACCCTGTCATTTGTAATAATTTGTAAACCTTCATCTTTAAAATGCATCCAGTCTGTCCTGCAGCCCTGTAAAGTATCTGCTAAACATTTTGCTTCAGCTTGCTCATGGTGTTCTCCTCTGATAAGGGCTGCTGATACACAGTATAAAGCCGACTTATTTCTTATCTCCATCAACATGGGTGTTGCTCCATTTTCAATTAAAAAAACCAGGGCAGCAGCCACTCATCTGGGTGCAGAGAAGCAAATGTCTGATAAACACTGAATCCATCAGCTAGGTAATATCACTGCCTGAATCAGGCAGGGGACTCATGAAAATAATTATTAAAATACAAAACTGGAATTCATATACAATTCAGCAAACTTTAGAAATCTAAACGCGATCAATCATTTTCATTTATCAATCAGTAAATATTCATAAAGCATATTAGCTTGTGTAAATTCTCAGCTATACTGCAATCCAAAATAGCTGGCCATCCACATTTGCCACAGGGATGGGAAACACAAAGCGGTACCTCTACGACACCATTGTTCAGATCTGACTGTGTTAGGTGCTCAAACTGAAAATAGATCTCACTGCTCATCCCAAGTGCTCGGGCAGGACTGCTCTCCAGCATTCTCCTCGTGAGAACAAGAAGCCCCATATATAGACCGCATGTAGTCCTAGCCCAACTTCCTCCAAGCATTTATTCTATACAATTACAGTACATCACTGAGGAGGTCCCTGCATTAAAAAGTACAACCCGGAAACCTGTAGTTTGGAATTCTGGCAAAGGGAAAAAACCTTTTCACTTAAAAGTACGATTTACTAATAGTTAAATGGAGATACTTTCCCCAGAACTTGGCAGTGCAAAGCATACCGTGTGTGAACCTGAATATCCAAAGCAAAACGCTCAGGATCATCTCTTGCTCAGTCTTAGCAACAACATCCCCCAAGCCCCCTGTGATGTTAGTTTGTCTCCTTGGACTTTGCAATCCATTTCTGGAAGGAAGAGTTAAAAGACTTTGTGACAGTGCTTCAATCGCTTCAAACTGCGGTGGTTGCCTCGCAATCACTGGACCTAGGGCATCTCATAAAGGACGGCCATTGCACTAAGTCCAGGTGGGATCTTAGAGGAAGAAGCAAATATTGCAAGCCCAGCAAGCATGTAAGCCATAGCAGGCAGGAGATCCAGTCCGGACAGTAAATGAGCACATTTTTGAAGGGGTCAGCTTCTGTTTTACACCCCAAAGCAAAGCAGCAGCATTTTCCAGGAAGTGTCTCCACACAGAGAAAAAGCTCATTTTTCTCCATGAGGGCTGCTGGTGAAAGAGCCCTTTTGAAAAATCCTGCTATTTCAGAGGAACCCGATGCCTGCTGAGCCCATCTAAAAACCCAACTGGGCTCAACAGACTTCGTGCTTTGCAAAATCTGCCCCCCAGAACCGAATATACCTCCTACATCACCGCTTCCTGGCAGTAACTTTGCAGGGGGATGTGGGCTATTTATTTTGCTATTGAAACTACAAGTAGAACTCTCAGCTTTCTGCATTTTAATTTGCTGTGAAACATATTGGGAATTTAAGTGAATAGAAATAAAGAGCATAATGTGAGAGACCATGTGTTACTTTCAGAAATTAGTGAACTGGCAAGAACAAAGCCTTGAAGTGTTACATACACATACCTATGTAACAGATGCAAAGTATATAATTATCACAGAAAAACTAGGAAATGGTGGTAAAATTAAGATAGGAAGTTCCCTTGCTTGCATCCTATGAAGGCAACAGATCAACCACCTCGACTTGGTAACAGATTTACCGTTCGACATGTTGTGTTTTCATCCTTGCCAAAATAAAAAGGGAAACCATAAACTCATCATAAACACACTCAGCAACACATTTCGTTCTGCACAGCTGCTAATGCATACAGATAACTTCCTCTGGTGTTTATTGTACATGAGTTCTATCAGTTTAAAAGAAACTCATCAGTCAGAAGGAAAAAATGCTGTTATTTTTGAAGAATGATTTATGTGTTCAAGATGGTTTTGTAGCCAAGGTATTTAGGACATTTTGTACATCAATTACTCAAAATCTGCAGTGAGGTGGGTTATTGTCCACATACTCTAATGGCTTTCAGAGTTTAATCTCTCATCAGTGGACCTCCTTTTGTGAAATCCCTAAGGGATTACGTAGTACTATGTCTAATCACTGGACAAAATTTCATTTACTTGAAACTGAAGTTAGGTTTGAATTATACAAAGTGTGTAGGAGGAGTCTGATTCAAAGTAGAGAAACAAAATCTGGTACTGGATAGTACCAGGATGTATCACTACGTTCACATCTGAACTGTTTAACAATAAATTAAACAATTCTACTTGGGGAAATGTATTAGTTGTGTATCAGCTGCACACGCCTACGAGATACTCAGATTGCTTTATCTGACACACAACAGGTTCAAAAGTATACTATAATTCATGTAAGAAGGCAGTGGAAATTTTAATAATTTTGTTACTGCTGTATCATTTAGCAAAAAGAAATATGGCTATGATTTGTACAGCAGCCTGCTACACTGAAGAGGGACATTTATCTGGCATAAATTATATGATGCAGAAACAAAACAGTCCTTTGCTAGTTGAATTTGCCCTCTGAAGTTCAGCACTCCAGACCAAATAAATCACCTGTAAGGCTGGGATGGATGAAGCACCTCTCCTCCTGTGCTGCCATCGCCCTACCGCAGAACCGCTACCGTGGAATCGTCCTCTCCATTAAGCAGCAATTCTCGGTGATTAACACATCCTGAAACCTAATGTTGCGAAACTCATTGCATTATTCCCCATCATCATAGCACAGGCAGATCTCTACATAAGCAAAATTTGCCAGACGACACCATAGGAAAGGAACAGGAATTTAAGATTAAGAGAACCATTTGGCACCAAGCTAACTACACAAAGCTTGTGTGATATCATAATCTATTATGTTATTATAACCTAGGTCTCCCACACTGCATTGCAACGCCTTGCTAATGGCTAATCTCAATGAAAACACCAGATTATGGCTCTGAAAACGACATGCAAACACACAGGCACACGCTACCTCTGTAAACCAAATTTACCAAAATCTGTCAAAGACGCAGCAGTAACAAGACTTGTTTTGCAAACATCATTTCTGGTAAGGTTAGGACAGATTCAGAGCAAATACAGACAGAGACAGAAAGATTGCTGCTCTATTAATTTGTTGTCAAGCCATGCAGGAAAGGACGGCTGAAAGCCCGAAGATGCAGTAACGATTGTTTAAGAGCTATTCGAAAAAGTGACAAAACTGGCCTAAACCTCTTTAAGCCCCCGAATGAAAAGATTTAAACAGGCTATTGTTAGACCCCTGGGTACCTTTTTTCTCTTGGCTTTGTTCTGCATTTTCCTCCGCTGCAGTTTCCATGGCTGGCTTCATACCATCCACCAAAAATGCTGCCCCCCCCTCCCCCCCCAGCAAGCACTTTTTCTCTTTGCCTCCTTTCTCACTCCCTTCCGTCTCCTATTTATGGCGGCGGTGATTGAGCGGCTCTGTTCTCCCCTACAGTAGATTACAGTCCTTTCCAAAACGCCAGAAAAGTCTTGTCAGCTTCAATTTCGCTCCGCTGACTGGTCCACGAGGAGCCGTGCCAGCGAGCGCTCAGCCATACGTCACCGTGGTCCCCAGCTATAAAATAGCCATCCTGCGCCCGACCGTGCCCCGGCTCGCCGCGTCGGGGGGACCAGCATCACCAGCTCGTGCCCCCTTTCCCTCGCCCTCCGCTCTCTCCCTCTTTCCCCCTGTCTCCCAAGGCACCCATCAAATGTTAATCAATTCTCTCGGCAGTGAATGGATTGGCGACATTGGGAGGGGAGATGGGAGCAAGAAAGAAAGGAGCCCCCCAGCCGCCGTCTCTAAGGGGAGTGCACGCCAGCACACAATTGCAAGGCTCCCTTTCCCATGGGACCTCGTTATTATGCTTCGCGTTTTGATTTATTCCGCGTGCCCTCTGCTCTTTCAAGGGGCGGGGGTGATGGGTCTGTTCTCTCTGTTTGCTTTCTTTGCCGAGTAAGTTCCGCTCACCCACAGCAAAAGACTGTGTGAGAGAAGCATAAAAGCAAAAGTGGGCACATATACATACATGGAAAATTTAAATTATTTCTCTGACTAGCAAACCCGATGGAAAAAAAAGCACAAAAAAATCCAAGCAAGCAGAACGGAAGGCAAGCTCACTTGCTTGTGAGTACTACTCACACGTGTAGTACTTTAAAGGATATATGTTTAAGAAAACACAGCTTGGGTTTTTAAAAGGTTGTCTGCCATTAGAGACCTAAAGCCATGCTTAAAAGTGAGTGCAGAGTTGCTGTTAAGCATGTTTGGTCACTCCCCTAAATCGAGACAGACTGCAGCACGATCTGACAAGCTGCACTAACCCGGCTCTGGGAGCAACACAACCAGGACATGTCTACACTGTACTGCGCGGGGTCATTTTAGGTTTCCCCAGCCTGCCCTGAGCAGCCCAATGCCGGGGAGCCACAGACCAGGCAACACCACACAGGGGTATTATCCACCTTCCAAACCCCAAGATAACTGACATATTTAAGGCTGTACTGTACTGAGGCTAATTAACCTTGCTCGCCTCAATGGCCTCACACCATGCCACACTGCACAGGGCAGACATGCCCAAAGGCACCCCTTTTTGCATGTAGGATGATGGAGCAACTATAGAGTAATGGCCTTTGCAGTCTGGCAGGCTTTGCTGGTCCAGCCACTGCAGCAGATTCTGCAGGCTGCAAAGATGCCTAGCAGATTCAGCAAATGCTGGGGATGTTAAAACCTACACGCTGCATGTTCCATATAACAGATTCAACCAGGAGAGTGGGAAGAGGAAAGCGGTCCAAAGATTTGTAGCTGCAAATCAGCCTCTTCTGATTACAGTTACTACACCCACAATTTCGTGCATTTCTATTTCTATGGGTGCCTAGTGAAAAGGCACAAAACCCCTCAGACCCAAGCTTTAGAGAAAGTTCCCTTCTCTTGCAAGAAATCAGTGCACAAATCCTCTTCTCTCACCATCAACACCATAGCTGTTACTTTGCTCTGGGCATTACTGCTCAGACATATGCTTCAGCCCAGCTGCCAAGAGGTCCTGGACTCGTCCTAAGGTTTCACATCATAGCATCAGAACTTGATGTCAAGCATTTGTCTAAAAAGCTTTCCTGGAGTCCAGGAAAAGTCTGCAGTTGAAGCTCCCACCTCAGCAGACCTTTTTATAAGCAGGATGAAGTTAATTTGTAGAGGAGACGAAGTATCCTCAGGAAGCAATGTGAGGTAATGGGTTGGGTTCCTGAAGGTAATCACATCAGCAGCCCCAGCAGAGACCTCAACCCAGGTGCGAGGCATATTTCTCCGATCTCGGTCTCTAATGCCCACATAGCAGTCCATACACATACTGAAATTCCTGCCCAACAAGATCGTGTACTGCAAATGCACTCCCTCAAGGAAGCAGTTGAAAGGTAAAACCATACATGATGTCTGCTGTGTTCTTTTAACCATTACTAAAAGTTGTTCAAATCCCACAGTCAAGAAAGGAAAGACAACTTCTGTACATTTGGGATAATGATTATACAAAGAAAACATTCTGCAAAGAGTGGGGTTTTTTTCCCCATTTAACATCAAGAAGATTGAAAATCCATAGCAAACACACCCTACTTGCTGAAAGTCACACAAATTTTAGTCATTGGTCAAAATAGCTGATTGCCTCTGACATTAAAATTCCCTTCTTGGAAATTCTCATTGTTCAGTCAGTACTTCTGGTCGCTGTTGTCATAGTCTAGCTCTCTGTTTCTTAATGATCTTTGCATACTTTGGAAGCTCTGAAAGTTTCAAAGGTTGAAACCTCTCTTCTGACTGCCCCAAGTTACAAAAGCCCTGTTCAAAAACTAATTCGAGTGGTATAATATTAATGCACTTACCATAAATATACAGAAAATACAAAAGTAATCTGGAATTTCTTTTCTTTAAACAGAAGATACATTAGACAGAACCTTTGGTTACAGACTGTCCCTGTAGGAAACCGACTAACGAAGGCCTCCACTCTGTATCAGTGAGACCTGCTCCTTCAAACAGCTGCATGATTTCCTGCTGGCAAGCAGGTTTTGTTAGGCAGGCTCAGAGCTTCAGAGCAGATGTTTTACAAACACAAAACTAACTGGCTGGAGACTATTTCTCCCAGGATAACCTCTTCCCCAAATAAGCAATGAAGAAGTAGAGTGCACAATACCAGAATTAACTTCACAAGCGCTTGAACTGAAGACTTCAGAAGCCATCAGTCCCAACTATTCCAAAACATTAATTCTACCTACCAAATCATCCTCGAAAAGCTGGAAGTGATGATGCATGAGCGTAAAGTTCTCCCCCCTCCCTTCTTACTACTTTCCAGATTGCTGAAATATAGAATGGATTTTAAGCACTTATCATCTTAAGTAATTTCTTAATCTTCAAACCTCTGTCCCCATCAGAGATAAACACAGCAGACAAAACAAACTATATGCTATTTCCTGCAGGGCTAACCTCGCACTTTGAGCATGAATCTCAGCCAGCAAGTTGTCTCATTCAACACTCCCTCCTTTAATCGATACATCCTTTTCATAATATGTGATGAGACTAGGAGACATCAAGTCTATGCCTATGACAACATGGCAACAGACAAAGCCACAAAGGCAGAAATTACAAAAAAATTTCTTTTAAGACTGATATTCAGCAAAAACTTGCTGTACAGACCAGGCTGATTTAGATAACCAGCAACCAGGCAAGTCAGGTAGTTACATTTCAGGAGTTCAGCCCAGCACTTTATTTGCAGACCAAAATAAAAATTAAAATGAGGAGAGGGGCTGAGCTGTAAGGGTTTCTGCTGCTAAAGCACAGCTCTGAGCCTATAGCCAGACCTCGGGAGGAACAGCGGTGGAGCAAACTATGTGAAGGCACTGCAGACCAAGTGACATTCACTACCAAATAGTTTTTAAAAAAGAGGTTTTAATGTACTTCATCTAGCTTTTAAAAAAAACATTTAATCATTTTGCTCAGTCAAGTAAAATGGTACAATTGCACAAGTTAAAAAAAAGGTATTAAAAACCCAATTCTGTTCATGTGCCAATTCCTTTTCAACATCTATCTTTAATGTCACTGAATCTAGTTTACATTCCTGAAGGCTATGGAGCTCTATCACAAGCTACAGCAAATTCTTCACAAGCTTTCAGGAGATGAATACATACTTGCCATTTCTACAAAGGCTTCACAGAGCTGCAATAAAGAATGTTCTCACATACTTAGAGAGCAATTTGAGATTAGCCTATGAGATCCGAGACTCAGAAGTTAAAATTCAGAGACTGTCCCTCAAATAAGACTGACATGTATTCCAAACAACTAATTTTAAAGACAACTTGTAGAATACTTTTTTTTTGGTAGGAAATATGCAAAAATATTCAAGAAAGAACAAATACACATGCAGCCACTTGGTGTGTCTCTCAACGTAATTGCTTATGTTCAACTTTAGACCAGTTACCTAAGACTTGAGTATAAAACCCAACCTGAATGCTTATGCAAAAGCAGGCAAATTTTCCATGCAGACAAAATCAAAGCATGGCAACAAGGTTTTAGTTGTACAGCAGTCATATACCTTGCAAATACTTGAAAAAAAATTTGGGGCCCGTTGTTTCAGACATACTAAATGACAAGGAAAATGAAATCCGAATTAATGAACAAATAACAGTGAAAAAACCCTGCACTTTTTCCAGAGCATAAAATACAGACTACTAAAAGACAGGAGTCTGCACTGCACTTAGGGATCTCAATCTCAGATTTCTGTAGAAAGGGCAAAACTAAAGGCTCAAGCATGGATAGTGCTTATCTTTGCAACCAAAGAAAATCACTGAGTTAACTGATGCAGGTTAGTCCAGGAGGGTGAGCAGACCTTAACAGTGTGAAGGCACCAGTCCTGTGACCCCTTTAATACAGCCACATGAAGATGGCAATAACTGCTGCCAAGCTCAATGCATGGTGGCAAGCAGGTGCGCAAAGTAGATGCCATTTAGTTGTTGGGTTTCATACACTTCTCTGGCCAGCCTGCCAGCTTCCAGCTGGACCGCTGCTTTAGTCCACTGCAGTCACAGCCACTGGCGAGAATCAAAGGCAATAAACAGCCTAAATCCAGAACATACACAGATGGCTAACCTTTATTTGGAACGTAAAGGGGAGAAAACAAGATCCCTTAAAGAGTGCGTAGATGGTTCTGCACGGCTTTTCCACTAGCTAAGTTTCATCAAGTCCTAGTCTCAAACACAACTCAAATGGCAGAGACGTGAAAGCTACCAAAGAAAAAAGCCTGAAGAGCTATACTCTAAGTCAAAATGAAAGCAGAAGTTGATGATGTTCTTAAGCAGCTGGGAGGCTCATTTCTGCTTATGAAAGGCAGTCAACAGCATGGAAGTAATTAAAAATTTACATATTATTTCTTTATCCTAACTAATGGCTTTAACAAGGTTTTTTCTGGGTGTAAAACCGTGTTATTTAAAGAACAGACCTGGGGAAAATAATTCAGAATCCAGATAGACAGAACACAGGAACCTCAATTACGCTGAAGGCTTTTGAGGAAAAGCGATGAAAATGAAAACAAAATAACTTGCATTTGAAAGTGAGCAGGAAGCAACATCACCTCCTGCACCCCTCTCCTGTGAGGCTGCCTGGAGTAGCACCATGCTCTTGGCAAGCCAGACAGAAACATGCTGACAAACTGGAGCCCATTTATACTCCAGCTGAAAGAGCATGGAAATAGAGGAAAAGCTAAATGAAAATTTAAGAGAAAGTAGGAAAAGCCTCTAAACATTCACATGGTATAAGTAAGTATCCTGGGCAGAGGAAGGGAGAGCAGTGGGTGTTGTTTACCTTGCCTTCAGCAATGCTTTTGACACTGTCTCCCGTAACATCCTCATAGACAAGCTTAGGAAGTGTGGGTTAGGTGAGTGGACAGTGAGGTGGATGGAAAACTGGCTGAACAGTAGAGCTGAAAGCGTTGTGATCAATGTGGCAGAGTCTGGTTGGAGGCCTGTAACGTGTTCCCCAGGGGTCTGTGCTGGGTCCAGTCCTGTTCAACATATTCATCAATGACCTGGGCGAAGGGACAGAGTGTACCCTCAGCAAGTTTGCTGATGATACCAAACTGGGAGGAGTGGCTGATACACCAGAAGGCTGTGCTGCCATCCAGCGAGACCTGGACAGGCTGGAGAGCTGGGCCGAGGGGAACCTCATGAAATTCAGCAAGAGCAAGTGTGAGGTCCTGCACCTGGGGAGGAACAACCCCACGCACCAGTACAGGTTGGGGGATTGACCTGCTGGAAAGCAGCTCTGCTGAGAAGGACCTGGGAGTGCTGGTGGGCAGCAAGTTGACCATGAGCCAGCACTGTGCCCTTGTGGCCAAGAAGGCNAGCAACTCTAGCGGAGAGCTACCAAGATGATCGGGGGACTGGAGCATCTCTCTTATGAGGAAAGGCTGAGAGACCTGGGTTTGTTCAGTCTGGAGAAGAGAAGACTGAGGGGGGATCTTCACAGTGCTTATAAATATCTGAAGGGTGGGTGTGCAAAAGATGGGGCCAGACTCTTTTCAGTGGTGCCCAACAACAGGACAAGGGGCAACGGGCACAAGTTGGAACACAGGAAGTTCCATGTGAATATGAGGAAAAACTTCTGTACTGTGAGGGTGCCAGAGCACTGGAACAGGCTGCCCAGAGAGGCTGTGGAGTCTCCTTCTCTGGAGACATTCAAAACCCACCTGGCCGCAGTCCTGTGCCCCCTGCTCTAGGTGTGCCTGCTCAAGCAGGGGGTTGGACGAGATGATCTTCAGAGGTCCCTTCCAACCCCTGCCATTCTGTGATTCTGTGATCCAGAAGGAAGAACTGATTTAATATAATAAAAAGAGGATGCAGTTGAAAGGGAAAATTCTGGCTAAATTTCAGGCAAACTTCTGACATCAAACCAACCTCTAAAGGGAACAATGAAATCTCCTCTCCTATGGGACTTTTAAAGTAAAACAGTAAAGTAGTGGATGTTCTGAAGAGGCAAGAGTCTCTCTGGCAGCACATGTTGCTTGCTGTACCAGAAGTTCAAACAATATTACATGTTGAGCAGGTGTCTCCTCATACGCAACTCACATCCCTCAACTATTGAAAACAAGTGGAGTCACATCCTTGCACTTACACATTCAAAGAGTTTAGCAGAGACCACCCTGGGATGACAAAAACTGAGAAAAACAAAAGCAATGACATCCCAGCATGTCTCCCAGAAGTAGCTTTCACTCCGCAATCAACATTCAGAGCACCAGCCCCAATGGTCATCTTCAGATTCTACTCCAGCTCAACGATTTTATGGCAATAAGTATAGTTTCCTACAAGTGTAATGCATGACAAGTTTCAAATGCTTTAAATTTAAAATTAGGCAGCAAAACAATGCTTTGAGTTACCCAATCTTATATACATTTTCCTTTCAGCAGTGGCAATGTCCTCACATACATGACTAATATATGAGAGTCCTTCAACAGTGCTTCAAACACTCCTCCATCATTTTAAGGGCTAGGTTCTCGATTTTGGCACACATAACCACCTTTTTTTGCTCTCTCTGTCAGCTTCACAACAGAGAACCTCCACAACAGCTGTCACGCTTGTCTCTCCATCCCTCTGCCTCGAGTCACGCATTCGGCAGCAGCAGGAACACTGCAGTGCAGCAGGAAACCGATACGCTCAGGTCCTTTGTCTTCACTCCCTTAATTCTGCACCTTAAAGACAATTCAACCTACTTAGCTTTTGCTATGAACCCTCTCCTCCAATACTGTTACCAAAGCCTACTGCCATCTCAGGAGACTAACAAGAGTTCCTAAATACTTGCACATACTGAAATAGCATCCCAGATATGTCACTTTTACTAGCACCTTCTACGTAAGTGCCTCTTGTACTTGTAGAACAGCTCTTTCAGCCAGAGTTTTAGAAGGCAGCAAAGGTATCATTATAATAGACTTCTGCTAATACAGCTGCTTAGTCTCAAAACGCATGAGAGTTGAGACAGGATCAGTGTTGGGAGGCTACCTGTTGATTTTTTTTCTTTATCTACCTATAAATAAATCTAAACTTCACTGAGTTCAGCCTTGACACAAACTTATTCTTCTGCTCTACAAAGTCAGATTTAATCAGACATTCCTGTGTTAACTTTACATCCAGTTCTGATTTTCAAAATTGCCCTCCCACTCTTCGCATAGACTTCAGCATCCCACCTACAATCTCTCATCTATTCAGTGCTCGTTTTGTTCTTCAGTCTTGGCCTCAGTCCAGTCTTTTCACAAAGCATGGAAAAAAGCAGGGAAATATAAAGAAGTACAAAACCCTACAGAGCCTCAGAAAGAAACCAGGGGCACTCACTATAAAAAAAGCACCCCACACTGGAGGGACATGGGGAGAGACAGAGATGAAGACACTTCCTGAATTTCATGAGGGATTCCATGCATAAATCATAGATATAGATATGTGTGTGTGTATACATATGTAGAAAACATGTATGTGTGTGTACACATATGTACCTGAAGAAGACATATGCATATGATTATATACATATTTTTATTAAGCAGAAAAACTTCTCAGCATCATTGGAAGCACAATGAGGAACGCAAACTAATTTACAGAGTAGGTATTAAGTTTGATAGTGAATGCATAACTAAGCACCATCCCAGTGCTACAGCCTCCTCCAGCTCAAGATTTCAGGGCCAACAACCAAGTTACCCAGCATCAGAGGAGTTTGCAATAGGGCTAAACCATGTGGCAAGAGCATAATTTGTTAGGTACCATTATCTGCTCACCTCAGTATCTTGGGTTGAAAGGCTGGCCCCACCAACACCAGGCTCAGCTGTACGTCACTCCAAGATCCACTCAGGGATTACTGAGCAATTGTGTGCCAATGTTTTGAAAAGCCCACTTAATCCAGCAGTCAAAATGTTGACGTAAAAGTAAGCATCAAAATAATGATTGGCACAAGGTACTGAAATTCATTGTTTAAAGTTTCAGCACCTTGTAAGTCACTGTTACTGCAGCCGTTTCCCTGATACTGAAAATTCCCATTGCAGTGTAACTAAACTATACTTTGAGAAAGATCCTGGACCGGTTCTGCCATGCAGCCCTGGACAGCCAGTTGACTTGCAAATATAGTTTCTGTTCACACACAAGACAGTAGTCATGAAATCCTCACAGTTAAGATGCTAATGAAAGGGTCCCCAATTAATCATTGTATTCTTTGCAAGAGCACATATCCTCATTAGGAAAGCGGCAGGACATTAACAAGTTCCACTTTGAGGGTGTCCAATTAACTCATCGACTAAATATGTGCCAGGCAACTTCAACTGGACTAGCTTTTCCAATCCCCTCTTTCTAGCTGCATCAATTGGGATCCCAGTCATGTATAAACTAGAGGTTCTTTCTGTGCTTTACAGTGCCTTTGAGAATGCCGCCAGTGGACAACAAACAACGGCCGCTGAAGTGTTTAACAGGTCTTTCACTTGCACCCATAAAAAGTTAAGTGTGCACTTGGAGAGTTCAGCGCAGTTTAAAAAAACCCACCCTCTACCTTATAAAGAGGGAATGACTTAACCTGCCAACAACGAACACGGTTGGAGCTCCGTCTGGATCATGTCACGCCTCGATTTTTGCTGAACCTCAGCAGTGGGTGATCCTGCATGCAGAGCGAGCTCTGAGACAAAAGCACTACAGGGTGAGTTAAGGACAAAGTAGCAGCTTTCAGCCTGGATTCCCAGAGAGGCTGTCAAGTAAAATCTCTTGCCAGGGCAGTATTATTCCCTAGAGTATATATTTCCAACGCTTTGTCTCACCTAATTTTTTAAGTGTTTCAGGCTTGGAGCCTCCCGGTCGTTTCGCGGTAAGAGCCGTTCTGCAGCCCGGCAGGTTTTGAGGCTCGGCACAAAGGAGGGCTTGCACTACGGCCAGGTCCCTGCTGCAGTCAATGCAGAAGGAGCAGCTTCTCCAAGAAGAGCCAGAGAGGGATCTCAGCCCCAGAGAGGGATCCCAGCCCCCGAACTGGCCTCCCATCCCACTGCCTTTTTACCACCCAGATTCTCTTTTGAGCAATCCCACCCTGACACTGCCTACTTACAACCCCAGTTCTCTGTTTCTTTCCAAACATGACATTCACTTGTGTTAAACAGCTGAAAGGTGTAATTTCTGTACTTTGTCATGAGTCAGAGTGAAATTCATTTAGCATCTACTTTTCTTCATCTATTCCTTGTATCATTCCCACCCCATTTGACTTCTGCTCCCTGGGTTTCAGCACATTTGTAACAGTCTCTCTTGCACTCAGAGCTTCCCAAGCATAAACACTAA
Organism: Sula dactylatra; assembly: GCA_013389905.1. Classification (NCBI taxonomy): domain Eukaryota; kingdom Metazoa; phylum Chordata; class Aves; order Suliformes; family Sulidae; genus Sula; species Sula dactylatra. Next base: position 186,003 of record WEKW01006425.1, read on the forward strand.
GCATTATCATTACGTGTTTGCTCTGGAGACCCTCACATTTGTTGTTCAAAATGGCACTGGGCATTTTCGCTCTCAGTAGTACTACAGACACATCTTGTGTATCTATTACCACTACCAATTCCTGAAGTACCATCATCTGCTTCACCTTTCTGCACCTTCTGGAGAGGCAAAGAAAGGCGCTAAGGAACCAGGAAAAGGGAGAAGGGATGGATATATTGAAAAAGATATAATTAAAACATTGGAGAAAAGCACAAGGCAGAAACAACATCAAAGCCTCTGGCTAAGTTTCCTTCTTTGGTCCATAGGAGAAACTGTGTCTCTGTATCAAAAAACTGTACTACGTCAAGCGTGTACTCACCATCCTGTAGGTGACCGAAGGCATGTTGCTCAACATGGGACACAGCCTCTCTCATTGCAAATCAGAGACTTGCCCACGTTGCAGAAAAAGATCGCAGCTTCTCATGCCCAGCCAAAATGAACCAGCCCAATTTGCCTTATCACAAGTTTATTAGTACGGGGAAGAAACTGAAGATGAACCGCTACTTTAAAAGTATTTCTAAGCACTTAATTCCAGCTATGGTCCTCAGAAATATTTAAACTAATTGCGTGTTTGAGTGTAGCACATACTCCTATTGCAGATAGAACATCACCAGATTGCAAATGCAATCAAAAGCCCGTTTTCTTAGTTTAATTTACCATTAGTGCACTGCAGGTTTATAGAGCCAAACAAACTACGACAAAATTCTCACTGCCATTTCAAACTGTTTCCAAGCAAATATCATAGCAACGTTATCAGAACCTCAAGTTCATTTAATCCCAAATTCTCCACAATAAAACAATACTAGCACCTGTTAAAAAGAAAATGGAAAACGTAGTCCTTCTGGGTCAACCAAGCATCTTCCCACCTCTAGACCAACAGGGCCACACTCCTGAAACAAAACCCACTGTTTAAAGAGCTTTTCATGACTTTACGAAAAAGAAGAAAAAGATCAAACCCTAGGTTTTTATATATATCATGCAGTAGTTAGAGGAGTGCTTACAGATTTTTTAGTACATACCAAACACTGATATTTATTTCAACCTAAAATATAATCATATAAATGACTGGTAACAGACTAAGTAGCATTTCACAGATTCCCTTCTGTTTCATAACCGTGAAGAAAAAAAACCACCCCAAGTGCAGCAGCACCCATTTCCTGAGCTGAAGGAGCCTCTTGACTGAGGGAGCTCAGCACCACGCAGCCAGCAAGCAAGCACCAGCAACTTGGAAAGGGAGCGACGGAGGACTTGTCAGGAAAGATCAGTTGTTTCGGTTTAAACTGCCCTTAAAGTGAACAGAAAGTAGCTGCCCACATTACCCAGAAGGAAATACTGGGTTACAGGGCTGCGGAACAGGTGATGGGTGGCTGGCGCTTGCAAATCTTGAGTCCCTCCGCTCCTGTCCTGGCTGGCAGTGGGGCGGCCGATGCAGGAGCGTTCCCGAGGACGCCTGCTCCCAGCAGCAGCGGTGGGGGGTCCCAGAGGGCCGGGGGCAGCTGGCGCCCATGGGAACCCTCACGGCCCCGGGGCCCCGGGGCTTCACGGGTGAGTGGGCTCATCAGCCCTATTCAGCCCCGCTCCCCGGGCACAATAACCCGCAGTCGTGCTCCCATAATACGGGCCTCCCCCTTCTCCCCGCTTTTATCATCCTTCATATCTCAACGATGACAGGACTGAAAGGGCTTCTGATGGGAAATGTGCTTCGAATTAGCATATTTTCCCCTGCGTACAATGGAGGCATTAAGCTGCTGCGTTTTGAAAGTCCAAACAAAAGCAGCCCAGGCTGTTTTTAGCAGCGCTGTTTGAAGTTTTCTTCCCCCACTCTCTCCCGACTTGCAAGCATATTTAACAAATTTTCACTCTTTCTGAAAAGAAGGAAGTGCAACCAATAAAATCTTTTTAAGCAAATTATATTATTTGATATATTTCAGACTTTGAAAGAAAATAAAAGCCACTTTCTCGATGTGGCAGAGGGCAGCATGGTGTCTGTGCAGTGTTTCCACTGAACCGCAGGCTCGGGGTCCACCCCCGGGTGAGCTTGTCTGGCTGCCCCCAGCGCTTGCACAGAGCCCTTTGTCAAGGATTTCGGAACTCAGCTACATTCGCAGTAACCCAATATAAAGGGTCCTGTACCCGCAGCTCAATTTTCCCCCTGTACCAGGGGCACACTGCTGAAAATACCAGTTTTCAATGGGAAACTAAACCACCGTGCTGCAAGGAGAAACAAACCAGCCCCCCCACCCCCCGGGATTATCCTCTGGTTTAACTTGATGGTTATGAGCAGGAGAGCAGATCCTCAGAAGTACCACCTTTATGAAATGGCTTCAAATTAGAAAGTGAATAGCTATTTACCACGGAAAGGAGGGCAGGAGGAAGGACATGGAAGTGACAAGTTCAGCACAAGGAGGGGAGGAGGGCAAAGCACTCCCATATCAAAACATCTTTGGGCAACAGCTACGAGGAGAACAAACCTACCTCAGCTCAGTGTGTTGGTCTGTAATTGCTCATTAGCACAGCTGGACCATTAGGAAGCCAGTTTGCGGCTTTCCTGGTAAAGAGGCATGTCTGCCTTCCTCCTATGTTAAACAGAATTTTCTCTGAAAGGAAGACATAAGATTACGTGGTCAAAATGTTTCTCCAAGAAAGGGTTTGGTGGTTTTTGGGGTCCTTCTTCTTCCCCCTCCCAAGATTCCCGAGTTATTTATGTAATCTTCTATATGCGGCACAACTAAGAACAAAAATCATGCTCCTTAACAACATGAGATGACAGTAGAAAAGCAGAATGCCAATGAGATCCCAGGCAGGCAGCTTGCAAGTGAGGTGGATATAAAAACTGTACAGAAAAAAAAAGCCTGGGATGCAGCCTGCAGAAAGTGTCTTGTAGGAGAAACGTCTGCTTTGTTCAGACTCTTCTCCTGATTCAGGAAATCTTCCTGGGGATCACGATCCATCTCCACTCCTTGATTTCTTTAGCAGCAATGCTCAAAATACTCACAAGTCTCTGCTGTGCATGAGCACTTCGCTCTCAGCCATCCACTTTCACCCTGCCGTGTGCCGAGTGGCCCACGCAGTGCTGTGCTCCCTCCCACAGAGCGCCAACCTAGTGGCTTTTGCAAATCTGCATTACCTGGCAGGAGAGGCGGGCGTTTCACCTACTTATGTCCACCAGAGCCAAAGGGCTCCTGGTGCTGATGCAGTACGGCGTCCATACAGCAACTGCGCAGCAGTGACCAAGGTCTAACAGCCGACACAGACCTCCCTCCGGCAGGTGTTCTCACACCCTTCTCATCAAAAACTCCTCTGCAGTGTCAAGCGCCTACAGCCCAAGGGTCCATCTGCTAATGACTCGCACTCTCCTGTGATGCACTAGTTCAGCCGGTAAGGAGCCAACTTTCCCCGCAGGAAAGCTTTTTCATCACCTCCAATAGCCACATGTTCACTTTAATGACATGCTTGCAGCAGTTGGGGCCACACGTGACTGGACAGCAACCTTCTGACCAAAGGGGGCTAAAGAAATCTGGCTGGAGAGTACTACACATTATTTGGCAATATTTCTCAACCACCACCTGTCTATTGCCTTTAAAGGCTGGACACACTTTCCCATGCTCTGAGGCACTTCAAAACTTGCTACCAAAACAGCGGACAAGACCTTCACATCTCGCCACAGAAAGGTCTCACGTCAAAGCAAAAGGAGGAGGGACTTATGATGCCTTTCAGAGGCATTCATTCAGTAATTAACAGATGGGTGAGAGTAATAAAGCAGTCTAGGCAGGAGACAGAAGAATTAAAGGCCAAAATGGAGACTGGTTTTCTCACTCATACTAGGATGAGCAGAACTTCACTTTGTAAGCACTCCTTCTGAGATGAGTCCTTTGGAAGTATTGTTCAGTCAACTGCCACGACAGCTTGGCACAGAAAATGAAATAAACCAGATTTCAGCTCCGTTTACAAATGGATATACTTGCACCACCACAGTTCTTACAGGTCACAAAAAGGTGGTAAGAGAAATGCCCACTAAAAAGGTCTAGTAAACTCAGCAATGGGATTTTAGGCTTCTTGGGGATGGGATCTATCAACAGAAACTTCAGGCAAAGTAGTTTCATAACTTGGGATTTAGATCAAAAAGAGAAGGCTGAGAAAAAAAGCCCTCCACTGATTAGGAGATATTAAGTCTCACCTGTGGAATTTCTCTTCAGGACGGCTGGGGTGTGGAGAAGAAAAGAAGTAAAAGAAGTCAGAGCAGGGTAGAGCAGTGCCTTTCATGTTGCCAATGTCCCAAAGGGACCTGACCACAGTACTTTACCCATCAAGGAAATATTCTCAAATTCCAGTTATTCTTCAGATTCATTGCATTCAGACCAACAACAAACACACAGCACATGCCACCATCCACTGTGGCGTTCTGGCACAGGACAGCACCCCACCAACAACAGCATCCCCCTTCCTTTCCAAAAGCCCGAGAAAGAGCGCTCTCTATCTATTCTCACATGATGAAATGGGCTTTTACAACTTGGATCACTACGGGGTATTGAACCCTGACAGTATTCCTAGCAAAGGTTCACTTGCTTTTTCTTAGACCTCAACAGGAACATATGATAGCTAAGCTAAAATAAACCATCGTCATTACATTCATTTTGGCATCATGAGTCACTATCTTGCTGAAACAAAACTATCTTTGCACGTCCACATTGAGTAAGTGCTATTAACTTTTCCAGTATCCCACCTACGGCTGTTTTCTTCTGTGCAAGTGGACAACACAGAATTATCTCAGAATATGCTTCATGCTTCAGCTTTCAGTGACAAGAGAAAGCCACAGAAAACATTCAGGACATACTATGCCTGCTCCTGCAGTTTCTGGCCTTCTATATTAATCTCATGAAAAAACAAACCCCAAAACTACTGGCACTCAAACACAGATTGATTTGCTATGAAGTGGGACAAGTCCCTTGTGTCTCCTTTCCTGTCCTTTTAACTCAGTCTAACAAAATTGACTTCCTGGATCATTACTATTTTTACTACTTTCTAAACACTGCCCTGACTTTGGGAATCTGGATGAAGGTATCAAGTTAAGGCAGAGGTGATTTTCAGTCTTCTCAGGATATGGTAGAAATTTGCTAGTGTAAAATTTCTGCTAAATATGCGAGAGCCCCAGCACTCGTTCAGACACACACACAGCTGTTACAGAAAAAAGCATCCTGGGCTCTCAAGGCTGCCCTGGGACAGAGGAACAGAGACCCATAAAATAGAAGACCCCTTCAAGTCAAGGCTAGAGAGCTGGGAACACCAAACAGTGGAGCTGGGCCGTCAGCCACATCTTGACCAAGATCAGGAGAGCAATGCAAGTATGTACAGAGCAGGGCAAGAAGAGAAGGAAGTGCTTCCCCACATTTCATCCTACACATCCTACTCCATCCTGTTGGAGTGCAATGCCTGGATGGAGGCCGTCATTCACAGCACTGAGATTTCCCACAGGGATCCTTTGTGGTCCCAGGTGTGCTGCATGAGCTGATCCCAAACCGGGGAAGAATATCCCGTGTCCTGCTACAGAGGGGCTTCCTCATAGAGATGTACCTCTGAGGAGTTAACACCTCCAGAAACACTCAGGTGCCCGCACGCTTAAAAACATACAAACCCTTCTCTCCCCAAAAGCCATACTCCTCTTTCCCTTCTACCTAAGCTATACCTGCAATATAACATCACCATGTATGTTGACAAAATTTCATCTCTCTTCTAAATATTTCAAAGAGAAAGGGTTTAGAGCTTCATACAAGAAAGCCCCAATTAATCCAGGATGTAGGAACCCGATAGGCGAGATGCCCTGGAAAGGTCAAATGTAATTTCCCACAGTTTTGAATCATCTGTCGTAGTGGTTAATCATGCTGGTAACTATCGTTTGAGATCTTTCCTCAGGACGCAAAATACCTACTACCAATACATAGAGGGTCCCGCTTCCCACCCCTATGAGTTGAAGCACTGTTATGAATATGCTGTGCAAATAAGCCCTCTGCAATCCAATGGAAAAAAGAAACAGCACACCTAAAGCTGAGCAGATAGTCAGAACTACAACAGAGAGGGAAGACATAAAAGCAGCTATTTCCTTCTCAAAATATTTGTAATTTCTACTACACAGCTCATCATTTTCTTTTTGAAAAGCCTTTGCTTCTCGGTGCTGGTGTAAACCCTAAATTTAGAGACAGGGGGAAAGCATTTCTGTTTCTCTACAGTAAGCATTATAGAAAGAGTTTCTGCCTCCATCTCTTTGAACCACATTTCAGCCTGAATTTAACTTTTCTTCACTATACAAAATAGATGATGTGCATACAAGTGAATGCGATTAGAGGGGAAAGTATGTTTTTGCTTGTAAACATGCCCATTACAACACAGTGTGGGAAAACAAAGTACATAAACTGAATAGACTGTCCTTTCGTGTTTTGCTGAGATACTTCACAAATGTAGGGCAGGTGTATTATCCTTCTCAATGCATAAACTAGGCCAGAAAAATTGCTTTCACAAACACTAAAATAATGTTATTGATCTTTCACGGTTTGTGCCTAGCTTTCTAGATGGACTCTAAACTACTGGGGACAATTAAATAAAACAGATGTCTTTAAACATACCAAATTATCCAAACAGAAAATGTTAACAAATAAAATAGGTTACCATTGATGTATGCTACATCTTTCAGGAGCAGGAAAGCTACTTGCAAGTTATCCCCAAGGAACATTTCAGTAACACTTCTCTGAATTTTTAGCTAAGCTATTTCTTTCTTTCACATATTATTTTTCAAACTTTATAAAAGTTTTCTAAACTCTTCATGCTAATTAGATTCTACTCCGATTCACCAGATGTGAGCAGTCATCAGTACTCTTCACATTAAGGACATGTGATTCAAAAAAAAAAAAAAAAAAAAAAAAAAAATATCGAAGTTTCTTCAGTTCCTCCTTGGCAAAGGAGTGCTCTTCAGCACTTTGCTCTAACAAAATTATCAACCAAGGACTGAAGTGAGCAGCACAGGTTACATTTCTACCTCATACCAACATTCTCTTCTCAATAGCTTTTGTATCATTTACCATTTATTTATGTTTGTGCCTAAACGCAGCATCAAAAGCATGCATTATTTTCAGCTGCAACAGCGGTATTTTAATTCTTAACCAGTTTATTTGACAACGTTCCTTTTTAGTGAGAATTTTATGGAGCCAGGGGCTCCAAATATATTTTTAAAAGTGAGATGGTTAAGACTTACACTGCACTTAGGAAATATCCATGCAGCAGGGACAATAACTAGCAACTATGGCATTACATTTTAGCACTGGTACCCAATACTTACTGATTAGTGTTTCTGGAATTCTGCTCCTTTTAAGAAGTGTCATTCTTTTGCCTTCAAAATAGCTATGATTTGCTAATACATGATATGCCTTAAACCCCCTCTGACAAGCTCTACTGACACAGTCATATTTTTCCCACTTGCTTTCTCACATCGTTTGAATGCATGCATTGTCAGCCTCCTCTGCCTCCACCTCTCCTTTCCCATATTATGTGCAGTACCCATTTGTTTCAGATTATAAAAAGCACTAGTGGATTCTGAAGCCACCAAAAAGAAGTAACCGGCATATGGGATCTGTGGGAAATTTGATCCGGTAAGTAAACTGAGTCTCAACTTCAGAAGTAAATGATAAATAGGAGAAAATTTCCAAATATTACTACTATAAGAGGGGTTGCATTTTAGTTTTAAGTTTATACAGAAGAATTGTGGCCACTGCCCTTGCAGAAAACTGGAAGAAACCTGTGGGGTGGTTTTTTTTTTTTTTTTTTTTTTTTTTTTTAAGGAACAAGGCAGATGGTCCTGGCTTCAAATATAGAAGACCTTCCTACATAAAACAGAGGTGCTGGCACATGATACGTGGGTAGAAGGATTTTTCTGGGTACCTTCCCAGGAATGTGTGCACCCAAGAGGTAAAATAGCAGGATAAGAGAGAAAAGAGGAAAAAAAAAAAGGAAAACCAAAGCTGAGAAGGAAGAGGGAAGCAACAAAGCAGCAGGCTCAGGAGGCATGGTGACACCATGTTTGTGACAGAGGAAAATGCAAAAATCATAGCTTTCTGAGCAGATGGGGAGTGCAAATACACCGTTACATGGGGATTCAGGTTACCACATTGATCACTATTTCTGAATGACTAAAGGGGACTTGAGATGGCAAGCAAAGAAACAACTTCAGACGCAGGAGGTGGCAAAGCTCTACCAGACTCCGTCCACCTCCCACGCGAGCGAGAAAGCAGCACTTCGAGTGCCGCAAGCAGGCAGGGTCGTGCGAAACCCACGGTGGGTTTCACCTCGCAACTGGACCATGTCAGGAACCCAAACTGGAGCCTCTCCCATCCAAGCAGCCACTACCAGCAGTTGCCTTCTCGCTCATGGTCTTCCTCCCCTGTCATAGCCGCGGGCTGGCTTTCTTTGTCTCCCTCACGAATAACTCCTCCTGCTTTCAAGCCTGTGCTTAATCCTCCAGGAAACCTCACTCTCCCAAGAAGAACAGTGCTTCTGTACGTAATCTCCAGACAGCAGCTGTGACCCCGGCACCCAGAAAGGGGATCATTGTGCAGAACCGTGGTATCAGGGATGAACTTCCTCTCTCCCCCCGCCATTTATTTAAGGGCTGCTGGAAGCACGCTGTTAGTTTATGCGCACACACTGCCAGCAGCGATTTTCACTGGCAGCTGTGGGGTGCTTGTCCCTTTGCCCTCGTTGCAGGCTACCCTCAGAATCTGCACAACCATCTACTTTATTATTTTTTATTTTGGATTTTAAGGGATTGAACTTCCCACCTGCCAACAGAAGGAGCACTTGTTTTTTGCATTCGGTTCTTGAGGCTATGGCAGTATTACTGAAAAGTCACTTTATCCATTTTTAATATCCAGAAATACAGAACAGCTGTGCTTTCTCATAGTCCTTTTGTATAAAAGTGGCTCAGAGACAATACTAAATTCAAGGCTCCTATGGCTCAGATCTGAACTGCCTTTTTTTTTTTTTTTTACACTTTATACCAGTCCGCAAGACAGACTACCCTACCAGCACCAGTCGGTAAAGCAAGAGGTGTTATTTTAAGGCAGACAAATTTGAACAACGTAATCCTTTGTGGCAGGCTTATCAGCCTTCTAGCACACTCAGCTTTTATTATTCTGACACAAGGTAAACTTACGTAACAGCACAGAACGTACTAATTTACGGGATAACAACATGGATGACTAGTTCAGAACACCGTATTTTTGTTTCAGACTGTGGATATTTCCCATACTCCTAAGAAAGGCATATGCTGCACAAACACTTTTAAAAGCATCCAAGTGGAATTCAATATATTGAAAGAAGCTAAAGTACTCTGGAGTGATTAACAAGCACGCTTCAGCAGAATGGCACAATAGGATAATTGAGGACTAAACGCACAGAGATACTGAGACAACTAAAATCTCTCCAATTTCTTCTGCAATTGATCAGAAAACACCACTTGCTCATTGACGGTGTACAAGTGGATATAAAAGTGGTTCCAGATCACTGCAAGTAACTACAAACCTTCCCATCTTCTAATGCAAATCCTCACTTTTGGAGGATTGAAGTGCTCTTGTTTGGAGACAGCGAGGAAATGTGTGGCCGCAAAGCTGAACAACGCCCCTTTCCTGCCTCCTCCCCTGGATAATGTTTCTCCCTCATGTGCAGAAGAGCACTGGTAGCCATCCACCCAGGAGCTGGTCTCTGGCAGAGAAATAGTCAGAGTAAAAATGGTATTAGAAAAACAGAGCTGTCTGAAATAACAAAAATGCCAGGAAAAAAAATTGCCAGGACTTCTTAGTTTTCCAAAATCAGCCTGTTTGACCTATCCTTCAACCCAGAGGAAAAATACAAAACACCTCAAGACAAAGAAATGCATTTTTTCCTCTAGCTCAACAGAAGGTTTCCAGACTCTGCCTACACAATCCAAGGCATCATCTCCCCACTGAAACAGCGCAACTCTGGTGAAAGGTAAATGGTCACCATTCATCTTACCAAAATGGAGCACAGCAAAACTATTTTCTATGCTCTGGTCCTTCCCAAAGTCTCCTATTCACTCCTTGAACTATTGTTGATATCAAAGTCACAGAATGGCAGGGGTTGGAAGGGACCTCTGGAGATCATCTCGTCCAACCCCCTGCTTGAGCAGGCACACCTAGAGCAGGGGGCACAGGACTGCGGCCAGGTGGGTTTTGAATGTCTCCAGAGAAGGAGACTCCACAACCTCTCTGGGCAGCCTGTTCCAGTGCTCTGGCACCCTCACAGTACAGAAGTTTTTCCTCATATTCACATGGAACTTCCTGTGTTCCAACTTGTGCCCGTTGCCCCTTGTCCTGTTGTTGGGCGCCACTGAAAAGAGTCTGGCCCCATCCTTTTCACACCCGCCCTTCAGATATTTATAAGCATTGACAAGATCCCCCCTCAGTCTTCTCCAGACTGAACAAACCCAGGTCTCTCAGCCTTTCCTCATAAGAGAGATGCTCCAGTCCCCCGATCATCTTGGTAGCTCTCTGCTAGAGTTGCTCCAGTAGTTCCCTGTCCTTCTGGAACTGGGAGGCCCAGAACTGGACGCAGTACTCCAGATGCAGCCTCACCAGGGCAGAGTAGAGGGGGAGGATAACTTCTCTCAACCTGCTGGCCACGCTCCTTTGAATGCGCCCCAGGACACCCTTGGCCTTCTTGGCCACAAGGACACAGTGCTGGCTCATGGTCAACTTGCTGCCCACCAGCACTCCCTGGTCCTTCTCAGCAGAGCTGCTTTCCAGCAGGTCAATCCCCCAACCTGTACTGGTGCGTGGGGTTGTTCCTCCCCAGGTGCAGGACCTTACACTTGCTCTTGCTGAATTTCATGAGGTTCCCCTCGGCCCAGCTCTCCAGCCTGTCCAGGTCTCGCTGGATGGCAGCACAGCCTTCTGGTGTATCAGCCACTCCTCCCAGTTTGGTATCATCAGCAAACTTGCTGAGGGTACACTCTGTCCCTTCGTCCAGGTCATTGATGAATATATTGAACAGTCCTCAGCAGAAAAGAAAAACAACCAAAAAGTACTCACGGTACTTTCCCGAAGGCTGAGATGGATTTCCAGAAGGGGTTTTATACTGAGCTACTATTTGTCTACATTTAAAACACAGCTTCCCTTCCCTCCTTGGAGAGAATTATAGTTAAAAGAGGTACATGAATGTACACAGTCCTGCTAGCTTTGGCACACATCTTCAGGATTTGTGGACCTTGTGATGAAAGGCTTTGCTACCATGGGTTGGAGAAAAGCTCCCAGCTGTAACTCCACATAGGTGAGCCCTTCCCACTCACGCCTTCTTCCCTTCTCTCTTTAAAGAGAAGCACTTGCTTATAATCTATCTGCCATGTCAGTGCTGCACACACAGGCTGCTCTGAGTTTCCAAGCATTTATACAACGATCCTGCCCTTCTACAGATGAGGTGACTCGTACCAGTCAACAGGCTGAGGACTCCATCCCCTAGTGACAAAATGCTACAGGCAGCAACGGGCCATGAATATTCATATATTGCTATATCTGTTCACGTATCATCAGCAAGCATCAGTGCTACTTCAGGCGGTTGGCACCAGGGCTGCCTTCCTCATCAAGTGCTTCGCAGTGAGTAAGGAGCTCCGAGGCAGATCCATAATCACTGCAGATGCTGTTTGCCTGTCTTCACCGTGTCTACACAAGTGAACATATGGCCTTCTAGCACAAGGCCATCTTATACAGTCATTAATTAGATATAATTTCAGCCTGTTCAGTGCATCCAATAAAAAAAAAAATCTGTCCTCTGGCAGGAATGCTTTTGTGCTGTAGAAACTTGCTCTCTTTGTGAATTGTCTCATCTGATGAGGAAGAGTTAATTCCTTTGCCTGTGACCAGATAAATTTTTGCTTATTGCAAAGTCAGGTGTAGCAGCATAAACACACCTGAACTTCCCAGTGGGTTTCTTCTCACTTTCTCTGGTGAGCAAGTTGTCTCACTACAGGCGGAAGAAGGGCACTCCCCTCTCTCTCTCCAGCATGCAATACCTAAGATATTCTCCAAAAGCACCATCGCAGCCCAGCAAGGCATTACGATGTCAGCAATTCAATTATGCTGCCAGGCTCAGAGAGCTACTCACCAAACTCAAGGAGAGCTCATGGAAGTAATCATCTCACATGTAGACATACCTCATTCCTCTATATACCAAAGTGGACTTGGTGAATTGTTGGAGTTTGCTTATTTTTAAACGAATAATCAGAAAGAGAATTAATTAAGGCAGAAGACTGACAAAAGCAGTAAGCAAAATACATTTCTGGTAAAAGAAGATAAAATTTTGTGCAGATTTTGTCTCATTGCTTCGTTTTCTCACACAGCAGCACTAAACAGCATATGGCACATAGCCCCAGACTGGGCTGCTACTCAGAAGTAACCAGAACACATGAGAACCTCACTGGGGTCTCCTCATCAACATCCACGTGCGAAGGAGGACTTCAAGCCATGCTCTATTCCTTCACCCCTCATAGCACTATACAAAAGTTTGCAATATAGCACCGTTTGCAGAAAAGCATAGCAAATTCATGGAGCTTGTGAGAATTTCCTAAGATCAGATGAGGTGCAAACTCATCCTCCAGTTTGGGGAGGGGGGAGCAGGGGCGGGGAGAAGACCTTCCATGTGAAATGTGAGGAGTTTTTAGGAAAAAAAAAAAGTCAGGTATTTTACAGAAAAGAGCGAGGACTTAACATTAGCAACAAAGAAAAGGCATTTGAGTGATAGCATCCAGTTCAGTTACTCACCTTTGATGGTACTGATTTATTCCTGAATTCCTATAAAAGAATTTTTTAAACTTCTCTTAGTAGCTCTTGATTAGGCACCTGTTACAGAACAAAAAGATCCCCAACAATAGTGGCCCTTCAAAATACAGTGATGGGTAGAGGTGCTTTTCTGTGGAAACAGATGGGCAATAAGATCTTTCTTTCAGAAGCTAGCTGGTTCACTGGTTTCCCCTTGAACCCTGTAATGTTTGCATATGCTTATTTTTAGCTGAGCAAATAAACGGACTTGAAAGTGCATTGAACCCCCCCTTTCATGCAAACCTTGTCAGCTTTACTGAATTGTTTTGCTAGAGATACAAGTCTCTCACAGAGCTGAGTAGTCACGAATTACATATAGCTACTGATTATTACGAGAGTAAACTAATTCAAATGTCTTTGTTGTGCTTCACTGCAACATATAATTTTTTAAGACTGCCTTCCAGCAGATTCTCAGTGTAAGTAGAAAAGTTATATTTAAGCATCTATGGTGTATGAATAATGCAGTGATTCTGTAGTATATTCATCCTTTCTCAATTCCCGACTTCCAATTAATTAGTATTTACTTAGTAGTCACTATTTTAATATAATTCTTCACTATCAACTTCTGAACTTAGGAACTGCTGCCAGCTGATTGCTGTTATCAAGCATAGGTATTTTCCTCACACCTCTCTCCAGATGAGACACCCTCAAGCATGAACAAGACAGCACTCAGTGGTCTACATACAAGCTAGGATTCCTTATTATTATGTATTTTTATGTCTGTAGACTGTATCAAGATCTCTACAAACTGAGGATTTCAAGGTTTGTTTGACACCTTCACCATCTCTATCCCCTTCTCAAAAGGAAGTTGCAAAGAGTGATGACAACAAGCTGGTAATGAAGCATCACTGAACATCGTTGATATTCACATGTAAGGCTCCAGCGAAATATTTGGCACCTGGACATCTCAGTCTGCCCTAAGAGGCTGGAGGCAAATCACCCAACACCTGGTGATAAAGTGCTAGAGTAGGTCAGGGTGTCACAAGACAGACAGGAGGACAAAACTGCAACATCAGAACATAACTTTCTTATCGGCACTTAATTGGAGGTAATATGTACCACACGGAGAGTTGCCAAGCTAGGCAGAGTCTGATACTCCCCAAACCTGCAGGACATATGCTTAAATAGTACTGCAGACTAGTAAAGAAAATTAAGAGAAAAGATTCAGAGTATGAGAGATTTCAGTTTCCTTCTCAACATTTGCATGGTCTACATTTTGCATCCCAAACCTTGCGCACCTGCCATGAGAAGAGCAGAGCCCCTAGGAGGTCGGGTTTGGGAAAAGGGGGACACCTAAGTCAGCACGAGGTCAGCACCCATTTGGGTGTAAAGGACAATGACATTCAGCTCTGACATCTGTGAAAGGGTACTAGCTCCAAGCTGGCACAGTCTAAGCAAAGAGAAGAAAGGCTTACTGGACAACAGGAATATAAAAGCAGACTCATTTCCCATCTCTAACCTGGGTGAGTTCAGCAGAAGCTACTCTCAAGCAGTGACACATGCACCTTCAAACAAGTCAGAACTGTCAACAGAAAATATTACATGATTTAGTGAGCTGCTTCTAGAAGTTTTCTGAATAGTGGAACTTAACTGCACATAAAAACCTCCAAGATCTAGTCTTGCCCTTTCTCCTCCACAGGGCACTGATCTGGATTTTTGTTCCATATTTTCTTTTATTTCCCCTGATGCCCAAACAAATGCTCTGCTAGAACGGATTATAATGTGCATCATCCATTCCTGCAGTGCAAAGACTACGAAGCAAGCCCACATTTCCTTCCACTGCCAAAACCACTTAGACATTTTGGCAATGTAGGACACATTCTTTATCTTAACTGGCAGCTACTGTCTGCCAGCTGTTCAGCAGCCTATCTGAAAAAAAACCTGATGGCCTCACTCCAGTTCCTGACAGACTTATTCCAGATCACAAAGCTTCTAGATTACTACAGCCCACAAGACTTCACCCAGTGAGTCCTGCGTCACCTCACTGTCTTCTACCTTTGCTACAAACCTATACCATTTCTTCTGGAGAAAGGCAGCTAATCTGATGTCTTTAAAGACTTGGCCAGATGGGGAACCTACCAAATCTATGCCTTAGTTCTTTCACAAATGGATCATCAGCATAATAAAGAGTATTACTTATTAGTAGCATGCATTTTATGTTCCAGCTTCCAGACATTGAATCTTGTTATGCTACTGCCTTAAGAATCAATTCTCTGTCCACAGGCAGAAGTATTCTTCAACATAGAGATTGACCTGGCAACATGTTAACCTTCTCTGGGATCAAACCAAAAGTTCACTCCCTCAAAGCTCTTCTAGACTTACCGTTGTCCTTGCAACTCTTGTGAATCAAACTCCTTCACGCAGTACTGAATCTTCATCGCTCCTGTAACCAGCAATCAGCTGTGTCCTTTATCGAGTGCGCTACACTGAGACCTCATGTTTCGTTATCCATCACAAACTGTATGTGCCTCTCAAACGGCAGTTCTTCCCCCTCTTGGATTCTGACCTACATGTGGTTTCTACATACAAACTCTTTTTTACCTGTTTCAATACTCCATCCTCATCAATATTCTATCTTTGGCTGGTTCAGTTAATTAAACATGAGATTATCCTTCTCCCGCATGTGCCCCCTCCAAAAAACATCTACTTGAAGCCCACTGGATTTTTATGAAGCCATTTTATGTCATGTATAACTTAAAATAGCATTTATTTACAGTTTAAATGCGGCTACCAAGATTTCCTTCTGCATTTTTTTTTTTTATGGGTTCATAAGAATGTAATAGTCACCTTTAATTAGACTTGTTGGACGATGCAGCCCAGGCACTCCAGGGACAGCTAACATTAAGTGAATTACTTTTCCACTTCTGGGGTGATGGGAGGGATGAAAAAAATCCACGTATTGCTTTTTGAGTCACAGCTACAAAGATTTTCTTCTCAGCTCAGCAGTGTGACAGCTTTAAATGACTTCTGCAACTTCATACAGTATAGAAGATACATCTCAACACTACTTGGCTGAGTTCTTCCCAGAAAAAAAAATTCCTCAGAAGTATCTCAAAACAAGAGATTCTGTCTTTCAATGAACATCACCTAGTACTCTTCAAGTTAACTATTACTTAAAAAAAATAAGCGTAAGGACACCAATATGCAGAATGTGACGGGAAACCAAATTCTCTTACCTATCTCCTTCCAGCCTTGACCACAGACCTAACTGATTTAGAATTTCTTTGACATCGATGGCCCAGAATTTCTATGGATAGCACCAACACATCTGTGTCAAAAACTAAGACAACCAAATTAATGATTTACTTCAGAATAGCAAGAAAGGAAACATCTGGAATAGAGAGCACAACATTTTCTGGAAGCCATATTTATTTTCTGCTGAAACATTTAAAGTTAGCTAATGCCAAGGAATTTTCCCTTTCTGACCCGTTGGGTTGCGAAGCATCTACAATACCATGTCTTTTTGCTCATCCTGTATCTTTCTGGCAACAGGCAATCAATATCCTCTCTAACAACCATAAAGTAAATCAAACAGCTTACAGAGGATTAGAACTGGATATCCCTGCTACTTTATGTGTTTAGTTTAAGCCATGTGAAAATTTAACATTTAAACATGTTTTGAAACAAATACTTGGAGAAAGTCCTGGAGTTTGGCTGGGATGAGACAGGTGTTTGAAATAGATGCTATGTTTTTCTCAGCATTCAGGGACTGGTGCTATGAGACTGGATTCCTCTAAACTGGTCCTGGCAAAGGGTCTATACTAGGGAAAGTAAAGCTATACGGTACTCTAAACTTACTATTTTCATTCACCAGCACATTTCTACACACATAAGGAAAATCAGTCCTGGGCATACCTCTTCACATACAACATGACAGTCCTCAGACAGTTGCCAAGGAGTAACGTACACATGCTCCGCTCCGTTTCACAGCTGCAGGATAATATCCTGAACATGCAGCAGCTTGCTGCACCGGACTTGCACCTCTAGTTGCTCACTAACTAGCTACTGCTGTAGATTCTGATCTCTACCAAAACCAGCCCCTCTCCATTTCTTTGCGGTTATCAGCAATCATACAAAAAATACAAACATATAATAGAATGGCAAACACATGCAATACCATAGATATTGCACATACAATGAAGATTAATTTCACAAAATCATAGAATAATTTAGGTTGGAAGGGATCCCTGGTGGCTTCTAGTCCAGTGCCCTGGCCAAACAGGGTCAGTTACAGCAGATTGCTCATGGCTTTGCCTAGTTCCGTACTGAGTATTTCCAAGGATGGAGTGCCCAAAGCCTCCCTGGGCAACCTCTTCCAGTTCTTAATCACCCTCACAGGGGAAAAAAAAGATTTCCTTGGATCTCATCAGAAATCCTCATGTTCCAGCTTGAGGACTTGGTTTCTCATCCTAACACCACGCACCTTCAAAGTGAGCCTGGCTTCTTCTCCAAAACCTTCCATTAGGGCATGAAAGACTATCCATCATGAAGAAAAGAATGTACTTGCTTTCTTTCCCCCATTTAAAACATTTTAGCCAAATACAAAACTGATACAGTCTTCAAAGCATTTTGCAATCACACAATTTTTATGGAAGAGCTGAAAATATTTGTAAAAAAATACACTTTGAGAGGATGCTTCAGAAAGAGCCCCATTAAAAACCTTATTCCGTGCATTCAGATTTCAAAAGAAAAGTGACTACTTGGTATTAAAGAAAAAGCAGAGAAGAGGGAGAAAAATTTCCTTTGCTAGTGCCAAAAATCTTTAGTTCTTTCAAAAAAAAAAAAAAAAAAAAGGAAATCACATCCTGTAGTTCTAAAAGCTGCTGCAAGAATCAACACGGTATTTTTTTTCTTCCAGGAAGAAGAAAGTTAGTTTCCCATCAGGCGATCATGGCTAAAACAATTCATCTGCATTGTGATTAAATGAAACTTTTAAAATGTACTCAAAAGCTACATTCATTCCTGTAAGGAAGAATGACCTCCCTCGTAATGAACTCTAAGGCTGGCAGCCAGCTTACAGAGGTTTTGTAATGACCAGTTTTGGCTTCAGAGTAGCTGGTAGCTTCATTTTGCGTGTAGCATAGCGGATTTGGGGGCCTGCTGAGACATTGAAGAATTGGACTCAAAAGTCTGCAACTGGGGCTCAAAAATGTTATTTTTTTATTTGAATAATATAGTATAAACCTCAAATTTGGCTTTAATTTTCATTTTGTATATTCAGATAAGCAGTAGAATTGGATTACTGCAGGCAATCTTAAATGCTATTATTTTAGTTTTAAACAAGTACGACATGAGGAGAAAGCTCCTTACATACAAAAGTACATGAGTTGGATCAACACTCCTGAATGCAGTTTGCCTACTAAAATCGTAAGCCATATAAGAGCCAAAAGATATCCTACCTGCACCGGAGCAGAAGGTTACCTACAAAGGAAAGCTGAGGAAAAGCTAAGGTGACAGGCAACAGGACCAAAGGGCTGCGCAGAATGGGACCGCTGGGCAAGGCGCACACTGGGGTCCCTCTGCACCCCACCAATGCGCACCTCTACTCCCGGCACTGCCTCGCTGCTGGTAACACAACTAATTGAACAATGAAATAGGTATAGCTGCTGTACGTGGCTAACAGCTGCAGTCGGTCCATCCTGGCCGAGACCAAGCAGCGGGACAACCCGGCTGGGTTTCAGTACTTCGAGCTAGGCAGTGTGAGGCTAGGCTGCAGAACACGGCTGTTGCGTACAGACTGGCAGCCAGGCTGGGCCCCAGAAGCATGATCATGCCATGTGGCAAGAAGAGAACCTCAGCTCTAAGCTTTTTCAGATCTCAGGTGAGGACTTCTGCATACTCCAGACCCAGGTGCAGAAAACTCCGGCCAAGGAAAACTTCTTCAGAGCCTCTCTTCCAAAACCTGCTGGCCACATGAAAAGAAGGCAACGGCCGGGTTGACAGCAGTGGGAGTCACTTACACACACACAGCAAGAGCACAGGCATGTGTATGAGAGCACGGTCCACGTCTGGAGCTCCGCCTCTGTGCCCACCTCCTCACCGAGGTTTTAGAAGAACACAGTAGCTATCGGTGCACAATGCCAGGTAGCCAATCTCAGAAATCCACATTCATGGGAGACATGTGAACTCTCTTCTGCAACCCTCTCTGCCTTTGGTACAACACAGCTCAGAGGGACTGCGCATGCCCAGAGCTCCAGATTTAAAATGGAAGAAAACTCCCTTGGTTCCCTGCACAAAGATGGGGTCCTACAAGTTTTCTGAATTTGATTGGGAAGGGATTTTCACATTTGTAAATTCAGTCTTAGGTAGCTGAAGCCTCTTCTGGTGTGGGGTTTGGCCTGAAATTACTGTACCGTACAATAATACTGTCCCTGCCTGTACAGCACCAGTCTTTTTTTCAGATTCAATATGGACACATTATTGCTGCATTAAATCAAAATAGACCGTACAGAGCTCAGACATGTGTGCCTGCAAATACAATTAAGTGTTAAGAGGCCAACAACCATCCTACAGCTGGATGAACAATTGGCAAAGTTGGGAAAGCAGTTTGCTAGTGAAAGGTCTCTTAGAACCAAACCTCTAATCCTTTGGGGTCAACATCAAACCACCAATCCTATTCCAGAGACCCTTTTAAAAGGATATGCCCATTTAATTTACTTGTCAAGAGGGCATTCCATTAATTCAAAAAGGATCAAAACAAAAAAAGTTTTGTTTGTATTCTAATACTCAATGACTATTTTTGTGGGACTCATGGCTAGAACAATATAACCAAGCTAAGAACGTTACAGGAGTAAACTGGGAAGGGGGGACAACTGGAAGAATTCATACTGACCCCTACAGCTTTCATACATTTTTCTCCAGTACACATTATTGTCAGAGGCACGATGGTAGCACAGAAAGTCATGCCCAGATTAGATTCTCTCTAGCTAGCATAGTTATTAACCACAAGCCAAGTCACGAGGAAAGAGATGCAAGAACAAGCTGTATGAATTCAAGTACATGGGCATTTCGTCTGAAATGAAGGGCAAAACACCACCATTTCACTGCAGCCCCCAGGAAACCAAATCTATCTTGATGCCCCTCAGTCTTGCCTGCGTTTTCTCTACAGCCATACCCAGCAACAGGGACCGCCACAGCCCTTCAGGTATGCGGTCCTTCCCTCCGCCGGACTGTATCTGCATCTGTGTTACTAGTAATAGAGCACAGTAATAAACATAACCAAAATATAGGCCATTTTCTGTCCTCTGTAATTGAGATCTACTTTCAGGCTGCAGCAGCAAGTGTACGTTCAACACATAAGCACTGTAAAAGCCCTAAGACCTAGGCACGATGAACTCAAGAGAAGAATGGGATTCTGCACTAGCACGAAGTACAGTATGCAATTACAATAACCACAAATATTTTATGTGGAAGATTTATTGGAAAACTTCCACAGGGCCTGTAATCCCTAGCACAATTTCCTGTTCTCTTATTAAAGGAAGATAACCTTTTGGCAATTGTTTTTTGTAAGATGACAGTAATTGCTCATGATAAAGAGCTTAATTAGAGAAAGATAAAGTATTTAAATGAAGAAAATGACAGCAAAATACCTTCTGTATAATTCTCAATTTTTGTAATACTTGATAAAATAAAAAAAAAATCTTAAATTTAGCACAAGAAAATATTTAACAAAACATAGGATGAGGACTGGAGAACACTTTCCAGCCAGCTGCAGATAGCTGAACAACAGCGTACACTTATTCAACTTTCCCTTGGGTCGTTTGTGGGTTTCTTGTTGGAAATGAAAGTAACTGTGATATACACAGACTTCTAATGAAATGTTGTAATGGAGTCCTTTGTTACCGTGTGACTGGGACACTGCATGACCACATGCTTCATTTTACTCAGAAATGAAGCCCGAGGAATTTTAGTCAAACACAAAACACAACACAACATACAGTGTGTCCAAAAGTAATCTAAAACATCTTGTCTTAAAAAAATGCCATCCTAAAAGTTAGCAGTTTCTAGCCTCGAACAAAAGAACTCCCCAGCCCCACAACGTGCAATAAACTGAGAGGCACAGAAATATGAGGATTACGAAGCATGAAGGCAAGGATAGGCAACAACTGGTCCATGCCTCTAGGTGCTCAGAGTTGCCACAGCAACACGAGACAGGCTGGAGGAGGCAGGAAGCAGCAAGGAGATATCCAGGACCGCATTGCTCACACTCTCTCACCCCGCAGCTTGTACACACGACTGGCAGTTCGGAGACATCCAAAGTGCAGAGGAAAGACCACCAGGAAATATGCAGACAGACCAGAAAAATAACCACCAAACATTAAGTGGACTTTGCACTGGCTTGATTTCTGCAAATACCAGCTCCTGCATCGATTTCTACCCACCTAGAACAAAATATAGTTTTAAGAAACAGGGCACTACACAGCACACCTCAACCAGGAGTTAAGCGTGGATCCCAGCTCTGTGTCAGGTTGAGCTTTTCCTACCGAACTGTACTGGTTTGCATCCAGTTGCTGTCAGGAGCACACTTGCACAGAGCACCCTGGAGGGGAGAAGCTGCACCAGAGCAACATTCCAAGCTCTCCCTTGACAAGGCAGACCAGGACAAATGCTTTGAACGTAAACATCTATCGGGCAGCCAGCGAAGCGACAGAACACAAACATGTCACAGCTCGCCGTGTTCTAGCCTGCCCCGTAATTACATGCAGATAGCACACACTGTCTGAAGCACTTTGGGCTCAAAGCCTTTTCAGGTAGCAGCAACTGATGCTCCAGGGTAGTGAAACAGAGCAAAGCCGATCCACGTTTGGAAGCAGAAGCCCTAGGATTAAACAAAAACAAGCAAAGGAAACACCTTGTTCATTTGGCTGTAGGGAAAATTTTAAGAAGAAAAACTCCCTTCAAAACAACAAAGGAAAGTCAGGAACAGCAAAAGGTTAACTCATCCCAGAACAGGAGATGACACACGTAAAAGCTCCCCGCAGCTGATGCTACCTGCAGAGCTGGCAAAGAAAGTGAAACCATCCAGACGTGGGAAAACACCAAACTTCAGGGAAGTGAAGTCAAAATTATGCAGCTGAGATCTGTTTTTCATTATTTAGATCCTGAATTGGCATGGTGCAAAAGCACAAGAACAGACCTTAGACACTTTGGACACTTAGGTCAGGCATGTGCACAGGCCTCATCAGCAATGTAATTTATGCAGTAGTTTATGCAATACTTAGTCACAAATAGAAATACCACCACGTTCACTATGCATCACTTATCTGGTGGACCAGAAAAGTAATCTTAGGCACACCTAGAGGTAACAGAAGATGCAGACAAATATTCCTTCCTAGGGTCCCACTAGGAAGAGGTGCCTGCCCTGAAGTGCTCATCACCCCATGTCTAAGCAGGAGGGATGCTGCTCCCCCACGTCTGCCACTGCAAACCCCGTGGGAGCCAGGAGCTCTGTGACAAGCAGCTGAGCAGAGAGTAACAAACATCCGAGTGCTGGTACGTGGCCTGTGTGCAGGGTCCACATCTGCCTCTGCCCAAAGGGAATAAGCATTTCCTGGAAGCATTTTCTCCAGATGTAGAACTAGTTTCAAAAGCCAAAGAGAACCCGGAAATGCATCTCTTTGCTTGGCCTGGCCTCAGAGCCTAATGCGAGACACTCGTGGCAAACCTAGGCTCGTGCCAGCAGCAGTTTGAACGCAGAGCTTTTTCCTCCTTTCCACAGCAACCGGCTTGAGAGGTTTACGTTCATGATCCTAGGCATGCATGGATGCAAAAAAAGGGAACAAGGAAACCAACCTTTAGGGCAGTTATGGAAGGTGGCAGAAAGAATTGGCGTCTCAGCTGTCCTCCTGCATGGAGTCACCAGGTCTCCAAGAAAACGAACCGATAGTCTAAGGCAACATGCGAGCCTTGAGACGACATGCATTTGGAGCACATGTACAGAAACACCACTTTCAAAGGACCAAATGCAAGCCCTGCTGAAGCCCAGATGAGTCCTGTAAGGCTACTAACAGCTAATTTTGCACACCTGTGAACAACTTCAAGCTCTAGCAAGATTTTGATCTGTAACAAATAGAAGAAATCCTGCTCATCTCTGTGTGAAGTTTACCAGTAAGGGCAGGCAGTCATGTAAAGGACATTATGTATGTGTCCAGCTAGTTTTCATTCAGCTGCTTTCTTCTAACTAAATACATTTTGTGTTCATTGGAAACTATCCAGGAAACAAGTCGTAGATAAGCACTGTTACTAGAAACCACAAGAACAAGATACTTCTGAAATACAGGATAAACAGTTCAAGGCCTTGTTACAGCACATGTGCGTGCACCTGTACACATATATGGAGAAATTATTTGTTTAGGGACTAATCAGAAGTGGTAAATAATATCTACGCAGCACTCAGCTGGACTGAGCACTTTCCAATCCCACTCTTTTCCTCCCCTCCAGTCAAGAATCTGTTCAGAGCAATTCACTGAGAGGGATCCCAGTTGAATAAGCTCTCTCCTCTTTGTAGGGTATCCTTAAGTGCTACCCTTGAATCACACTCCCTAAAATGCTTTGCCAGCTCAGAGGCATACCAGCCAGCACAGGACAGGAACATGCCCGGTCTGCATGTGGCACTCCGTACCATCAGCTGGGTAACATATGGCCCAAATGTGAAAAGGCAGTAGCGCAGAAATTACTTGCACCATCTCGTACGCACGTGAAGAATTTGGAAGTTGGGCTCCTGTGACTGCACCTCCACCGACAGGAACTTTGAAACAAAGCTACAAGAGGTCGCAGAGACAGTTTCACAAGACCCCTCTTGCCTAACTGGAAACAGAAGCATATTTTTCTTAGCAACTGACATCTCATGAGACTCACTGCTTTTGAAGTAGAAAGCATGTGTGCAGGGAAAGATGAGGTCTGTCGTATGACCTTTATGTCTTTCATAATCATTTTGGGGAAAAAAAATGCGTCAGCCCTTGGCACATCAGGTGTCCTTTTTCTGACTAAAATGTGATGTCTGTTTTCTTTTAACAACTGAAAATCATCATCTTTCCAAGCAACTGGTGGCATAATAATTTTTTCAATGACCTTGTTGCTTGTATCTTAAGTCTCTACAGAGGAAAGCAGTGGCAGTTAAGTCTATGAAAATATTAAATCCATTGCTATTCCCAACCCAAACCAGTTGACTTCATTTATAGTTGTACTGAGCTTGGCTCTCTTCCTCAGAAACATTAAACCAGCATTTTAAGTTAATATTAATGCCCACAATTTATACCGTGCTATTCACACTACCAGATTTCTTTTTGAAGCACTGCAAGTGTTTTGCAAACTGCAAGTGTTTGAATGAAGTACTTTACTTGCACACAACCCGGTCTTAGATTAAAACTTAATGGCCATACTCCTCCACTGTTCATATACTGTGTGCTGAGGCAATGCCTATCATAAAATGGCCCACAGCTAAGGCAAAGGGAGAATAAAAAAGCCATAAATGTAAATGGTGTTCTAACTGTGCAATTTAAGATGGGTTGTTTATGAGCCTTCACTGAAGAAATAGGCCATGGTTTTAAATACTGTAAAAAACCCAAAGATCTACTTAAGAAACATATTTTCCTTATTTTAAGGTCAGCTTTTAAACAACTCCATCTGATGAACATTTTATTTCCACGGTACAGCATACAAAACACTAATGACAGATCCAGTTGCTATTTTAATTCACTTCAGGTGTTTAAAATATGGCCCTATTTTGATACAATAATACACAGTCATGTTTGTTAGGAAGATCATTAGCAATGCTAAGAGAGTATTTCTACAGCTCTAAAGGAAATGTTGAAGCTCTTCAAAGCAGGTAAAACATGTAATACACTGGGCTGTCCATCTTTACATCAGCAAATAATATTTTTCAGTAGGCTACCATACAACTTAACCACCATCCAGCCTTAGTTTAATCCTGTAGAGGACAAAACTCTTGAACTTGTTGATACCTATATCAAACTTTTCACTTTGGCCACCGTGATCTATCGCCCTCATCGCTGTAATTCCTCTCTTCTGGAGCAGACAGCAAGTACAGCTGCAGTCCTGCAAGTCCTCCGACTTACTCTGTGGAAGGCTGGGACTCCCACAGACAGTGGGAGATGAGACACCTCCACCTCAGATACTCTCAGCATCACTTCAGAAGACCAAACCACCCAGGAAGCAGATGAGTAGTGGGAGCATGCACCGACAAGGACCGAGAAGTTGGGCTGCCAAGAGATCACCGAGTGTTATTTGTACTTGCTCGTCCCCACTGTTCGCTGCTAGTGCCCCCCAAACCAACTGATGCTGCATTAATAGCACAGCCCTAGTCAGCACCAGCGCGGGCTGCTGGCTCAAGAGTTAAACTTGCTCACAGGCAAATGGGGCTGTGAAAGACCTCTACATCCAAGTGAGGTCTGCGTGCACACATCTATGGGGACCAAAACACCGTGCCATGCCTGTACTGGACATATGCTCGTTGAAACCACAAGGAAGACATGTCACTGTTCAGCCATTTGTTCATCAAGTTACGAGAGGAGGAGGTGAGCTATCTTCACTTTCCTTACATTAACTTAGCACTTTTATAATGCAGCAAGTCAATACAGGACACAGAACATTCACCATGTGCAAATGTGGCTCACGCTGTTGAGTAATACCGCTATTTTAAACCCTCTGCTGCTAAGCAACACTGACAGTATGGTTAGAACATTTTGGAAATACCAAATGCTTCAGTTCTTCCCCCCACACACACGTACAAAAGCTGCTCCCGCACTGTATATCCATCCACAAGCTATTCAAAGATGGCGCTTCAGTTTTTATCGGGCTGGTTTTCCATAGTGTTGCAAGGACACTGCTCGTATTTGCGCAGAAGCAGCCCCTTAAGAGATGCACAAACCTGGCCGCTTGATTTGTATTTAGACATCCCAAAGGCACCATTCCCGGAAAGGCTCGGCAGTCAGCTGCTTATGTCGGACACTCACAGCTAACGAAGAAACAAAAAAAATGTCCAGTCCCCTTAACTGAAAAACAACATGGGCTGGGATCACCTCTAAATATCATGCTTCCCTGAACTGTCCAAAAAAAGGGCAGTTTATGTCCCTTCTTTTAAGAGCCAGAGAGGTATTTGTGATCAGCACAACACTACAACCCAACAGTAAGGGCTGACTGCTAACGTGAAAAACTTCAAATGCTTGCAGAGCAACACGGACAGAAGAGAGCATGGGGAAAGCGCAACATTTAACATCTTAGGAGGCAGCCAAGATACAGGAGGACTTTGGTGAAACTGCACTTGCTACACTGAGGAACACTTAATTTAAACCCTTCTATTTACCTACACTTCAGTAGGAGAAGGCGTGAAACCAAGCTTGGAGGGCTCTAGCCCAGTTAGTCCCTTTAAACTGGTCTCACTGCGTGAAGGACTTTCGCACTCCTCTATTTACCAAGCAACCAGAGCAAAATGGCCTGGCACCCATAACTCTGTCTCCTCTAGGATGGACTGTTTCACAAGGCTTGCCCGTGTTTCTGCAGGCAGAAAGAAGTGTACCTCCGAGATATGCCTGATTAAGAAATGTTGCCCAATTTTGACAGAACATACTGCAAACTTCTCATAAGCTTATTCCTCTCGTTGTTATTCTAATTTATTCATGAGTACTTAATTTTGCCACAGACTTTAGCAAGGTTACAAATATTCATTTCTCTCCAACTATTAATTTTATGGCATCTTTCACTTCATTGTATATTTGCCAGTCTATTAACTTACATGGATGATTTCATTGCTAATCATTTCTACTAACACCCTTTCAGACATTTGTGACTTCAATACTGAAGATGTAGGTGGCTGGAAAGACTTGTTTGTCTTCCTCCTCCTTCCTGCAATCTAAAATTAAAATGATGTGACCAGGACAGCATGCCTCACACATCCTATACTTCTTTGACAGATAGCACAGGTCTAGACCCAATTTCCACCCAAAAAGTGAATCACTGAAGAATGGCAAGGCAAATCTTCTCTTAAGTAAGCACACTACAGCCTCCTGGGGAGAGAGCAACATAAGATATATGTAGAATCCAAATTTGGGTGTCATAAAGGTACCGTTATGTAAAATGCATTGAAAAAAAATGGTGTTTATCTTCGGGTTGACCAATTTTTACTGGAACAAACCCTAATTTGGTAAGACGAGAACTATATTACTGTACGATTATGCTGTAATTGAAATTTCAAGTTCTTCCTAACTACAGAAAATGCATTTAAGATAACGTCTCTTTGGACCATTTTCTGCTTATTCCAAAGTAAGGTCCAGCAGTCCACTCACCATAATTAACAGAGCCTGGTAATCCTAATCTCATCACATACATCTCCCCTGATCTGCAACACTACTATCTCAGTCATCAACTGCTGTGGAAGACAACATCGTTCAAACAGCGGCCTTCAGCCTGCAGTATTTAAAAGCCCTCTTCAGCTATCGAAAGACAACTCTTTCCTCTCTTTTCATCACGACACACTGCAAAACAAGAGACTACGGTATGACTAATGAATCCCTGAATTCCCATCTGCCAACACAAGTCAGTCAGTGTTTCACCCACTCGCCCCCAACTACACTTAGTGCTCCAAAGCATCTGTTGAGCACTGCATCTGACCCGCCTCAAAATGGGATGGCTGAGAATCGCAGCACATGCCACGCAACCAAAGTCTTCCTGGCAGGGCACTGGACACCTCTCGCTTGCTTTTGCTGTTAGACAAAAAGGTATTTTTGATAGCGTTCTCTTCTCTTGTTCCACTATCAAGTTTCGTTGGCTGTAAATCACAGGAAGACCACAAAAAGAGTTCATTTTCATTTCCACATCCAGTATCAAGGTTTACCTTCACAACTGCTGGAGTACGAGACAGACAGATCATCATCTAGTATGTAATTTAATGATTTGCTTGCAAATTTTCTGTCCTCATGAGAAGTCTCTTCTTTACATTGAAACCCTGATAGCCCCCCCCCCAAAAAAAAAAGTTTCCTTCTGGAGCATTTCCTGACAAATTTAAGACAGGATTAAAAACTGAACAATTAATTTAGATATGCTTAAAACAATGTACCTTCAAGGTCGAAACTATTGAAAGGGGGAGACAGAGTGAAAGTGAGGGAGCTCACTCTCCTCTGCCTGTTTCAGTTGTCATTCAATGGCCTGGTCTGCAAGCCCGGTAAGTCAAAATGATCCTACATGTCCTCTGTTCTCCCTCCCTTTTCTTCAGTCTACTAACAGTGGGTCTCACCGAATCTGAAATCAAATACCGCTACAACTTACCCGACAAGTAAAACCTAGAGCACAGATACTCAGTAAGGGCAGCATAAAAATCAACTAGAGGTAGCATGGAAGGGAATCCACAGCCATTTTGATGCAAGTTTGCTCCATCCGGTGAAATGCAGAAATGCAGCAGACTTGCTGAGGGTACCTTGCCCACCCTGCAGCTCTGTTGCATGAGAAGCAACCACATGCTATAAGCTGCCCTGATCAGCAAAAGTATTACTGCATTAGCACCTACAAGGCTCAATTAGGGAGAAGGCTCCTGCTGTGCAAGGCATGTCAGAAAGAAAGCAGATTGCTGTAATCCTAGACTGAATTCTCTGCTATACAGACAAGTTGCAGGAGCTGAACAAAAGAAACAGATGGGAGGGAAAATCCGTCGACTAAAAGGATAAAGCAATAGTGAAATCAGGGCACATTTTATCTGAGACTTCAATCAGATGTTTGAGATCATGGCCAGCCTGATAGTACCATGGTAGGCACACTCTGGAAAGGAATGGTTAGCTAAGCATCACTTTTCCACACAGGGAGCTCTTTCCGCGTGCACACGGCAGCACTACGAAGAACCAGAAAGTGTGTGCGAAAAAATGCACGGTGAAAGTCAACAGAGTTGTTTGAGCAAGAATTCACATCCAGGCCATGCTGGTGTCGGAATACCTCGTTTGTTCTCACACGTAAAAAAGGAAAAATGCGTTAATCAGTTTGGTAACAATCCAGCAGCAGCAGGTTAGCTCAGAGCAGGCAAAAGTCGGCATTGTACCACCATATACTGTTACCAAATCCCACTAGTGCATGCATAGGATATTTAAATTAGGAAAGGGGTTGGTTTTTTTCCCCCTCATCACTTCTTGTTCAAAGACACAAAGGTCAAATGCGGCTTAAATAAGCAGCAACTACTCAATGTTGTCAGAGAAGAGGTCAATGGGAACACACCAGTCATACTGTCCTGAAGAAGCAAAGGACGAGGCAAAGACAATGGCAGTCATTCATGTTTTAAAATGACGTGTTGCAGCAAGACTTTTGGACAGTGTTTTCCTTAACAGCAGTAAATATGATCAAATGCTTATCCCCCTGCTTCTTCCAGTTGATTTTCCAAACAGAACAAACAACAAATGTTAAGTAGCACCACCCATCCTTTACTTCTCCAAAAACTATTCCAAGAGCACCTGGTTATAGAGAACGATGCCTGGCCTCTCAATTTCTCATGCACTATAACCAAAGCTGTCACGGGAAAAGAAAATATTCTTCCTGTGAAACTGGGAACAATTTGTTTCCATGGCTGCAAGGACAGTGATGAGCAGCTCTGGCAAAGAGCTCAAGAATTATTAGGAGCACAAAGTGGATCAGATGATTTACATACAACAACAGCGCAGGAGGTGACGAGAGCAAGCAATAGCCTTTGAAGTATGAGAATGAGAGCGCCAATCATCAGATCTAGACTTCTGTCTCTCCCCTTCATCCCTGTGCAGAGTCAGGACAAAACTGTCAGCGCAGATGGATAAACAGCACTGGAGGAGAAATGACGGCACCTCTGAATCATAACACTGTAATCCCAAAGTGGGCTTGCAACAGCCGACATCTGTGTGAGAACAGCAGTAATTTTAACAATTTTCCAAGTGAGGTATAAACTTTGTTTAATCTACGCTCTGCAACATACTGTCAGCTGTTACCTGAAACAGTCTGACAGACGCTGAACTACTGTTTGTGGAAACTGCACATCTAAACCAACGTCCACTCAATACTCCTTTTCATCAGTGAAATGAGTGCTACTCATCCTCAGTTTTGAGGGGACTGATACAGAAGTTCAAGGCAACATGAGCCCGTGAGGACAACCCAAGTCAGGCTGTCCTGAGCACAGCACCCTACTCCCTCTCTCCACCTGTCTGTGCATAAATGCCCTAAGTTATTAGAGGATCCCACCTTGATACTGTTGTGTTTTGGCTCTTTACAACCTTTGAACTAGAATTTTGGTTCCAAAGCTAACTGAGCTAGACACATTGATTGTCAACGAGCTGCAACAGTTTCTGAAACAGGATATTTGCAAAAAAAATCCAAAAAACCCCAAACAACCCCAAATTCCATAACTTTTAAAATATATGAAGTTGCACATCAGCTAAAAGTTTCTACACTGTGATCGAATATTAAACTCCCTGTAAAGTTTTTCTACATGGATTCACTTCATTTTGTTTATTATTAATACTGAAGATTGCCAGAAGGTGCATTTTGATAGCAATATTGCTAACGCCGTTAGGACACCACAACCTTGAAGGCTGAGTAGCACTGCAGCTATGCCAGGGCTAATCCACTTAAGAAAATCAAGATGAAATTTCTCGCTTGACATTTCTGAGAACAAGGTGACAAAGTTTTAACAAACCTATCATTGAAGGTACTCTGTATAAGACAACTCAAAGTTTTCACAGAGATTATATCCAGTCTCCAGTACAGATTATATCCATATAGCCTGATGCAGACACCTAACTGAAAAACTTAGGTGGAACAGATTATTTTCTTCTATGTAGAGCAAAAAAACATTCTGCTGTCTCCTTAAGATTCCTCAGCCCCACACTACACAACAAGAAACCATCCCTCAGCTAATGAGAAGTGCACCAGAGACAAGCTTTGAACGAAGCTAGACCTGACATCTTCCTGTTCAGGGAATTATCTTTTGCAGCCATCAAGCAGTCTTAAAATAATAGCATGGGAAGATAAGCACTAGGAGGGTGCATCCATCCCCCAGGCAATAAACATCCATCCCCCGGGCAATAAACATGTCCATATGTATACACAGAGAAAAAATATCTATAGCGTGATGTTTGTGGGAACATGGGAACAGGAATTTTGTGTTGCTTAAAAATGTAAAGATGCCCAGCTGTGTCAGAGCAATAGCCATTTAGCCAAGTATTCTGACTCAGAGAATGACAAAAGCAGATACTATTTAGAAAGATCATGCGAGTCTGGCCATTATTTTGCAGCTCTTTCCCCTTATGCTCCCTGAGGATTTGGAATTGCTATATTAAAGAAGCTGGGGGGTACTTGGAACTTACCACTGAAATTTTCCCTGAAATCCTGAATCCTTTCCTACCTGCAAATTACAGCCTTCCAAAATTAACCCTTGCTGTGGTAGATGCTGCAGAGTTTGATAAACAGCAGTACACAGATTGTAGTGTCACAAAAAAGCCTCAAAACAAGACACAGGCAGGTATCTGCAACTCATGAATATTATTTTTCCTGTTATTATCTGTGTATTTCAAAAGGAGAAAAGTCCTTCTTTAAGTTAGTTCAATTCCTATTTGTTCATTTGGGAGCACTTAAAGATGAATTCTGTTAAAAATTACTGAAACCAAGCCAATGCGCTCTGGGGATCCTGGCAGAAGAACATAGGTGCCATCTTTATTTCCTTTCTAAATGGCATAAAGGCCCTTTCCAGGAAAGAATATTTTTACATTTCATTGCCCTATTTTAACCCACCATTTCTGTAATTGTTCCTCCTGAGTTCACACTCTTAGACTGCATTTCATTGCTTCTACAGTATTACAGCACTAAAAGGGACCAAGAGGCCGCCACACCATATAACGCAAAGTCAAGCTCAGTCACCTGAGTTTATCACAACTCTGAAGCAGCTGCTACCACCGTGCTTAGCCTCAGTCACAAGCCAATAACAAAGCCCAAGCCTTATTCTCTTGAGCACATTCATGTAAAGATCATTGATTTCTATGCAAAAAAGCCGCATATTGAAGTTAAATTCCCACACTTTCAGTCCACGGAGAAGGTTGCCCACACAGCAAGCAAGCAGTTTAAAAGCTTATCCCTGCACCAGTTTGGTTTACTGTCTAGCCAGGAAATGCTTCTGCCTCCCTCTGCTCAAAGGACATCAGTGTTATTCAAGTTTAGCAAGAGCAGCCATTGCTCTGGCTGAAAGCAACAAAACGTCACCCTTTGGGTATACTAACTGCAGGAAAGCTTTGGGGTAGAAGAAAAGACCAGAGAAAAAACAAGTACATAAAGGGTATAGTTACCCTTCAATCCATGGAGAAAGATCTTGCTTGGGCCTGGATCCTAGTTAAAGGGTTGCATAAGTACACTGTTACCTTTAAGCTCGATGCGGAAGCACTGTGGCATTATTACAGTGCCACCAAACTCTGATAAGCAAGAGACATGTGACATTGGCTCAACAGAAGCCTCTTCTGGTGGCAAGTGTTAGCCGAGTTTTGATGTACCTGGCAAGCCCAAGGGGGCAAGGTCTCAAATATTTAAATCTCAAACACTTAAAACGCAAGCTTATAAAGCACTGCCTGCATTAGCCTGACATAGAGTACTTGCTCCAGATCAAGAGCACCCCCACACCCACCGCCGATGCCCTCCTTCATGGCACGCCTGAACAGACTTGGGCTAAAAGCTAAGCACAGAAGCAGCCAGAAGGAGTTGAAGGATCACTTGAACTTGTCAGGGAAAGCTCCCTGTTTGCTGTTAGGCCAAGGATGCCCTTGTGGCTGAAAGAGATTGGATTAAATTGAAGCATAACAGTCAAAACGCCAGTCCCTTCAAGCTCTCTTGACAGCCAGCACTGCCACAGCATACCTGACACCAGCTGCTCTCTCCAAGGGGTCTTCTACAAGCTCCCTCCTGCCACCCCGCACGGGTACTTAGAGAAAGCCTCCTCAGCTATGAGGCTAAAGTTAGCTGGTAACGTAGAAATGTGTTCTCACTACCCACATCTCCAGATGTCAGATTAATTTAAGCATATTTAACCATATTCAAAATCTACGCATTGCCAGGAAAACAAGTGCACTAATTTGTGCCTGTGAGAATTTCAACTTGCAAATCCAGAAGTGACACGTAAGTGATAAACAGGTTAGATAGTGGAAATAATCATCCATTTAGTCTTGGCTGTAATTTGTCAATACAGGGCTTTTAGCAAGCAAAAAGCATTTGCAGAGAGACTTAGAAAATGAAGTGCTGCCACAAAGATCAGCTGCTAGAAGCAACACTGCCATCTCATGATTTTATTTCAAGTCTCATGATATTCACTGCTTTTATCAGGGCTTCAGCTTCTCAACTGTTAAACCTCAGCTGTAAGTTATTTAAAAAAAAAAACCAATCAAACAAAAAAACAATCAAATTTTCTAGCCTCCATGTTTTCTGAGAAAAAGCCTCAGAACATAACCTTTAAAAATTCACAAACAGGCAAAGTTGAAGAACCCAAAGCACACAATTTAAAAACAAACCACGTGCTTTTGGGTCATGACTTTCCAACAGCCCAACCTTGTTCATCAGACCACCATCCTCACGAGCTAGGTAAGCATAGCTGGAAACACAGCAGATGAGTTCATGGACCAAATTGAGAAGGTCTGATCCTCTGCCCTTCCTGCTCCGTAGCTCAACTTTTGGGCATCTGAGGCTCAAAGATACGAGCCCACACCTTCCTTGCACTACAGTTGCCGGAAGGGACCAGCACATCCCAGAGCTCGGTCACATTTCTACTTCCTAGCAAAAACTAAACACGCCTGATGGACAAACCACCCACAGATCCCCTCTCCCCCATTAACAATTTACTGGCAAAAGGGTGTTACAAACAGGCCATGGTTTGATGTTCACAAGCACATGAAGAGTCATTTAAACCTAAAGCAAGAAGCCCTTTTTGCTCTTTGGCTGAAAAGGACAGAGGCATAACCTAGGCACTGACACCTCTGTGGCGTTTCTCGCCCCGGCTCCAGCTTCTCCCCACCACACAAATGCTCTTCATGCTCTCCCTGGCATGGAAACCCACTGACGTGCTTTCTCTGGCCCAGCAGGAGCAGTGAAAAGCCCTATAGCCACATCAATTCAAAGCATCCTCTCAGCGATAAACACAAGGTTTCATACTAACAGCTCAAGGCCTCTCTTGATTTCATCCATTTTATTTCACTCACAACAGCTGGAAGGCTTCCAAGCAGCTTTAACTACCTGTGGGCTTGAATTATTTTGGAAGGGCAGAAGAGGTTAAGCCAGACCACAGATAGTCCCAAACTGAAGCAAGCAAGCCTCATCAAAAAGCACGAGGCACAGCATGCCAAGCCCCCCCAGCTGCCCAGCCCCAACTAGCTTGCAGTTGCAAGCCTGAGCCAAAGCCAGTGGGAGCTGTGCTGTGCTGTGAGGCTCAGGACAAGCTTCTCCCAGGCCACGTCTGCTCATGGAGGGCAACAAAACCGTAACACTCAGCAGGGGAAAGCATGTAGCTTTGACAGCTGTATTCGTGGTGGCAGGTCTTGATTCAAGGGCTCCCCACCACAGCAAATGCCCTAGAAGGGCTTCTTTTGTTTTTTTCCCCCCAAACTTTACTTACAACAGAGAGATTTTTCTGGACTACTAGGTTTCTGGATGAGCAAACATGAACGGCAGAGCTCGTGATTTCTTTCCTTTGCAGAGGAGCACCAGTAGAGGCCACCACAAACCCAACTGAACAGGTTTTCAGTTGTACAGACAGGTGTGTGGGTTCACCCACACTGTGGGGAAAAGGGACCGGAGATGGGATCAGGGCTTCAGTTATGTCTCAACCAGTGTTTGAACAAGGCATCAAAGTGAACCTCATCACTGGCAGCCAGCAGAAGCTGCTCTTATATTATTCACAGTTTTGTATTTTTTTCCTTCTTTTTCAGTTTGAAGCTCATTATTACATTCAGAAGTGCACAAGGGAAAAAACGGTAAATAATACAATAGTATTTCCAGAGCACCATGCAAATTGCTAGGCAATCAGCAAGGAGAAATCCCAATGAACCTTTACCAAGCCAAGCTGGAGTTAAGCTGTCATCCCTATATCCTCTTGCAGTTCATAATAAAGCCTCATCTACAGATTTAAAATCCTGTTTCTGCTAGGAGAAACTAATACAGGCCAGCTATTTTTCCTCTCGGCTTTCTCCCCAGTTAAGTCAGCACCTCAAACTCCTGCATACATGAAGGCCCTATCCTTATACTTACTCTGTCCTTAGGAACAGCTAATAGCCAAATAAATACACAGATCTGCAAGGGGCCAAATCTGTACCACCAAACAAGGCTGCTTCAATTTAACAGTTATAAATTGCCACTAGACTAACAAATGCAGTGTGACCAGGCCAGCTCAAGCCCAGACTTATTTCAGAGCTTATACACACCACCATAAAATCCCGTCTGAAATGCAAGCTAATTTTGCACGGTTACCGAGTGTTCATCTTCTGTAGGTGAGGAGTTGTGGGAGGGAGATAGATATACTGAAGGGATGTATTTTTTGCTGATACTCCTGAAGGAACACAACTGGAGTTAAAGGCAGGGTGACTCTCTAAAATATTTTTAAGACGACCTAGATTTCTAACTAGCTACACACAAGGTGATCTGGTCCTTGTTATTACTAAAATATTGAAGGACTATTGTAATTTCAAACACTGCAGCAATCTTCCAACTCTCCCTTTTCTACCTAGGTGCACTTCCACGTTGTGGCTTGAGGGAGGATTAGCAGATGAGCAGTATGCCTCTAAGTTTACAGAAACGATTTGTTTTACCATGACACTTAAATACTAGTCCTCTTTTCTTACTGCTTTTCCATAACATTCCTCACACAAAAAAAACCCCAACTCTCTTCCTCGTAGTATTTTTAATTTCTATAATACTTCTGACTACAGATCCCAAATAACATAAAGATAGATGTTGATTATTGCACATATGGTCATTATTTACAAGACTTGTCTCAGCTGTAGGTGTCAAGGCAAAAAGTCCTAGTAATATTTCAGAGGTTCATTTGTTATGGTAGGACAGAGCTTTCCTCAGCATCCATCAACACACAGTAACCAAACAATAGTGAGCACAGGAAATAATTTCCTCCCACTGCCAGAAGTTTTAGCACCTGGCAATTCCCGTGCTAGCACAGCCCCCATACTGGCCATACACAACACTTCTAAGTCACTTGCTACTGTGGACCAGTAAGGAAGAAGTCCTAAAACTGTGTGCTTTCTGACTTGTGCCAGAAAGCATCATCCAGCAACCTCTTCTAAAAGGTATGCAAATTTTTGTAAAGGTGTGTTTAAAAAATAAAAGTAAAAATACAACAGTATAAAACCGTTTAAGTACCAACCACGGAACTTTACACAATCAGTGGCAGGTTCTGCAAAGACACTGCATAGAAAACATTCTCCAGGGAATACATGTGTATGAGCTCATCAGGCTTGAAGGAACCTTAAGAATATCTTAAGCTCTTGCTTAATCCAAAAGCTTTCATTAAAAAGCCATTTTTTATTTCCTGAACAGAAAAGCTTCCAGGCAATGCCATCTAGAACTTCTGTAAGCAGAGTGCACAGTTCACCTCATAAATATACTTTTAAAAGAAACCATAAAACCACAAACCCTCTCCAGCATTGC
Organism: Sula dactylatra; assembly: GCA_013389905.1. Classification (NCBI taxonomy): domain Eukaryota; kingdom Metazoa; phylum Chordata; class Aves; order Suliformes; family Sulidae; genus Sula; species Sula dactylatra. Next base: position 222,560 of record WEKW01006425.1, read on the forward strand.
TTCTGGATCTTGGATGGGAGCATTTACCAGCACCAGCAGGCCCTTTTAAACCAAAACAGTGGAAAGGCCTCTCTTTGCCCTTTACACTCCATCAAAATGAGAACGGCAGCTTTCAAGCGAGGCCAGATTAAGAATTCCCACTCTGGCTCAAGCAGAGGGGTGTTTCATCGCAGATTCTGTGGAGACTGACCCAGGCATCAAGAGGTGCTCAGGTATGGGCTGGGTGCACATCAGAGTCACAAAACCCAGCTGTCACAAAGCAAGCCCACCTTTCCAGTTCACCCACAGGTAGTGCTTGGACCCGACAGGCAAGAATGGACCAGGAACTGTAGCTAACTACTGCTGCCAGCTATTTCTAAATCATTCTTTGCTGTCTAGTTATGTGTTATTGAGCATTATGGGTTAAAGCCACATAAATCAAGGTTAGTGACAAACAGGAAGAAAGTGTACACATGCTTTCTCCCAACTGTTTATGCCACATATTTGCTATTGAACACACCCATGGGTTTGCAGGTATCTTTATTTTTTAGACTCAGATAGACCTCCATCTGTCATTAGATCAACAGTCTATAAAGAAAAGAAGGAAGCATGACAAAAGATTTTGAACATCTGAAAGGTTTCCGCAAAGAGGATGAGAGTGTATCATCCTTCCTATTCACCAGGGACAGACAGTACAGTTGGCTTAAAATGATCATAAAAAGAAATTTAGACTGGTTATTAGGAAACTGTGGGGAGGAGGTGGTTGAGGGAAGAGGAACAATGGAAAAAACAAAGACAAACCCCCGCCCCAGGTGTAAGGACCAGAACAGGTCACCTAGAGGTTCCCATGGCGTCCATCCCTGAAGGCTTTTCAGAGCAGGCAAGACAAATGCGTGTTGGGAATTGCACAGAGACAGCAAGGAGCTGGGGGAGATCCAACGGGACGACAGGTATCAGTGTGCCTTCTTACAGTGTCATGATTACCAGATTTAATTCACCTTCTTTTTGTTTTACAAGTGCTTTCACCAACAGCCATGTATCTATTAGATAGCTGACAGATTACCACTTAAAGGAAATGCATTCACCAGAGGTGGATGGCAATCCGAGACTTTTAAAAAGGTCTGAAGAGAGGAGGAGATGATCTTACCTTCAACAGTTCACCCCTGCCCCCTCTCACGACTTTGAGCTACCCCCTTGACAACACCTCCTGCATTTCAAAGCAATGCAAAGACCCATCCAAGGGGATATAACAGGTTTTTAGGAACAGGGGCATTGCAATTTCCTTTTTGATCCAAGGAGTGAGAGGGAATAAGTTTTTTTTTTTTTCACCAATTTCAGCTACCCAGTTATCTTTCATTGGATGGTACGTGATAGAAAAGAGTAATTCCTTTGGTATTTTGTTGTTCAGTCATAATGATCAATATTTTGAAAGCGTTACTATTATTTCTCCGGGTCAGTAAAAGAAGGTTAATCACACTGGGTTTTTTATTGACTCAAAAACAGTACAACTAAGCTCTTTTATTCTTTCTTCACGCTCATATGTATTAATCCTTAAAATGAAATTTTGCAGAAGTTCCTTTTCTTTGTTTAACTATGTAGTTAAATAAATGGTACTGTAATGCTCTGGATAATGCATAACAGCTTTTATCCACAACTTTTTGGCATCTGTGTCCTTAAAGCTGTCACAGAGAGCAATAGAAAATTTAAAAATAATACCATGAATTTCTGAAACATCTTTTATAGTTCATTAGTGACCAGATCTTTCCAGTATCTCCTAAGACTTATGCAATTCTTTCCACACATTGGTATTGGCTGCATTCCACATATGTAACTATTCAGCATATGTATTTGTTCTGGTTGGCCATCAGTTTTTTAGAAGCCATTTTTCCATTCAGGAAAAGTCCAGTTATGAACCTACAATACAATAGCCTTAACCACATAACAATGATAAGTTTCAGTGACAGTTTGCCTAAAATTCACCAGCTATATTGTAGACTCACTTTTACAAGGAGTTTAAACCCAGTATCAATGATTCAAATCATTCAATAGCTCTCTTCAATGTCAGGAAACACTTAAATGAGTGTCTAAGGAAACACTTCGAAAATCTGTACTTCTTTTAATCCAATAACATGGAATAATGATTTCAAACATCTTATGTGTGCCTATACAATAGGTTACATTGTATACTCGCACTCGTCGTACATGGAAGTAGTTGTAGAGTTGGCCAATTCTCTAGTGACATATGGAAGATCCATGGAGGGCAGAGGTGCACCTACAGCTCCCTGGTTTCTCCCCTTACTAGCTAGCTAATGTGCTTAACGAGAGAACCGTAGCACTGAGAACTAAGACACTGGCAACTGTGATATAAGAGAGCACGGTCCTGTTACCATAGATCCTTGTGGGCTGGTTTTGGCTGGGACAGAGTTTGTTTTCTTCACAGTAGCTAGTACGGGATTTGTGCTGGAAACAGTGTTGATAACACAGGGATGTTTTTGTTACTGCTGAGCAGTGCTTGCACAGAGCCAAGGCCTCTTCTGCTCCTCACCCCACCCCACCAGCGAGTGGCTGGGGGTGCACAAGGAGTTGGGAGGGGACACAGCTGGGACAGCTGACCCCAACTGACCAAAGGGATATCCCACACCTTATGGTGTCATGCTCAGCATATAAAGCTGGGGAAGTAGGAGGAAAGGGGGGGACGTTCGGAGTTATGGCGTTTGTCTTCCCAAGTAACCATTATGTGTGATGGAGCCCTGCTTTCCTGGAGATGGCTGAGCACCTGCCTGCCCATGGGAAGTAGTGAATGAATTCCTTGTTTTGCTTTGACTATTAAACTGTTTTTATCACGACCAATGAGTTTTCTTATTTTTACTCTTCTGATCCTCTCCCCTGTCCCACCAGGTGGGAGTGAGCGAGTGGCTGTGTGGGGCTTAGTTGCTAGCTGGGGTTAAACCACAACACCTTGATACACTGAGAATACTCAAATAAGTATGTGATTGAGCAGGGCTAACAAGTTCTCAGCTCCCAAACGTATTTCTTGACTCTGGAACAGCACTGTAGTAAGCACCCTGGGGGATTTGGGGTTTTTTTGTTTTTGTTTTGTTTTTGTTTTTAACTGAAACACATGAGTCACTGATTGAATATTCGAAGTGGCAGAAAATAAAATTCCCTTAGCTTAAACACAATATTTTAAGCTGGGGACACTGCATAAAACTGCCTGTACTCTTTCTTCTGGCTTCTTAAAATGGCGATCTGATCCTTGGGCAAAGATAGTAACAGGTGAACCAATTAATTTAACTAGCTAATATATAGGGAAATGGTTAAAATTTCATCAACCCTTTAAAATAAATCTTTACTATTTCAAGGTGAAAATGGAAAAATTGCCTTGTGTTGACGGATGCCACTTCCATCTTTCACCTAAGGTTGCCATTATGCAGGGATCACATAGTCAACCATAAATTCTCACAAAATAGCCTGACTCATTAAATAACGCTTAAGCAACAGGCACTCATACTAAATATTCCATTAATGAAGTATTCAGAAGGTGTTTGCCATCAACAAAAAAAAGTAACAGGCTATAAGACTACACAATAAAGGTGGAGGAGAGGACAAATGTGTATTAAATGAAAGCTGAAACTTGACTTCATTGCAGAGTCTTCACCCAGCAGCAGTAATTGCAAAAAGCTATGTATGACACTACCTGGTCACATACAGCGGCTAAGAGTTATAAGAACACATTCCCACTGAGATTTAGTATCTATTTAAAATCTGACTTGGGTCTTTTTAAACAAGAAAGTCATGACAAATTACAGTTGAATTAAGTTTCCCTGTAAAGTTTGGCAGTAGTTCGAAAGATCAGTTGTCCGACGGGACCTTCTCAAGTAACTCCGATAACAAGCATACAAAGCCTTTTTCATGCCAGGATTTCTCTCCCACAGTTACGTATCTCTATTTCCCTGGAGGGGGTGCAGGAGAAACTAGGGAAGAAACGAGATCATACACACCCCACAAAGGTGTGTTATATATAAACTGTGCATATTAAGTCAGAGTCATTTGGAAGGGACCTCTGGAGATGAATGAGTCCAACACCCTGCTTATAAAAGTGCTAGTTTCAAAGTTCGAGCAGGTTGCTCAGGGCCTTGCCCAGCTGAGTTCTGAAAATCTCCAAGGCCAGAGTTTCCACAACCTCTCTGAGCAACATCCAGCACTTAACCACTCTCACTACAGTTTTTTCTTTTTATGTCCAAGAAAAAAATTTCTCTCATTGCAACAAGTGATAATTGCCTCCTGTCCTTTTGGTGTGCAAATCTGAGAAGTATTTATCTCCGCCTTCTCTATAACACTGCTATTATGATTTGGAGATTAGAATTGGCCCCCACCTCAGCCTTCTTCCTTCCCTCAGCCTATTTTGTCGTATGCTCCAGTCCCCTAAACATTTCACCAGATTTCTGCTGGACTTCCCTCCCTGACCTCTCAGTCCAAGATAAAGTAGTTATAAAGAAATGACAGCTCAAGGAGCCACAAGTCATTATTAATCTGCTTTCACCACTTTAGTGGTTCTTACACTAACAGGACATGGAGAGAAGGACCAACAAATCCTTTCCTGAACAAGCAGTAACCATAACAAAGTACCCAAAAGGCATGCGCTTCATTTCTTGCAACATTAGGTTGGTCAACAACTTCAGTCTCTAGCCTCTTGCTAAGAGCCACCACCCTTGTCAAAAGTCTTTTACCATAACAGACAAAAAAAAAATCTAATTGCACTTTAAAAACAGTCAAAATACATCAAGACAGCATTTGGATAAAAACCAAACTTGCTGGACAGTAAGAGTGTACTTCTTTTAATTATGAGCTGTAACAGACACCTAGCAAATTCAACAGAAATTTTTATAAAATATTCCAGCAAATATAACACACACATTTTATGTTAAGACAAGAGAGAGGGATTACAATACAAGATAAATACTCTGACCATGTAGAAAAGGTTTTTTTAGATTTATATAATGCATGTTTATATATGTGTGTGTGTGCGCACGTATGTACATTAAGTACTTTCATGCCCTTACAGGAAGGAAAACCCAAAGAAGTCTGTGTTCTCACTGATTTTATAAAAGTAATAGTCTCCTGCAAACAAATACAAATTAACAGTCCAAGCCCCGACTCAGCTCCATAAAGCAATCTGAGAAACAGCATTCTGCCTCCCTCTCAATAAACATGACCTTCCTCATTGGTATAGCAGTCTTCCAGCTCAAAACAAAAAAGAAATTCCTCCATAAGTGTTTTGCTTCACATGAACTACCTCCCCATCAGAAGCCTGCAAAAAGCATGAGGCTTCAAACTGACCTACATCAAATGGAAAGCATGTAGTAGTTAGTCACTTACATGTTTTTTTTAAGATTAAAGTACTTTTGAGTGATTTATTTAGAAAGTGCATTTTAATCATTGTAAGTCAGCAGTTTGCTGACTTAGCTAACTTAAGTTAGTAAAGACAGAAAATAAGTAAGCTGTATAATGCTAAAGATATCATAGTGAATGCACTCATGTGTTTTGAGGTAGAGGGAAAATGCCTGCACAAATGAAATAATTTCTACACTAGTAGAAAGTTTGTCAAGAGACTACTGTGCACAGTGATACATGTCCGGAGAAAATTCAAATACGTAGCTTCTTCCATATACTGCCTGATCAGTTTTGCACATGAGGGTACAAAGCAAGCACGTGTGTGTTTCCACTTCAACTATTCATCTTCCCAATGGTACATCCAATAAACAATTACGTGGCTTCCTCTTTGCTGGAACTGGATGCGGTATTTTTCAAAGTCATTTTAGAATACAGAATAAAATGGAGAGAGTTTTTAGATAAGAGTATAGATAAATGGCAGCAAGTTCTCCTCCTGCATCCCAAGCAAAAAACAGTAATACTGTGAAACAATTCCGGTCAGGTGACAAACAGCAAGTTATCATCACCCACACTTCCCATGGCCTCTCTAATACTTAGCATCAGTTTTGACTGGTCCTGGAAACACTACTTTTTTGTGCATACTATCCTGAGAACTGCTAAAGCAGCAAACTGATAATTAGAAGGAAACAGCTTGCACTAGCTGGTTCTAGCAGTGAAGCAGGTAGGAAAAGACTGGGGGTAGGTGGGACAAAAACCTTTCTCAACCAGTCACCTGAGAACTGAAGAAGGGAAAAAAGTCCAACAACTCACTGTAAAAGACATTTTGTACCGTAAAAAAACCCAGAACTTTTACACCTCCACAATACAGGTAACTATCAGTGTTCAAGTTCTTTGCTCAGATTTAACAAATAAATGATACTTCCCTCTTACAAGGATTTAAAACCAAATTAATATGGGTTGATCATTATTAAAAAAAAAAAAAAAAAAACAAAAACAACAAAGCAGCCTGATCCTCTTAGAAACTGCAAGTAGTAAAACAGGCATAGCCTCATCGTCACTCTGAGGAGATGCAAGAGGCAAAGACACTACCAATGACAATGTCAAAAGCTGAGCAGAGTCAAAGATGCGACTGTGGCAAAAAGGCACCCTCCATTTCTCCTTCTTTGCTTACTGCTTAGAAAGAAATATCAAGATCTGAGCCTGCAAGGGAAAACAAGTACTTTCAGTTTATTACTGTGAGTCTTGAAAAATGAGCTTTGCTGAATCTGAGCATCACCGAGACCTATGCCAGATCAGTAATTATCTTCGCCTTGACCCCTTCCCTACCCTGGAAAATGACCTTACTAATCAAAAACACATTCAAGTGCAATTCTATAGAAAAAAAAAATCTAATTTTGCTTGCCCAAAATCAATTTCTGGCTCTTCCAGACAGTGAAAGTCCCTTTCCCTAGTTTTATTTGAAGAGTACTGAAACAGATTACAAAAACATTCCTCAAGTGCAGGACAGACAAGTTGCTGTTACTCATCTGCAGAAGTTCAATTTTTCATTCTTCTCAATTCCTACAACTGCCAAAGGGTATGCAATTTAAATTTCTATTTCAGTTTATTGCTTTAATTACGTGGTCCGTATCTTCAGCTTATGTAATGATTATATACTTAGCAAGCAGATGCAAAGACTAACACACAAATTGCAGGACGTCAGACTCCGGGCAGGTGGCGGAAGGAGGGGAAGAAACATATCAGGATACAGATTATTCCCACAAATCATTTTCACAAAGCAGTCACAAAGAAAGCATTTATCTGAAACCGAGTAATTTACTGTTGCACTGGTCTGCTTTCCAGTTGTAAATTAAACTTTAGCACCGAAAGGAATGTACTAAACCTGTTCCAAAATGACCAGATGTGCACACTCAAACAGCATTCACACCACTCTGGTGAACAGCTGGAGCCAAGTTTTGACAAACTCAACACTGCAGTTTAGTACTGCTGGACAATATCATCTGAATTATAACCAAGTGATATGCTCCAACCAAAAAAAAAGCTAGGGACATTGCAGGAACACATTCAATAGCCAGGGAACACTAATGCTAAATTGAGCAGGGAAAATCAGCACTGTCCTCTTACAAAACACCCAGTGATTGAACAGCTAGGGAGCATCTATGGGACAAAACCCTAAAAATTACTATTTAGATGCCAAAACAAGTGCACTTCTGACACAAATCTCCCAGTCACCCCTCCTTACCACACTTTGTCCCACATTGCGGTGTAGTCTCAGAGCACATAAACTTGCTCTTTTTAATGAAACTAAACCAAAATGTGTGCTCCAGGAGCACGCTTAATGCGCCCCAACTGTGTAAATGCAGTCAGTTTTCAGGCTCAGACCAGAGCTAATTTGACATGACGTGACCCTCCACCTTCCAGTAACATGCTCAGCAAGGACACTGGGACCTTTTCAACAGCGGTTTCAGCCTACAGATCCAACCCTAATGAGCCACACTACTTGCTCGCACAGGACACAGCCACCTCAGGCTGCATCTACCGGCTGTGCACAGCACCCCTCCGTGCAGACCTGGACCTGGTGCAGGAAGGCCACAGCTCCCGTCAGGCCCAGCAAGACATGCGGGTTTCACCTGCTGGGCTGCAACAAGCTCTGCTCCATGTCCAGTTTGACTAAAAATATTGCAGTATTTTCTTCAATACTCCACCTGAATAAGCTCTCTACAAGCTCAGAAGTTGTGCTACAGCCCATTCAACACCACCATTTTAGCATCACTTCATTGTTTTACTTTTTTCTGAAGTCTGCTCTGTCAAACTTAAACACAATTTAAAGAGAGAACTACCAAAACTACAACAACTCAAAAAAAGCATCAAATAGCTAAAAGCCAAGGCGAAATAAGTCACAATAACTTCACTCTCTTGTGGCATACCTTTTACCTTCTGACTTCACAGGAACCATTCCTTGGCACAGACACTACTCAGAACCCTCGTCAGCTATCCACACATGGCTGGGGGCGTGTGTGGTAGGTGGGGAGGCGTGCACCACAAAAGCAAATTAAAAATGAAATAAGACTTCCTTTAGTTTTCCTCAAAACTACTTCTGAGCTTTGAAAACCTACGTTGAGATTTACATCGTTTTATCAACTACATGATTATTGTGTATAGTGTACACCCAAGCAGCTTATGCCTTCTGTCAGGTTTCAAAGACAAATCAGATTAGCAGCAGTCACTAGCTAAGCACCCAGAATTAGAGGCTATTGAAATGACATTTTTTCTTTAAACTGTCATATTCCTGCTCATTCGACTTATTTGCTAGCCCAGTCGCTTAAGAGAAAGTGATTCAGATTTGGAAAAAACCCAACCTTAGCCATCACCTTCACCCCCAGGGCCAGAAGTGCTCCCTAGAGCCAGCCTTGCACGCCCCTCCCATGATCACAAGATTGTTGTGGACCATCCTTCCAGAAGCAGCACACCACCAGACTGCATTAGCCAGCCCAAGTACAAGCAGTCCCCACTGCGGAAAGGAGAGAGGCAGGGACTGCACGAGGGTGGACAAGCATGAGCAACCCTGATCCTCCATCTCCCCGAGAGGGCTCCCCACCTCTCCCGCTTCCCTCAGACCCATACCTTCTCATAAAGACTTGCATCAAAACAAGTGTAGATCGCTGGCAGCACGTGGGAGATCGCATGTGGGTTTAAAATACAGCATACATGTCATCAAGAGTGATCAGATGCAACTATTTCTACTTACTAGCTATACATATGAGTTCCTTTATAAGGCAGGTTTCGTACAGTTTTATTTAACCTTATTTTAGTCAACTAATAAATAGTGAGGGTGTTGGGAGTGCATTAAAAGGATGTGCTTTTCATTCAACAAAGCCTCACTTCACACTGATTTATTGTTTAAAAATAATCATCCTCCATCTTCTAATAAATTAAGAAACTCAGATTATGTAAATTCTTAAAATAGACCTACATGTTGTATGCATAACAAAACCATGTGCAAATTTAGCACAAAGGCTATCTATAGCTCAAGTCAACATGTTTTAAGTGGTCACTGGAGAACCAACTGAGAAATAAATTTGCAAAGCAATAGCAGCTGACTTGCAAGGCAAACCCTTGCTGCTGAGGCCTCAGTAGCCACAGGACATGCACTTCCAGAGGAGAGGAGGGGAGATGACATTAAGCCAGCTCTAGCCCGATCCCATGAACTGAGCAACCCCCAGTGGTGGGAACTCCCCAGGTGCCCTCCAAGGAGGACATGTTTTGGTCCGATTTCATCCAAAAGGAATCCAGTTCGAATCCTCCAGAACCACTCTAAAATTTGAACCAAAGCACGGTGCATGAGAATAAATGAGATTTGCTTCAGAGCCTCATCCCTGGGTCAAAACTAAAACACAAATGCAGAAACACCTGCCACCTGTTATGGCCAGTTACTTGGCTACGGATTTCCCTTTCCTCTCTAAATTTAAAAAATTTGAGCTTATACATTCCTCTGGTACAATTTTCACATGAAATAATTTTGCCTGCAGTTCAAAAGAATTACAAGAATTCCCTTCAGCTTCACAGGTCTCAATTTTCAGCTTTGCCTGGTGACCCGGTATAGAGAATAGCACAGCTGGGGAACAGAGAGGGACGCCTTCTCTGTACTCCCCTCTCTCCTTCCCTGTCTCATTAAACAGTTCGCTTACTTACACGCTTATTCACAATTCCTTCCTCTTAGGAACGCGGTACTGGGTGCAGCCACTGCAGGACAGTTAATTTTAGGAATATATCCTCATTTAAATCAGAAATTTTGCTCTGTAGGTAGCCTGAAACAACACACTACATTAAAGTAGCAGACAAACATTTTTCAGCTGAGTGAAAACGGTACCGTAATGGCGATCTGCCATCAATCACACTGCTTGACCTAACTAAAAAGGGGGTGCCAGGGGGGTGGGAAGGTCTTTGACTACCATTTTGTCAATAAGTTAACCACAATCTTACCAACAGCACTTTTCTTCACAGGCTACTTTTCCAGGTCATGAGTTACATTTTCACAGATCGCTTTCAAGGAAAATAATCCTTGGAGCTGACACTTCCATTTAGTCTTCGGCAAATTAAAAGAAAGAAAAGCAGCACAAACATTAACATTTAGTAAAATACAGTCTTAACATGTACCTTAAAGTCTGTCAAAGCTTTACCTAGCTACTATGCTCAATGATAATCTGTCTTTCTCACTGCAGTGTATCTCCAATTACACACACAAAAAAAGAATGTGTTAGTGTCGAATATTCACATGCGCAAGCCTGGGTTCAAAGTCCTGGTAAATGAGCATTCAAACATTCTGCTGAAAATTGAGCTGCATTCTGTACAAAAAGATGTGTTGCATCTACATTGTACCTAACACAGAAAAAAAAAAAGATTTATACATATGTAATCAGACACTCAGGAGTGTGACTAACTTAAAAATTATGTCCAGTTCTTTTGACAAACTTGACAGCTGTTCTGGAATACATCTTTTCTCCTCTTTTCGTCCCTTCTTTCTTCCCCGTTTTCACTCTAACAGATGCTTTTATTCTGTTTTGGGTTTTTTGTTTCTCCTCCTCTCTTCAGTGGCAGCACTAGGGGGAGGGAGGGAGGAAGCATAGGGTGCTAATGCACAAAGCAGTGCTTGTTAAAAACTGAACATATCCAGGCAATTCGCCAAATTTAATTCCAAAGACCCCGCTTGTGATTCGATGCTAAAATGGCATATAGCATTGTTCTATCTGTCTGTAGGACACTGTGTCTTCTATGGAAGAGGGCTTAAAAACAAAAGGACAAAAAACAGCTTGACACTCCCCCCAACCTCCAAACACACACTTCATTCCAGAAAATACCATATTCATCGGCGTTCAGAGTTGTTAGAAATAAATCAAGCAGCAAAAAAATGGGATTATCTCACAAACATCATGAAAAAACATCACTGAAGCTCACAGCGGACACAGGAAGAGCCAAAAAGTGTTCAAATTCTGCTGCTTTTGTCAGATCTGACATATTCAATGTTTGGATTCAGACTTCGTTGCAGTGAAAACTGTTCATTAAGAAGGAATATCAGAATTTGGCCTGAAAACACTGTGCCCTGTGTCCATGAAAAATGTGAAGTACTGACAAAGCTTCCCAAATCCTTTTGAACTGAACTGTGAATCCTGTATTTATTTCATAAGCAATCATTACCTGAGGCTAAAGGACAGGCTGCTCTGGTGAGAAGCTGCTCATACATGTAAATCGGTGGCTCTGAAGCTAAGACTGAGATTAGTGTATGAAAAGGGGGAAGAAGAATAAGAGAGATTACTTATGCTTAAAATCGTAATGAATAAGTCACATGCATTCCCTCCCACAATTTGCCACATAGCCCGATTTGTCCCAACAGATATTAAACCATAACTCCTAATAATTTAACAGTGGAAAGGAGTACTAAATTGTGAAATGGGCACAACATGAGTTTAAATTCCATTTGATTTATGCCATGTTCCATTACTAGCATTACGTACCCAAAATAAAATGCATATACTGACATCCCTAGAAGTAATAATACATTAACCTATATACGCAAGTTGCATGCGAAGATAAATCAGTATTTGACTGATGGGGTCCCAAGCACAAATTTGAACTCGCTTCAACATTTAGACCATTTTTCCTTTTTTAACCTCATATGCCAGAAGAGCTTCTTTTCCCACGACTTTCCACTTTTCCCCCATGTACAGCCTATCCCATCTCTTCCGCAGTCCCCCAGCTTGTCACCCAATCCCTCAACTCTTCAACCCAGGTCACGCAGTCACCAGTCGAGCAGGGATTAGCAACCTTGTAAGGTTCGCATCATCTGCTCACAGCAGATGTACCTCTTCCCTGCTCCAGCTGTGGGGTCTCTGCCTTCATTTGAACAACCACTAACAGGGTACAGCTAACTTTACTTGCAGAACACAAGGAATAATTCATCTTCAAAGATGGGTAGACAAAGCAGGAAGGCACTACATGTCTCAGGGACAGAAAAGAGTAGAAGAGCTTCTCCATTCAAAAGCTGTCGGGCAGGCAAACGCTAGGAAGTGTACTTAGTCTTCTCAAAACCCTACACCCTGTCACAGCCAGCTCTTTCTCAGTCACGTAGCAGAGGCAGAGGTCCCTCTGTCACCTGGATGACCATACAACTCAGCTTTCCCATGTAAACACAGAAAGCAATAACAGGCTGGTTTGCATCCAAGGCATGCTTCTTACTTCTGAAGCTCCAGAGGTGGCAGAGCCACAGAGAGCTCCAAATCAAAAATCTGAACAGGCAATGGGTTTTTTTCAGGGCTTTTTTTTTGCTTTGTTTTTGGGGTTGGTTTGTTTGTTGGGGTTTTTTTTTTTGTTTTGGTTTTTTTTTGTGTGGTTTTTTTTTTTGTTTTTTGGGGTTTTTTTTGGGGGGGAAGGTCCCCTCTGAAATGATAAAAAACTCTAAGTCTTTCATACTTAGACAAACATACATGGAAAGGCAGGGTCAGGAAAGATAACATGCTGGGAAAGTGTTGGAAGGAAACTAAGACTGCAGGAAAAATTTGACATTGTTTTCTGAAAGGCAATGCAATGCCTCTTTCCTCAGCCACAGCCTGTTTCTTCTTCCAGTCTTCTGCTTTAGGGTTAGGCAATAGGAGACACTAAAGGGACAGGATTTATGAGCCTTTTCAGACACCACTCTTTTGGACGGTGCAGACACACACACTAGTTGAAAATGCTAAGAACAAGCATGAATCAAACCTGCAACTAAGTCATGTTTTTTTTTCCACAGAGAAACCTCTTCAGCACCACCCTCCATTTAGGCACCACAGCATTTTGCAGATAATAATTACCCATTAAGCATTCTGAATCCATAAGCAAATGAAACAGAAGTGAGCTAGAAGAATTCAACTCATTTACTTAAAGCCATAAAACCAAGGGATAGATACAGATATGACGTAAAATTCACATAAATCACATGACATTTGCCACTTCAGCATATTGCCTTAATGAACAGCTTAGCATTTTGCTAAGTCAGTATGCTTGTTCCTGTAAAAAAAAAAAAAAAAAAAAAAAGCAGTTGGGAAGATTCTCAAGAACATTTTCATCAGACAGCAGTTTCTGTAGTCAAAAACATAATGCTCTCAATAATGTTAATGTGCAAAATTGACATTAAAAAGCAAGAGTGACTGAAAGGGCTTTACAGTAACCCTACAAATTATTCAACTGCTACATAAGACTTGTGTTCCTCAATGATCAATACATGCAAGATCCGCTGACCCCTCTCATTACTGTTTAGGACACCATGCTCTTGACAATTCTAGCTGTTAGGAAAACTTGCATGTTGCCTTCTGAGTCAGTGTCACATTTAATGAAGTCTAAACATCACAACAAATGAACTATGTCGCAGCTCTTATGTTCCAAATTCCCACAGACCTGGCTGTTAAGCAATCAAGTTTTTTGTTAATTCAAGAATTAAGAGAGCTGTTGTACACAAAGTGTTCATTTAGAGAGGACATAAGTTCTGTATCCTCAAGCATTTTCTTAAACACCCTATTTTGTAACAAGGCATTTATTTCCCAACCTGTCACACAAAATAACCTGGTTCGACTTCAGTAACCCTACTGCATTCTTCTTACAAGAAACTTGTGTAACTTTGATAAAATGGTGCACTCAGAAGTACTGTTTACGCTGTTGACACAGCATGGATAGCTCGCAACTAGCAAATCTGCTGTAATGAACGGAGTCTGAAGACAGACAGCCCTTTCACATATTGCTGACCCAATGTTTTACACAGAGGAAAAAACCAGGAAGGCAGGGCCACCATTGGTCATAAACTGTTGGGGGGTTTTTTGCTTTGTTTTCTAACAGTTCCTCTAATCAAAACACCCAGCTGTTCTTTGTATCACCATTATGACCATATAACTGAAGAACCCTACAGAAGTTTCTTATGCATGCAGGAAAGTAAGGGTTTCACCCTAACCACTTTAAATACTTTAGCCTAAGAGCTGCCAGCTCTAATGACATCTCTGTCTCAAAGTTCAGAGATATATGCAGAGTTGAGCTTAAGTCTTCTCTGGCTTCCTATCTGAACCACAGCGGACATCAGCCAGATACTAAAAAGAAAGTGTTGAAAGGTCAAAGAGTTTAAAGCAGCACACCAAAAAGACTTACCACCTCTGCAGGTGCCCAGCAAAGGACTGAATGAGCCATGCGTGGAACTGCAGTAATCAACTGAGGTTAGAGAGTTCCCTAGCCGGGCACAGTGTTTGTTACTAGTTCCATTTCCATTTCAGGTTGACTTTTACGTGAAAAGGCATTCTTTTTGAAACAGTAGCACATCTTAATGTAAGAGAAAACTTTCTTCCCCCCATATTGTTTCCCCTAATTGCCCTAAACCATATAATTAGGGTGAGCTCTAATAAGTGACACATAAACCCACAAAACAGTCCCTGCTCCCAAATAATTACACCCTAAGCTTCTTTTCTCACAGGCACGCTCACACACCAAACCTTCTTTCACAAGAGTAGTTTAATCGATGTATATAGTTGTACAAGGTACAATTATACTTACAATCTCCACCACAGACCAAATTTTTACTTATTACAATGCATTTGATTGCTAGATGGAAAACAGTGGTAATAACAGAGTTTTAAAAACAAAGCATTGTGTAGCTCTGGAAAAAAGCTCCAAGTCAAAGCTTCTATGCATGTTACCCAGTTGCTAGCCTGAATCATCTGTCAGAAGTCAGTATCATGCTTTCACGTGAAATTTCTCTACCGATGCTTAATCATCTGTATCCAAGTTGCAGTGTACTTCATTTCCATGCAAGCTATCTCCTACCACGGTAGTGATCTTCAGTCATAGTTTCCAAGATCATGCTCATAGCATGAAACATGTTTTGTAGATCTCAGTATAACTGAAAGTTTTTTCTGGATTATCAAATAGTAATGCATATTTCTGTAATTGCTTACCTGAAAGATGAAGCTAAGGAAATATTTAATTTGGTCTTTAATGCAGTGTGCCAGCCAAACCGAAATTATTCCAAGTCATGCTCTGTAAACCACTCCAAACCCCTTTTTTCCTACTTCTAAGTCTAATACAAAATATGACTTTTCCTGTCTGTTAAAGCAAGCAAGCATTTGCAACAGTAATAAAACACTGCTGCAAAGTGTCAAATTGGCTAAATTCTTCCTGCTGTGCGATTTTCCTATGTGTCTTTTCAACACAAACATGCACATACAGACCCTGATCTAGCAGACTACTCACATATTCTACAGCCAAATACAGTGAGCATTGGCTCTCGAGCTCATGAAGCTGCTTGTCAGTGTGTCTACGGACAAGCACATATATTTGTGCATTTCTGAACTGGGACAAAATTTTGCATTAACAAGTATGTGCCACTAACAGATCGTGCCCTGAGACACAGTTCTCCTCTGAGAATTAGTTATTTCAATAAGTGTTCATTTGGTTTCATATTTTAGTCTCTTTTTTTCAGATAGGCACTTCATACTTCCATTTGCACCCACTGCCTCTCTGCAGCTTGCCGTATAACGGGGGAAGGAGGGGCCAACACTGAGCATTATGCAAAGACAACTAGTCCTAGCTTTCCAGAGATGAGTTATCCACTTCCGAGCAATCTTCATTACTTTTAAAACTATTTGTATTTGGAAGTTTCAGGAGAAAGTCCTCCACTAATAACCCTCTAAAAATAATTAATGCTTTTATTTTTTAAGCTCTTCTCCCAAAACAAGGCAAAACCAAGTTAACTCACCAGTTATTTGCAACATTAAGGCAACGTCAACTGGCTCTAGATCTTCCTATTTCTTCTCATGGAAGACAGTGGAGTGAATTGCTTCAGAACTTTTTTAAATAAAATTACCATTTTTTTTGCTCCTAGGTTCCTTTACAGCAACCACCAATAAGTATCCATTAATCATGCTTAATTTTTAACTTTAAATACAGCACTGACTCAGTTTGCTTTGGGTGAAGAGTTGAATAAACTATTAATTGGAATAATTCAGCTGAATATAAACTCTTCAAATCAAAGACGCCTGCATCAGATGTCCACTGAGGCTCTTTTACCACAATGGACCTTTTTAAAATTAAATTGGCCTGCATGAAGCCTTTTGTCAAAATGGACCTATATCAAGGCAAACTAAAACTTCTCAGGATAGCCCAACTAACTCACAGTCTATGGCCAAGAATATATAAGCCATTTAGACATAGAAGTCCAAAGCCTACAGCATTTCTACCATCACATTAATTACATTTACTAGAGACTGAACAGGGGGCAGCAGTGAGATTTTAAAAAAACCAACTCCTTAACGTGAAGTAGCCAAACACCTACGGAAGTTGTACAGGGTGAAAAGAAATCTGTGCAATTATTTCACAGCACTGTAAATGAATTGCACTTCCAATTTTCAGGACACACTTTTATTGGAATTTTGCACCTTGTTGCAAAAACACTGCGCGAAACATGAAAGGAAATTCTCCTCCTCCTTCTAAGGGGAGTTTGAGCACCGTGCGCAGATCTTCACTGACAGCTGCTTGTACCAGACCACCAAAGCCATGGTGGCGAAATGATGCTCTAACAGTAGCTATAGGCAGCTTCTCCTCCCTCACTGTGGTAACTCCAACTGTTTTAGTAAAGGGCAGATGTTGTGCATGACCCAATTGAATACCCATTTTTATTTTGTTATGGCTTTGGGGAAGAAAGAGTGTTGCACGCAGAATTCAGCGTTGATTAAAAAGCACTAACATTTGGCTGAACAAAACCCAATTTAGCCCCCTGGGCCTGTCTGACCCACTAACCACTACTTCGTAACTGCTCTGTGATGACAAAGTTTGCCTGAAAAATGCAGGGCTTGCAGAGAAAAAAAATATGACGCTTACGTCAATTTTGCAACATTTCCTTAATGACATTACTGTGAAAATCCCCGTTCTCCCACCCTCAAATTTATTGTTTTTAAATTAAACATTTGCAACATTTGCAACAAAGACATAACAACTGATGAAGCCTCTTTAGCGACTGAACAGGGAATGCACGTAAGTATCATATAGACATATTACATCGCTCAAACACAGACAATACATTTATAGCAAAATCTTGTTTCACTACAAGGAAAAGACTGGAGAAGCAGCACGGAGTACTTTGAGAATTTAAAATGTACCATCCCTATGTTATGGGACAACACTTTTCCTCCAGGCACTCTAAGTCTATCCAAACGGATCTAAGTCTACCAAAAAATGATCCCTATTTTGTTTCCACGGTTTTCTTTCAGATATGCTTCCTTAAAACACAGATCTTTCATACATGTTGTAGGCTCAGGGTTTGCCTAGGATTTGTGCTTTCCTATAGACTTGCAACAATAAACCCTATACAAAAGAGGACAATGTAAAAAGCAGTGGCAGGCAGAGTAGAATATATTTAGCCTTTTTTTCCCCAAAGCAAGAGCAAAGGTACTAGTGTCATGCAAGAAGAGAGGCATGCTAGCTACACTTGAACTGCCTCTTGCAATACCATCACCAAGTTTATCAAGATCTGGTGCTGAACTTGAGTCCCGGTTCTAAAGCATGCACGAAAAACTGCATTTTTTTTTTTATAAGAAAAGTAGATTTCCATTCATCAACACAGAAGAGGGAAAATTTGAAATAAGTACCAGCCACTAAGTGCTCAGAAACCAAACAGTAAACAAAGGACTCCAAAATAATAGCAGGTCTTGTGATTTTTTTCAGCATTCAAGGACTACAACAGACAATGGCTGGACAGGAGCGGGACCCAAGAGCAAAGATTTTTGTGGCACTTAAGAACTAGACACCTGCAGCTCTCTGAAGGATGCCAATCCACCTCCTGCACAGAAAGTAAGGAGGCAGCAGAGAGACCCTCTCTAAAGAGCACTGGACATCTTGCAGGTAGTAGAGGTTAATGATGCCTTGCAAAAATGTGATTCTTAAAAAAGGAGAAGGGACTGTCACTCTAGAGATTATCAATGCTTAATCATTTGACAGAACCAAAGAAAATTATGTTTAGTGACCTCTAATTTCTTGGGCTTTCCAAAGATAAATTAGAACTTCTGAGGAAGAAACAGGGAAGAACCGCACAGCCCAAAACACAGCCTCTCTGTACAACTCATGCATTTGCTTTTCTTTCCAATCAGTCCCAAGCTGAGGGCATGTCCACTACAAGCCTTCAAACTAAGGACTGGTTTCATTTCACAGCAGAGACAATTCTTTCGGGGGAGGAGGGGAAGCAGCATAGCACAATGCACATTTCAAACATTTTTTCCACAAAAGACATTTCAATTTCTTGAGAGAAAGGCCTTTCTAGTATAAGTATCCTGCTTGTAAAAAAAAAAATTCCTACTGTTTTTTGTTCTTCTGCCAACATCAACTTCTTAAACGCTGTAAAAACAAACAATGGTGAAAAAAGAATAATATTCATTCCATCACCAGAGGTCACAGGCATGCAGGGCCTTACCACATCACCGTATGGCACAGCAGAACAAGGCAGGGGCATCAGAGCACCCAGGCACTATACCGGAGAAGAATTTGGGAAACCATTTCAGCAGCAACCAGTGGATCCCATCTGAAAAATGCCTTGGAGAACAAGGAGCACAGCTGTAACATGAGACACTGAAACTAGGGCTCCACAGTTGTGACCTGATGACAAGACAACCTGATGCAAAATACTTCTTTTCAAAAAAGCTTTACTGCCGTTTTTTTATGGAAACCCATGTTCACAGTTTACCGTCCCCACAAAGAGGGCTTGAAGATACTCTTCTAAATGGTGTCATCTACATATAAAGAAAAAATAGGCACATCACCTAGCTCATGTGAAAGAAAACCATGACCAAGGGACTCTGAGCCCTCAAACTGACAGAACTTCCATGGCTTGATATTAAAACTTTCTTGTAGTCTTGCTTTTTCGTGAATCTTCCACACATGCATAAAAAAGGCAATGCTCTTGAAGCCCAGAGGACTGGGATTTAATGCAGTAACTCCAAGCAGTCTGATTTTGTTAACTATTTCAGATGCCCATGAGAAGAACAGCACTGAATAGTTACACATGCAGTAAAGTTACCTTCTCACTCCCCATTTTCTGCTCCATAGTCCTGGCTTTCTGGAGACTGGCTAACGCAAGACCCTGGCAGCCATCAGCAAGCTCTGCAGTAGGCACCGCACCCCAACAGAGACCCACCAAGGCTTGAGGTACGTGTTAGCCAAGCCCTTGTTTTCTCTTCAGAGATGAGTGGTCTCATCTAAACAGATACTACCCCAGCAGACATTACTGAGCTGATGGAGTGGCAGGGGAATGAACATCACAGAAGGGAAGGGAAAGGTTTAGCAAAGCCAAATACTGCTAAAGTTACTAATCATGCCCTAATTCAAACCAGGCTCCTCTAAAGCAGTTCAGGTTCATTTTAATTACCCTGCAGGTTTTTTCTTGGCATAAGCCAAAGGGGTTCACATCAGAACCGCAGCAACCACTTGGGAGGCAGGAAGCTGCTGTGCTTATCCTATGAGTATCATGACCTGAATTAATTAGTATGTAGTGCTGCACATTTCCTTAAATCATCTCCAGTGCGTACATTCCTGGTCTCACATCCAGGGTCACCATAGCTATGAGGGAAACAAAAGACGGTGGTGAAACTTGCTGGCGCTGCTGCCCTGCCTCTTCCACACGCCTCCACAGGGGCACAGCTGCCAGGGCTAGCATTTAGGAAAGTATTTCCTCACGCAAACTCCTACCATGCATGCTACAGGTAAGCCCACACACAGCTTCATGAAAACAGACAGCAGAAGACAGAGCTCCAAAGCAAAGCTGGAAATTAAAAACTTTGCATGCTAGTGTGTAAGAGATCGAGTTAAAAGCTAATTTAAGGTCATGTGAACAGAGGCAAGTTTAGATTACTATATGAACTCTGAGAGGAAGGAAGATGTACAGCCCAGCCAGAACACTACCAGACATCCACACTGAGCAACTTTTGCCTTAGTGCATACAGGGGCATTGTGATTACCCTCAGATGCAAAGCCACCTACTCCACTGGGTTTATTATAAATGAAGTGTAGGTCAGCAGTACACACAAACACAAGGAGGACCCTTTTATCCAATGTTACTGTTACATCTGAAAAAAATCTCTTTTCCATTGCATTCCATAAACAAAAAAAAAAAAACCAAAAAACAAAAAACAAAAAAACACACACCAGGGAAAGAAAAGAAAGCTTGCCTTGTTTCACACTAAGCCCAAAAAGGCCACACAAGCACCATCCTCAAAACCTACTGTGGAAAAGATCGCAGATGCCCAAGCCATGCCTTACACTTTGTCCTACAGCCACAGAAGTCCCTGATCATGCTGGCTTCCCACACAAGGGATGCTGGCAGTGGGCACAGAGGTAAGAAGAGCTGTAATCCTGCTCTCCTCCCCTCAGGCTTCATGTTTTGTATCATTAACTTCAGTGCTTAAGAGAAACACAGCTGTCTTGGCAAGTCATGCTCAGGGAAGAAAGGTGGACTTTGAGATAATAAGTGCAAAAAGGTCCTTAAAAGCCGTGATGACCTAGGGGAAGGATTTTAAATTTATTGCCACTACCTCCTAGCAGGAAGCACCAGCATGGTACATCCTGAGTGCTGTGGGAGGCCTGGGATGGAGGCTGTCACCAGGCTGCTCTTCCCAGCTGTCCCCTTCAGGACAAAGCAGGTCACTCAGCAGCTGCCAAGCCTGAAGGCTTTAAACATCACAGCTCCAGCCATTTCTGCCACCAAAGAGCGAAGGCTCCTGCTGCAAGTCCACTCATGATTGTGGAAGTCATCCGAGTACACAACGGCAAAAGCCTGAATGTCTCTGGGACCACACGTAGCAGCTCAGGATCAATTCAGTTTTGGGACACTGCTGTGACATCAGTGATTTAGCCTAACACAAGGAAATACTATTAAAATGGCAAATAGATGAAAGTTCAACAAGGCCAAGTGCAAGGTCCTGCACCTGGGCTGGGGCAATCCCAAGCACGGATACTGGCTGGGCAATGAATGGATTTAGAAGAGCCCTGAGGAGGTATCGGGGGTACTGGTGGATGAAAAATTAAGTATGAGCCAGCAATGTGCACTCACAGCCCAGAAAGCCAACCGTATCCTGGGCTGCGTCAAATGCAGCGTGGCCAGCGGGTCGAGGGAGGTGATTCTGCCCCTCTGCTCTGGTGTGGTGAGACCCCACCTGCAGTGCTGCGTCCTGCTCTGGGTTCCCCAGCATAAGAAGGACATGGACCTGTTGGAGTGAGTCCAGAAGAGGGCCATGAAGATGATCCAAGGGCTGGAGCACCTCTCCTATGAAGACAGGCTGAGAAGAGTTGGGGTTGTTCAGCCTGGAGAAGAGAAGGCTCCAGGGAGACCTTGTAGCAGCCTTCCAGTACCTGAAGGGGGCCTACAAGAAAGCTGGAGAGGGACTTTTTACAAGGGCATGACAGGACAAGGGGTAATGGCTTTAAATAGAAAGAGGGTAGATTTAGATTAGATATTAGGAAGAAATTCTTCAGTGAGGGTCATGAGGCAGTGGAACAGGTTGCCCAGAGAAGTTGTGGATGCCCCATCCCTGGAAGTGCTCAAGGCCAGGCTGGATGGGGCTTTGAGCAACCTGGTTGAATGGAAGGTGTCCCTGGCCATTGCAGGGGGGTTGGAACTAGATGATTTTTAAGGCCCCTTCCAACCCAAACCATCCTACGACTCTATGATTTCTCTCCCGTATTTAAATTTGGGTAAGGAGAAGAAGCCTCTCTGTGCAGAGATCTAATAAGCAAAGTAAATGCAAAGCACAAGTGTTGGAGCAACGAAGCATATGCAATGAGAAACTTGACATATTTTCTGAGTAAGGCAAAAGAAAACACTTACTTTATTTACAAAGTCCTAACATAATGGATGTTTCACACATGCAGAAGATGGCAGACTACTGGCCATGTGGGAAGTGGGCACAGCAGTCACACTCACAAACGCATATGGAAGGAAAAAGGCATGCTTCCCTCCTACTGATGTTACCATCCTCTTCCCTAAAGACAAAGGGTTAAGGATCAAGTATTTTAGGAAGGATTACAGCAGATGAAAACTTAAACAGGCATGATGGTATTTTTTGAATCCATAAACCTGCCTTTTAGCACAGGAAAGAGGAAGGAATGCTTCAGGAACTCACCTTTTGGTTGGATAACTGCTTCTCCCTTTCTGCATCTTTTTATAAGACCCTCCTCAAGAGTCCTGCACAGGTACCCGTTTAGCATACCAGAGAAGAACTAATGAATAGAAGTACCACCTTTCCAAGTAACTGGTAGGGTTTCTTTTGTTTCATTGTTTTTTTAACAGAAATCCAGGTATTGTTTCCATTCTCATCCCTCAGTTATACTCTAAAAACCGTGTTGCAAACAAGGAATATTCCTAATTCTCTAACCTATTTGAACAGAATTCTTTCTAAGAGGGTAGGTGAACTTTAGAAAGTAGACTGCCAACCTACAGCCAGCATACTGACCAATTTGGCAAGTACCTTTACATCCAAAAAACCAGCAATGCTATCTAAGATCAACTAATCAAGCATAAAACAAAATAGTCTCATCAACTAAACGCATTTTGTAAGGGGAAGAAGTAGCTAGCACTGACTGTAAGTACACTGGTATTTTCCTGAATTTTTTCTTTGTATTTTCTTATAAGAACAGAAAAAATATTCAGTGTGCAGTAATAAACACATTTATACATCAGGTTTTAACAGCAGCTGGGATGTTCCCATTAGCCTTGGCAACAAGATTTAATATTCCACGTGTGCTCTGCCCTTCTGTCACTGTGGAAACAGAATGCCAAGCCTTCAACTTGCCCTCTCGTAAAGCACTTAATTTTGCTTTAAGAGAGTGCCTCCTGACTATCTGGGTTTTTAAAAGCTGTTTTCCCAATGTCCCCGCTGTTTTCTATCTCTAGTAGAAGTACATCACTTACTTTGAAACAGATAAAAGCTAGCAGCTACCACAGAGAGACATCATCTACGGAAAACACACCTGCACATGCCCTGTGCACCATCGGATGGTGTCACAGCCCTGCTCATCAGGTGTGCAAAACCGGCAAGCGCTCTTGGCCACCATTTCAGGGAAAAAGCCTTCAGTGGAGGATCAAATGCCAACAGGAACAAGGGAGGCAGGAAATCATCTAACCACACACATACCTCTGCCCACAAAACCTGGCAGAAAAGAGCTTAGAGGGATGGAAGGACAAGGTTTGACCATGAGGTCCGGCACTTTGTCTCTGTGAGGATGATGGAAAGACCCTAAACCATGCTGAAGAGCTGACCATAATGGGGAAAACATTCAGCAGCTTTTATGATGACAGCCATGGGAAACATAAGAAAATCCAGAAATAAAGTTTTACAGGAAAATAAAATCATTTTAATGAAATCCGCAGATTGCTTAAGGCTAAAATCATTCAAGTCTTGACTCACACTGCTACCTCATTTGTGTTTTGTTTCAGTTCCACCCACTCCCCACACACTTACCTTCAGTCTGCCACAGCTACTTTAAGTTTGCATTTTCAAGAGTTTTTTTTTTACTTCTTCCTGGTTCTTTTCTGCCTCCCTGAGGTTTCCACTGAGGAATAAGAGGAATTCAATACGTGGTAGATTACAACAATTTCTCAAACACAGCGTTGCAAGCATATTAGTGGAAGATAAGACGAAAAACCTCGAAGAATTTCAGGAGAAGGTTAAAGACTAAGTATCTGTTATATGCTTCTCATAGCTCAAGTTTGCAGACAAACACAGGTATTTTCAAACTGTTTAAAAACAATTTAAAGTGGAAAACTAAAAATTACAGGCTATAAAAAGCAAAATTACTTAACTGGCTATTTTTCATTCCATGTCATTTTTTTTACATTTCCCTGCATTACCTGAAATGGGGGATTTTCATCAGACAATTACCAAGCATGAGAAATTGCCACTTTAATTTCAGCATGGAATGGGAGAAATGCCTATGTAGTGAAGGTATACGCTGCATGAGGGAAATAATTACTAACACAGGCTACACCAGTCACGCATAGCAAAGCCCCCTCTGCATTGCATTCCTTGTATTTGCTTACGTAAAACTCTGGCTCAGTGAAACAGTTATCAGCTTTAGTACCTAACAACTTCACTGGCTGGGGAGCAGGCAATAACAGATGATGCGCTAGATTCTGTTACATTCCCCTGATATGGTATGACAAATATCTCAGAGATTTCAAGGCTTTTGTACCAGCGCCCATCACATAGCCTAAGCAGATGTTGCACATTGTTCATTACACCTTGCAAGTTGTGGGCTCTTGACAGATGTGCTGGAGCAGATCCCTGTCCTTGCACCAGAAGTTCTCAGCTCCAAATACTCCCAACTAGTCATCTTTCCTCCTGACTTTTCTTTTTATACATGCCTAAGCAGCTCAAGAAAAGCATTTCATTTCCCACAAGGGAAGTTCCATGTGGCAAACTTATTTTCAGCTGTGTGCCTAAAAAATACAACAACTCATTTTATACTTTTGTTTGGGGAAATGCACGACATTTATGTCAACACAGTTCTGGTAACAAAAGCGTAAGTTTACACACAAAGAGCAATCGTTTAAAACCTCCCAGAAGTCCATTCCTCCTAAAAAAAAACCCAAAAACAAGATCTGCAAAAAAACAACCAATAAGAAAATAAAAATTTCTTTAATAGAGAAGTTAGGAACAAGTACTGAAGATCCAGCCAGAGCTCTGCACTAATTCAGACTCGCGCAGTGTTTGTCAGCACGATGCATGCCCAGGACTTTATTCCAGCAAACCCCGACAGAGGTTCCCAGCATCTAGAACTTTTTAAAAAGACATCTTAAGCTGACACTCTCTTATGTTGCAAAACACTTGTGTCCCCTCAGAAAGCAAAACGTACATAAACCCATGGAGTTTGAAAAAATCAGCGGGAAATCTCTCTTGAGTAACGTCGAACAGCAGCTGCTCTCCCCGGGGCAGGCTCAGAAAAGGTGCAGGCAGGAGACTGCAGGCAGCCAGCGCTCACCTTCACCCAGCAGCTTCACTGATGCACACTCAGCATTAGGACTGAAAAGCCTCAATGAATTTTCTAGCATGCAAGCTGATAAAAACGTAGACTAAAAGGTAAAGTGAAAACCAGACATGGGAGAGTCCCAGTTAGCGGTGCCTTGCTGGCAGCCTGAGGAAGTCAGATTCCTCCTTGGTTAGCCATCAGTGGCAGGCTCCACTGCTCCAGCTCAGCAAAACCGCCAATAAGCCCAAATGTATGTTTCCAATATTAAGAAAACCAGCACACTACTCAAAACGTAATCCTCCTCTGGCTGGACTCCCATCACTTACTCTCTGGTTTCTGGATCTCCCAACCAGCTGCATTGTTAACACAAGGTGTCCTTTCTGCCTGCCAGTCTACAAACCAGCAGCTGGAAGGCAAGCTAGCTGCTTCCTTTACTCCTGGAGCCGCTAACGGAGCAAGTTTTGCCCTGTTTGCCTTCAGTGCAATCCCACTTTGATTTATGTATGGTTTAGACCGGGGCAATTCTTACATTTTCATTGGCATTATAGGAATGTATACAGAGACATAGTTTTAGGCTAAAATATACAATGATGGCTCTGTGCTCTTAATAAAACATTAAAAAAAAACCCACAAAACTATGAAGGCTGTACCTTATGTTGGATACTCCAAATCAATTCAAAACTTCAAGAAGTCCAGTCTTCTTCATGACCCAGGTCCTAGCTGTCTTCGAACCACAGTTCTTTCCAACATTCTTCCCCCCAGGCAAAAAACAACCCCAAACACTAAGTACAAACACATTCCTAAAAGTCGTTTTCTGTACATATAACTTAAGATTAAAGTTTCCAAGTGTCACATGCACTAAACTATCAAAGCATAACACACATACACGCACACAAAACTGATGCACAGCAACACACTGAGGTTTGTACCACTCAATAGCTCTGTGTCAGGCACATCTTTCTATTAATGAAAGATAAGCTTCATTCACATTTTGAAATTTCTGCTAGTCAAACAGGTCCAAAACCAGGTAGAACAAAAGATGTCAAATTCTCATAGTTCTTTGCATTGCTACTAAATGTTTCCCAAGCCCCAAATCCACACGCAAGCTTTTGAGCCTAAAACCCAAGAGACTAATAATTATGGAGAGAGAGACTGCCAAAGGACCAAGACAGAGCAGCAATAGAAAGAAACAAACAGCTGAGGACTAAGTGGTACATACGATGCTATCTATTTGTTACACTGAATAGTGAAATCTCCTCTGTTCATTGTGTTTACAGGGGAAGGGTGACAGGAAATTTTGACAGGCACAGCCATCCTGGCACCCCAGCTGTCAGAGGCTCACGCCTGCCTGTAGAAGAAAAACTGGGGGAGGATCAGGAGACACAGATTCCTTCCCTGGTGCTGTCACGCTGAGATTGCTTCCTCTGGGCCACGGGCTATGTTGTATACAACCTGGAAGAAGCCATCCTACCAGATGGACGTGATGGACAAGAGCCACCATGGCTCTGTTTCGTCCTTTGCCCACTCCTGGGTACTGACCCGGTAATCCTCCCACTGGATGCCCAAAGGCACCTGTACAGAGCCTTGCAAGTTCAGCTGAGACCCACTACTTGAATACAACCATGTCTGATGTCCCACACAGAGACTAAACTATCTTTCCTTACATTTCCTCACCACAACTCAAACCCAGAAGCACTCGCACCCAAATGGATTTTAAGGAACCAGCCAGGAGAACAAAGGATTTTGATTTCCCTGGACAGCTCAAACCGATCTGGTCACAAGCACGCTGAGGTGAATCCTGGAGAACAGCCCCCCAAACGTGCCACCACACACCCCACCAGACCGATACGCTGGCAAGACAATGCCGTGCACTCCATCGGGAGCAAGCCTCAACCCCACACTCCAGGGTAAAAAGCACCTATGTTAAAAGTACACTATAAGCAAATACATACTTCCTCGGCAGTGATAACACTGTGGTGCCACAAAGGGTTCAAATTTTTTTGCAGGCGGACCTGACCAACTCACGGGAAGGCAGCTGCCATGGCTCCATGCAAGCTCTCAGTCCCCCAGCAGGAATGGCTGGAGGAGCTGCACAGAGGAGGAAGGCAATACGCAGCCCGTGCAGGTGCTGGGGACGCATTCACGGGGACCAGGTGTGTGCGTGTCTGCAGAGAGGTGAAGGGCACACGCAGCTGGGATGCACATGCGGGACGTCAAAAGAGAAAACCAGGAGTTTCAGTGGGAAGAATGGTCATTGTGGGGAGGGTGGTAATGTAACAACCCACAGCAGCTCCCTCTGCAAACGTTTTACCCTAGTGAAATTTCACTGGGTACAATGCGCTCACACTTCTAGAAGGATAACACATTTACGTCCAAATACCATCAGTGGAAGCACAACACGCGCAGTGATTCTGCGTCTGGCTGCACCAGCTGTGTGTATCTCAGGGAAAACAAAATCCTCACTACGAGAACATGCACCCGCTCAGGGACGACACGACACTGCTCCACAAGGAATAAAAAAAGATACTAAGAAGTGGGCTTCACTGGGTTTATTTTCAGTTTATTTTAACCTTACCCTGCAATGGACTTTGGACTTTTTTTTTTTTTTCAGAGTAATGACTTCAGACACTACTAAATATTGCCCAGAGAAGTTGCGGATGCCCCATCCCTGGAAGTGTTCAAGGTCAAGCTGGATGGGGCTTTGAGCAAGTGAAAAGACATCCCTGACCACAGCAGGGGGGTTGGACCAGATGATCTTTAAAGGTCCCTTCCAAGCCAAACCATTCTGTGATTAGGTAGCATTAATCTTGAAAAACAAAGGCTACAGAAAAAGGAAAGGCTGTATAAAAAACTCTGATGCTTGGAACATGACGACTGCTGGAATAACAAGACATGGAAGCACACTTGAAGAAAAGATACCTGGCTTGAGAAAAATAATTAAAGTCCTTTAAACACTGAAAGTGACCTGCAGATTCCAACTGGTTTAAGAAATCTAGAAACTCTGAAAAAGACATAATCAGGCACTGCCACAGTTCAGCCTTCCCAGGGACGTAATCTATAATCCAGTATGTTTTTCTGAAGCGTAGCATTTCAAGATATATCGGACATATCATAATGCACACACAGGACCGCAGATTTCCTGTATTACTGAACCACACATTTAGAAAGAGCAAGAGGGAGAATCTGTAAATATGCTGAAAACACAAATTGTTTAGGATACTGGGAAATATCTGAAATGCACAACATTTTCTCCTCCGCCTTCTTCTCAGACAAGGAGGATTACAGTGAGAAGGCAAAATTAAGTACTTTTTAATAGCCTAAGCAGTTGTTGTGGACATAGAGGAAGGGCAGCAGTATAAAATTTTATATTTCATGGGTTTTAAGAGAAGATACACTTAATATTAGTTTCTTTTTTTATAGGAACAAGGTTAAACATATTTAAGAGGTGCGAGATTTAACAAAATATGGACTACACCACTTGGCAATTGAAATCCAGCCACCCTTAATGACCGATACTAATCAGATTTTACTATTACTGTGACTCACAAAAGATTTCAGCTCCCGCCTGAACAAAGTGTACAGCTGAACAGAAAGAAAGAGGACTGATTCTCTTTCAGGATTTGCCCCCAGCTGTTTATAAGAAGAAAGCCTGGTTTAGGGAATATTTGAACCTACTTTGGACACGTTTCACATAAAAGCGAGGAGTTCTATGGGTGGTGGAAGCCCCTAAGGTGGAACTCCTGAGGCTACTGCCTACAAGGAAGAGATGGTTCACTCTGGGATGCAGGGAAGAGCTGCGGGGATGCAGGAGCAACTACTGCTGAGGGAGCTGGATGCGCTGCAGGAGGCGTGAAGGACAGGGCGACGGCCCCGATGCAGCACGGCGTGATGCCTCTGGGAACTGCAGGGTTTGCAGGCCCTGTGAGGCAGCAGTTCCTGCACAGGGACTGCAGAGAGATGGGATGCAAACCCACATGAAGATGGGCAACATTTCGTTTGTGCACAGTGTTCTCCTCAGTATCTCTTTTTTTTAAAACCAACCAACCAAAACATAATGCATGCACCCACTCTGCTCCAACCACTTTTCTTATCTGAAAGCAACAGTTTGCAGAGTACAAAGAAGAAAAGGTGTAAAATCATGAAAACACACAGTTCCCAAGAAATGACACTGTAGCATGCTTTTCAAACTTTTAGGAACAAAAAATTTTTGCATTTTTGTTCATTTTGTAAAATAACAGCTGCCTCCCCACCTCCTAATGAGACACTACGTTTGGAAGAGTGTGTGCCACGATGTAAGACACCAACAGGTGCGTCTTCTCGCACGAGATGCACAAAGCACTGAGCTGGTTATACCGACAACCCTCCAGCCGACGCAAACCCTCACTGGTGTTGAGCACAACGCGCCTGACTTTCAGAAGTGCTGAGGGAGCCAAAAGCCCAATGAACATCAATGGCTGCTGAGGGCTCTCAGCACCTCTGAAAAGAAAAAAAAAAAATAATAATAATAATCAGCCTCAGCAGTCCAGTCCTACACAAGAGTTTTGTGTGCGCAAGGAAAATTCAAACGGGGCTAATGAGAACCATTCAAATACATCCTTGCCATTGGGTGAGGAAGCTCGATACAGCGTCAGGGGTCCGATCAAGCCCTGGTTAGATGGTCACATCAGCAGCCTACCTAATGCCAAGGCAGCAGTTATGCAATGGCATAAACAAAACATCGTATTCATGAGGGACTGGATCCCCAGCTGACAAAGGCTTCTTTTTGTGACCTCTTTTTGAAGTATTTCATCTGAAATTTGTGCTACAAGTCCCCTCTCCTGACTGACCGTGCCACCGTTACCCAGTCAGGCACGGCTTGATCATCCAACACTGTTTCTAAGCAAAGAAGTTGGCAGACCTTGGAGTTTTGTGTTATCATCATATTAGCAAAACGTTCAAGAAACGTTTCCTTCTCCCCACTCCCCTTTTACCAACTGTTACGTTCAGGACAAGACATTCTATACGGACATAAAACATACATTTCACACGCTATTGCAGACCCACAACTCACAAGACTAACTTTAGTGTTTTTCTAAGATTTTAGGACTAAAATAAAGATTTGCTTCTCCTCAGGATGAACCACCCACAAAGATTTCAAACAACTTTTTGATTTCAAACCCCTGGCAACTCAATTTACTGAAGAAAAATGCATTTCATAGGTTTAGCAGCAAAGACACTTAAAAACAATTTTACATGTGTTATCTAATAAATCTTATTCCCCCCAGAATAAGACGTTGTAATGCAAAGAATACACGTGTCTTAATACGACGCTTGAAAACATTTCTTTCTCTCTTTCTCTCTTGCATCCCCATTCCAAGATTTATTTGACACCAATCCATGGCAGTAAGGTGTACGGTAAGAGGAGGATATTAAGATATAGACATGGGAGAGACAATCAACTTTACGGTTGCATTTAATATCAAAAGTCCACACAGAGAAAGCGTATCCTAAAAAGTGAGTATCAGAATATGCACGCAAAAAAGGTGCCGGCAATACAGCTGGTTTGTTTGCTTCAGCCTTCAGAGCTGCAGAGGCAGCTGGAATCCGTACTTTAACATGCATTGAAAGGAGTGTTGGAAACTTCAAAAAAGCTTGGTAAAAAGACCGTGATACTACAGGAGTCTGATTTTCACTAAGCTCGGGAACAAACCAGTTAATAAGCATTTAGAAATTAAGGAATTAGGTGATGCGAATTAATTTAACAAAGTAGCAACCGTAGGAATTCTGTCAGCTTCCTTTGGCTTTGGCTGAGTAATTAATTCTGGGATTTTTTTTCTTCTTCTTAATTAAAACCAGAGACAGTGCCAGCATCACTGTGTGCATAATAACACACGGGCACGCACTGGTAGCTCTGCTTCGGCAGCTGCAACCTCTAATACACCACTGGCAAACTGGACCAAAGATACGGCTGTATTTTTTCTATTTTTCTTTTTTTCTCTCTTTTTTCCAAACTTGAAAACTTTCACTACTGGTTAATTAAGTTGCATCTGTTGCCGGCTGAAAGGAAAGCTCGCAGGAAGCAGCCCATGCCACAAGGCCCACGCCACGAGGGTGCGAAGGCTGGAGGCTGCCGAGCGCCTCGAGTGCAGGATGAGTCCTTCCCCGGGCAGCGCCTCCTTCTGCTCACCTTCACCCCCTCACCCAAGCGCTGCCCTCCCCGTAAGCTCGGGCGCAGAAGCCGCCCGGCAGACCCCGAGCTACGGGGGGCAGAGGGGCACCCCCCGCCTCGCCCGGCAGCGCAGGGCATTCCCGCAGGCTCCCGCCGAAGCGCCTCACGCCGGGCGCGCGGGCACCCAACGCTTCCCG